>JBAMHV010000012.1:26142243-26157838 GCA_037177535.1 Pseudomugil gertrudae
CAAGTAGATCCACAAACACAACCACCACAACGGCTCTTTTAAGAGCCACGCACTCCTCATCAAGAGCAACATCCTCCCCAAGTCACAATCATCCCTCAAGGACTCCACACAACAAACACATTATTACACTTTAACTCATTTATACACACACACACACACACACACAACAGGTATCCATACATGTAGAAACATTCACACAACAGCAACAGTTGGGACAGACGTGGACATGTTTGCAGCCTTTAGGAACATCTAGAGGATCACCAGCATCTCACTCACTACAGATTCAGCTCCAGACAGATACTCATTTATTTATTTATCAGCATATTTACTGAAATGAAAGATGAAAACATCTTTCTGGTGGAGCTCTTAGTTATTCTACCAGTAATTTTTATTCTGTATGACAACATCTTGCTATTTTAGGTCAATTTATTCATTGACAGGAAATAAAATAAAAGATACAAATTAAAAAAAATCATACATTAGTTTTTTTTCAGGGGTTATAATCTATTCCTTTTACCAGTAGCTATGACAGATGTGCTTATAAAAAATAAAATCTGGTGGAACAGATATCAGCTCATCAGCCATGTGAAAAGATGAAAAACAGCCTACTGGACCTGTTAGAAGGCCCTGCCGTCCCATATGTATGGCCTGATAACCATGATAGTGTCTGATTGGGTGATGATAATAATACAGGATCTAGGAGTTATTTCAACACGTGTACATGTGTGTGATCACCTCAACATACAAACTAAAGTCAGAACAATGGGAGATGTCCCCATCCAGACTTAACAGAGAAAATATGAAACCTCAGTGGATTACAGTTATTCACCTGCCTGTGTGAGGAAGACAGGCTGTCCTCACCTGTCCTCTCTCACACTGTGGACAGACTGGGTGAGACTGTCCTCTCCTGCACGTCTCACACTGTGGACAGACTGGGAGAGACATTGGTCTGCATGATCTCCATCATGGAGGAAGCAGAAAGCAGAGCTCTGACATGAGAAAGGAAACCGATGTGATTTTCTGCTTTGGTGCTTTATTGTCATCAACATTAACAGCATGAGAGAAGAAAAGAAACTTCTGATACAGAAAATACAGACTGAGATAAAAGTGATTTAAATATGGTGAAAACCCTGCAGCGCTCGCACTGAGCTGGGATGAAATGATCAGCATGAAGGAGTCCAGCTGAACCCAAACGTATGCTTCAGGTAAACGTTAACAGCAATAAAATACACATGCTTTAAAAAACAATGCAGACACTGAAGGAGTATTTTTATGTTGATTTTCTCTGTAACCACGTTAGTTTGTTCTAATTAGATCAGTTTGTTTCTCTTCTAATTTAGTAAATATATTAAAAACATATTTTATTAGACGGGTTCATCTTTCAGGTACGTTTTAAGTTAGATTTTCTCATCTTTTTAGAAACTAAACAGAAATGAAGTGAGTAGTATTTTCATGTTATAAACTATCGGAGGAGGGGGGGGGTTACAGAAAAAACTAATCCATAGTGATCTAGTAAATCTATGAAATATTAAAGTTTAAAAACACAGAAATTGTTCCTGTAACTATAAAAGCTGAGCAGCTCTGATGAAACTAAATGATTCAGCAGCAACGCTTACGGCCTCTCACGTTTTTATTCAGCAGATTATTATTAAAAAGGTATTTATCTGACCTTTATACTGGTTTGCTTTATATTGTCTCCCAGCTCTTACTGAAAACACTGACTCCAAATCCCATCATCACTAAGGATGTGGTTTCCATGACAACCGAAGTCTTGGCTTTACCTCATGTACCTGGTTTTAAGTGAGAAAGAAAGAAGTCGTTCATGTCGCGCTTTTAGATCAATCTTTCTTTGACTTCCTGAACTTTTTCCATCCTGTTCTGCTGCTTCATGATTAAATAACCTTTAAAAACGTGTGAAAGTTAAAGAGGCAGCGAGCTGAAGCACAGGAAAGCGTGATATGGAAGCAGAGCTCCTCGTAAGCCTCGTTCTGCAGTCCTCACAGTGTTTGAAGAAACATCTCAGCTTCCGTACTCCATCTTTCACATCAGAGATCCTCTGGGTTTTGCTGCAAAGGGGACAGCTTTAGTTCTGAAACGAGGAACTCCAAAAGTCAACATCACGTGGATTTCTCACCATTTGTGGGCAGAAAACCACCTAAATGGCTTTTAGATTCAGTAACAGGCCTGACATCACCTCTATGGAACACAATGTGGAGGATTAACCCTGATAGATGAGCTGATGGACATGGACACATCAAACCGGCTCAGAGACGTCTTCTTAAACTGAAGTCTGTCTCAGAGCTCTGTCTTTAGAAAATGAAGGGATGTGTTCATACTGGGAATGTTTGTGGGACCAGTTTAAATGTGAAATGGGACTAAAGGAGACTTTCCTCCTGTTGGAACATGTTTGGTCACTGGTATGTTGACCCAAAGTTTCCTCCTGAATCATCGGACCTCTGGGTCAGATTTAGTGTTTTTGTGAGATCAGTGTGATCAGTGGGCGGGTCACCGGCGCTGCTGGCTGTAAACGGGGAAGGCCAGCGTGACGTTGAGCGAGTCGTTGTGCTGGACCAGTGAGGTGTGCTGGTAGTGCAGCACCAGCTCTTTCAGAGAGCCATACAGGTTGTAAGGCTCTGCGAACCCATAGCCGGTGCTCGTCTTGTTAATGACGCAGTGCTTCACCTCGCCGTCCACCCTGTGGACCAAACAGAGACAGGTCAGACAGGAGATACAACCCTAAGCAACATGAGAGGACGGTGGACTCTTACACCACGGAGCAGGCGTAGCAGCCCATTTTGCTGCTGTCCCGAACCAGAAAGGTCCCGTCTCTCTTCCCCCGCAGCAGAGATTCAGCCTGGCCACGCTTGATGTTCCCTAGACGCCACAGACGCTCGTCATGATGAGGAAGGTCCTCCTCATCCTCCACCATGCTGTACTCACTGAGGAACAGGCAGGAGAGAATCAGGAGACAAAGCTTTCAGCCTCTGGAAGGTTCTGCTCTGATACAGGGTACATTATACCCTGATACCCCGCTAGGGAGGCAGTGAATGAAAAGGGAAAGCAGGAATCCTTTACAAAGGGCCACACATGTCAGAAATACTTCACACAAACATGGAAGACTGGGTGGGACTTACTCCTCTGTGGCTTCATTCTTCAGACCAAGCCACTCGTTCAGCTTCCTCTGTCGAACGCCTTTCTGTGTCAGCCACCTGAAACACGCTCACATGTTAGATAAGAGACAGGTTTACGTAGCTTCCCTCTTTCGATCTGCACAACACCTACATCAGATACTGGTCCCTTGTCTTGCGGAGCTGGATCAGGTCTGGTTTGATGCTGTTCATCTTCTTGTCAATCTCTCTGTAGTCGGCAGCTTGCTTCTTCAGATCCACCTCCAGGTGCCGCTTGCTGTCCACAATCTCGTTGATTCGAGACTTCAGCTTGTCGTAGTTCTCCATGATCCTTCGCGGACACGAAAAAGTGGGAATAAAAAGTTTTATAACTGCTCCGAGTAACCAGGTTCTGTATGTCCGGATCAGTCAGTCTTTTGTTAAAAAAATCAAACAAACAAACACTGGTTCAAGTAAAATATTCTTATTGGTTCCCACAAACTGAATTTACCAACAGCTGGTTGCCTCCTGCAGCCTCTGGTGCCATAGCAACCAGGCATCCTCCATATCTGTATGTGGGCTGAAGGGCTCCACCACGGTTGCCATGGCAACAGCCTACCTTTGAATCTCCTTGTCGTTGCCCTCTCTGCGAAACTTCTCGATGTACTCTTTGCTGAAGCGCTCCTGAGTCTGACACTGCTCCTCGAAGATCTTAATGGTCTCATTGAACGCCTCTATGGCGGTCCTCTTCATCTGTATCTCCTGAAGGACAAAAAGGATGAGGATGATCGGAGCAGGAGGAAGCATTTGCTTTATAAACAGAAGGGATTTGAATGTGTGGAGACCATACCTGTGATGTTCTAGTGTACTCCTCATATAGTCTGTCATACTCGCGGTTCTTTTCCTGGTATTGCAGGTGGTACTCGTGCAGCTTCTTCCCCACAGCTTCGATGCTGTCCTCCTTTACCACCTGGTCCTGCATAGCAACATCCAGTTAGACCAGAGAGAACACAGGCAAAACAGGGCAACAAATCTAAACCAGGTCAGACCTGCTGATGCTTGGAAACCGGATACAACAGCTTGACATCCAGTTTGGGGTTGTACTGGGCCAGGGACTCGTGTCTGTAATGGTTTATCAGCTCCACCACCGAGCTGAAGGTTAGTGGGTCGGAGAAGCCGTATTTCCCCTCCCGATGGAAGATCTTTATCAGCTTGTTATTGCCTCCTTTCCTGCAGACAAACAGAGAATCAGCATCTGAACATAGCTGCAGTTTCTGTCGAGGAGCGGGAAGATCAGATCAGATCCTGGATCAGATCAGCCTCTAGACTTTAATCCTTGAAACTTTGAGGAAGTTTTGGATATTTTTAGTCCTCCTGTTTGTTTTTTTGATGTTTCAGCTTTCAGATTATAAAGCGTCGCCATCTTGGCAGCTTCATGTGTGCCGTTGCTTCTGGAAGATACAAATCTGGGCAAAGAGGTGGCATTTAGCAGAAGGCTGTGAGCATGGGGGTGGACACTGTCTTGAAGAGCCATCGGGGTTAACCTGGATCTAAAGAGAGCTAACCAGCTAACAGAGGAGTGTGCTAAAGCATGGATGTTGCATAGCTGTAGATCAAAAAGACCCGGCCTCGGTTAGGCTGAATTTAAAGATTAAAACCTTCACCCTCCTCTCACAGTCATGAAGGTAAACTTTACCCATTAAACGTAAAAGGTTTTTGTTCCAGGCTCTAAACATGTTTATTTCTGCTGTGAAGTTGCTTTTCTAACATGCGAGTTTATGTGGATTTGCTCCGTTTTAGAGCCCCTAGTGGATGAGGTCGTGTTATTTCTGACCTCTTCTTTGTGCTGCGTTCAGATTCACATCACAACTGAGTCAGTGTGCAGAAAGAGTAGTTATGTACTGGTAATGTTCAATAACTTACCCAGCCTGCAGTAACTACCACAATGCAATCATTGTAAGTTATTCATAGAACATATCTGGTATCTATTTTTTTTCTTTTTGATTGTATTTCATATCCTATTCTATTAATTTTATTATTGTTTCTTTGCATTAAGAAGTCCTTTATTATCAGCTGCTGGAAAAATCATTTCACCGAGGGAGTCATCCCAAAGGGATTATTAAAGCTAAGTCTAAGGTGTAGAGAAGATGTCTGGCAGCAAAGCAAACATGGAAAAACATGGAGTACTCAAACCAGAAGAGCACCGTTTCAGTTTTCCTCTGGGTGCACACATAGGATTTATCTTTTTAATCCGAGACGCCACATGACCATCAGGAATTAAACTGTTTTGATCATACTGTGTGGTGTGCTTTGATCTCGTCCACACACACACACACACACACACACACATCACCCAGGATGACACCACAGCTCCATGAGTTGTTCTATTTCTGAATTCCACTAAACTTTTATGCCATCCATGCACGCTCTTGTCTGCTTTCTCCTTCCACAATCAGCTTGGGGTTAATACTGGGCAAGTTGAATATCTTCCACTGTTGGCCCAGAAAGTTTTGGAGTGGATTGTCGGAGCAAATTCCCACGCAACACACCTTAGAACACAGGACCTTTTTTTGGGATAATCTTATAAGACTTCAGATAACCAGGCGTTTGCCGTTCTTGGTGGCGAAGCGAGGGAAAATCAGGACAAAAACAAACAAATAACCCTTATGTGTACACCTTCACACCCTCTGCTGCAGGCCAAACTGGCAGTTTTCTGATTGGTTCTGCTCAAATGATGCAAGCAAATGTTCCAGAGTACAAAATCCTTTTATCAGACCTGGAAAACTCCAAAAACAGATCTATGACTGTGTAAAACTATGACGATGACAACCCGATGCCACCCGGTGAGGGACTGAAAGGAGGCGTGTCTGGGCTGTGCTCATATTGGAGCTGCCAGATCTCATCTAAACAACTTCAGTTCTGCAGGAATCTCTTCACAAAGCCTCCTGCTCTCCGCTTAGAGGATGCTCCAAAAACATCCAGCTGGGAGTACACCCTAAGATGGTCCCACCTGAACCTGCACCCCCCAGATTACAGGAAGAGCCTTTCAAATCAACTAAATCCCCAGAAAAAAGGAGCCACACCAGCAGACGTTTACCTCAGAGTCAGAGTGTAATCTCCGTGCATCTTGGTGGAGGCGTCTCGGACCAGAAACGTACCGTCAGCTGTGTCTCTCAGCTTCTCGTTCACTTCCTCTCTGCAAGCACACACACACACACACATCTGTGATTTCGCAGAATCAGGTAAACTCAGCGGCCAGTTTAATCTGCGTTTTACCTGGAAATGTCTCCCCAGTACCACTCAGCATCCTGCAGAGCCATGCTGTTGTTAAAGCTGCTGGAAGCTGCTGAAGTTGATGACTTCACAGGTTTGGGAGGTAAAGCTGAAAGAGAGGAAGTCAAAGAGGGAAACCTAAGCATCATTATCTTCACGTCACTGAGAGCAGATTTAATCTCTGAATGGTTGCAAGGGACTCAGGATCTTTCATTTAAGATGTTGATACTCTAAGTAAGCATACATGTTCCTGTGTAAGCACTTTTAATGTGAAGGTTTACGCTGCACATGCCTTTAAAGCACAGATGTATGATACAGACCATGTTTCAGCTCCCTGCTCACACCTGATCTCCACAGAAGTACTTAGATGCAGTTTTTATTAATACACCTGAGATCATCACGTTTAAACAGGTTTGCAACAGAAACTAATGAAGCTCATCGTTGCTGCCGGTTACTGAAAACATCACACATGAACTCGTACGACCTGCTGGAAAAGCCGTTAGCATCATGTGTGCAATTCTTCAACCGATCTAATAAAAACACGTGACTTTTAAAAAGCTCATCACAAACAAAACAGACTCCATCCACATGGTGTTTAAAAGCTGCTCCCTGCACAATGCTGACAAACATGGGTTAATAAACATGTGCTGCATTAAGAAGATTCTGAATTAATGTGTTTAAAAAAAGCAAGACTTCCTTTATTATGGGATGTTGAGGCTTACAGTGGAGATTATGGAGCATCTGATCGAGCCAGTGCTTCCCATCTGAACCGAGTCAAACATGACGCAGGAGCCTGTGTAACTGTTCTGACGGTTCAGATCCAAGCTCCTACCTGGACTCTGCATGTTGATGTAGCAGAGGATCTTCTCTCGGCCCCTCACAGGGTCGGGGCCGGCCCTGTCCTCCTGCCGCTCCATGACAGCCTTCAAACTGTCACGCAGCTTCAGAAAGACTCACAGGATGAACCAAAATGAGCTACGTCTGCTGCATTCACTCCCATCCACGAAAAAAGTGACGTCACCTCAGGGAAACGCTCGAATACATCTTCCTTGCAAAGCTTGGATTCCACTTTGATGATGGAAGCTTGCAGCTCTGACTCTTGGACACAAACGAACCACTTCTCTTTCAGCGAAGGCACGTTTAAAATGATTTAACTTCCCCCATGTCTGCTCATCCTTCTCAAAGCTCAGGAGAGCAGCTTGGAGATGTGTGACATCACCACTGCTCCCAGCCAATCCCAGCTGGTAGTGACATCATCAAGTCAACGCCCCCACCCCTCCTCTGCTGAACCTCTTCCTGTGAGGATGGATGAGGTCATGTTGCTGAGAGACTGACAGAGTGAGAAAGGGTTTATTGACCCCCATCCTCTGCTGCTCTGCACAGAAATGCAGATTACAGCGACTGGGAGCAGATTTACCTCCTTTTCATTTACGAGGCTGCTCAGATTTCTGTCGTCTCTGCACGCATATTCTTCATATTTAATTATCATGCAGCCAAGCACAGATGAGCCTCCAAACGCCAACCTTCACCAGACGGGTTGGTGTGAATGAGCCAGTATGTGCAGTAGGTGGCGCTATCGTCTACAGTAAACAGATGGGTGATAAACAGACTAAATTTAGATGTGTGCAGGAATTCTTCTCAGCTGATTCTTTCATAGGTGTGTAACCTTGCAGCATGGACTCCAGCACTCTGATGCTCAACACCAACCACGCTGCATTAGCCATTTATTTGCTGGGAACATTTTACTGGAAGACCTTTTCAGAACAAACACGCAGCACTTACTGAAGATTATCAAGCGGGCAACGGAAAACTGAACACCGCATAAACACTTTAAGTGAAACAACTCCCTAAACCATGTACTGCAACTCAGGATACAAGTGGAGAATAGTTAGTATTAACTAGTATCAAAATCATCCATTCTTAAACATTTAAAACTAATGTGAAATTCATGAGCATAAAAACACGTCAAACATGACTCAGCAAAACCATTCAGCTCCAGCACTCGATCATTTATGAGTCGAACGATGTTAACAGTACGTGATGTTGGGATCTGAACTCTGATGGTGTTCATTCAGGTTTGCCTCTCTCGGTTGTCATAAGCTTAATAATATAAACAAAACATTTAAGTTCATTATAATGTGTTGTGGTGGGACAGGTGTTAAAAAAGGCTATTTTATAATCACATGGCAGATTATACATGTGTACAGATTGAAACGAAGCCTCCCTCCATACATGTCTCACAGTCTCTGGTTTCTCTGGTTTGTCTGATGATGACAACCATCCGACAGTGTCAGGAAGTGGCTGGAACTTGTGACAATGATGCAGTCAGTGTGATGCTGCTTCACCACTGTCAGAGGAACTGAGAACAATTATGCACCATCTAATGACCCATAAAACAGCTGTCTGCACCAGTTTTGTCCTTATGAGCCAAAAAGGAAACTTTTCAGGTTTTTGTCTGAATTAAAGCAACTTAACTTCACCAAAACGTGTAATTTGGTTCCTTTTTCTCCACAGAGAAGGAAAAATGTCTAACCTAGAAATGAAAAATAAACTAAAGACGTGATGCTGCGTTTGTTTGATCACATCTTTCTTCCTTCCACACTAGGCGGGCATGACCAAGCAGCCGGTTCCCAAAACTCGATCTGAACCAACAGATGTGTTTTGGAGCCTGAAAGGTTTTCTTAACAGGCACTAAAAAAGTGAGTGGTTCTTCATTAAACATGATATCATTCTAGTTAAAAGGTAGTTTAACCAGAACACCAGATCACAATGGTCCTCTCTTAAAGTTAAAAAAGCAGAAACCAGACCGATGCTGGTGATCAGAGCTCATCCAGTGGCTTTTTTATGCTGTTTACATAGTGAAGAAGACATCCCAGGACAAAGCAAACACTTTGGACAAAAGTAAAGCTGGACTTGGTGCTGCATGAACATCTTTCCAGCCACCGGACAAAGGTTCAGCCACCAGAAAGTAGAAGACAACCTGCCTGCTCTTCCCCACAGGATGTTAAGATGACTACAGACCACACTGGACATAAAGCTTAGACAAACTAACAGATTTATCAAACACTGGAACAGTCAGTGATTCCAGAGGTTGAGTGTTGTTTATTTACAGTAAAATATAGATGTTGCCTGGTTGCCCGGCAACAGAAAGTAATTTTGGTAGGCATCCTAACTAGAGGTGGGTGTAATTACCTGGTGCAGCTTGGCTCATGTTGAGCTCACTGGTTATCAGAACCTCCAGAACCTGAACCAATGGATCCAGACCAGATTCAGACCTGCGCAGAGATAAATTAGGGTTAGTTTACAAAGAAAAACTCTTTATGTTTAAAGGCATTGATCACATAAAAGGAGAAACCGTAAAGAGTTTCCTGTTCCTCCAGAACCTGGATGTTTCCCTGCTCCACCTCAATCCCGTTAATCAGCCGTCAGTCCAAAACCTGCAGGACTGTAGTCGAAGCTAGTTAACTCACTGGCTGCCAGCCATCGCTGTAGCAGAGCACCCCGTGCTGCGTGTTGGAGCATTTTGCATCATCTTTCGGTGCATTCACAAAGCTTGGAGTGTGCTGAGAGAGTATCCTGTACGTTAGGGTGTTTTCAACTGTGCAAGTTGGCTTTTTAAATACAGAAACAGTAAGCAGGCCTGTCGCAATAAGCAAATTGTGCAATAAGAAAAAGTGATCGCAATAAGATTTCCGGCCACAATAAGCTTAGTTTATTTCTGTCTTTAACAAAGACTGAATGATAAAAGATTTCTCTGCGGTGCTTTACCGTGAAAGAGACCGATTCAGAGGCAGCAGTGCCTTTGCCGACAAGGTTTCCCAAATTTATAGTACCAGCGCGCCCAAAGCAAGCCAGCGACACTTTGGAAGGGAAAAAATCATGTCATTTTGTTCTCACGAGCATGAACGGGTCTGGCTTGCTCTCAGCACATCAGGTTCGTTGTACATAGAAGCACAGACATTACCCTGAAACCCTGGAAAAGCATTTACTAGTCTGCACATCAAGCTAAATGTTCTTTAGAAACTCTTGTTGATCTTTGAAAGCGTGAACTTAGTGTCAGTAGGGCATTTTTATTGTATTAGTTGAAAATCAATTAGAGCAATATTATTGTTTATCGCAATAATTTGAGCCAATTACAGAGCAAAATGTGTGTGTGCATCAGCAGTGGTATCAGGTAAGCATCTTTTGCTGTCCTTGGCAGTAAAAGTTCTGCTTCAAGATGCCAAAAGACGCCTTTGGCAGCCAAAGAATTAGATCAAATTTCCAATGAAACAAAATAAGAAACAAGTACGGAGTAATTCAGATCACCGCCTGGATCCAGGGATATGTTTTTAAAAAACACTGATATGATGATATGATGCTGTTCACGGTCACATGACCACCAGGTTGTGACAGTGTGGCGCTTTTCCACTAGTACCTACTCTACCCGACCTCACACGACTCCACCCGGAAACAGAGCGTTTCCATCAGGATGTGTCAAACCATGTAGATACTTTTGCCGAACCTTCTTTGTCGAGGATCCAAGCGTGTTGAATCGAGCGTGACGTCCACAGGCTCGAATCTATTGATTAGTCTGATGTGATCCAGGGTGTTTTATCTTACACTCCGACGACGTCTCTTGATCTGTTCCATGAGTCTATTTTCCACGAATAAACATAATCCGAGCCCCAGGTAAAAAGTTACCAGGAAGTCTTCTATCTTCGTGTCTGTCTTCTTCTATGGTATTCATCTTCTTCTGTGGTTTTCTGCAGACTCCGCGTAAAGCGTCTAGAAAGTTGCATTGTGCAGGAGGGGACCCCTCCCACATTAGAGGATCGTAACTTTTAACGGAAAAGCAGCTTAAATAGAAAAGATCCCCAACTTAGAAACTAATGGCCACTACCATTGGTTTTAAGAAAAAAAGGAAAACAGAAAGAAAAGATAGTGTGCCGGAGGTCTGGGTTCTGAGAGTGCTTCTAGTACTTTTATAATTTAAAGAGCCATTTAACTAATCAAAGGAGTTGGATTGAAATCTGAGCTGATGGAGATGTGATGGAGAGTTCTGTCTGAGCATCAACACAGAAACAGACAAGATGTGCATGATCTGAAGGAAAGTGTGTTTCTGACCCGGCAACCTGGCGGAACAACAGCGGGCTGAAGATCTCGGCCAGGTTTCTAGGACTTAGTTGATTTCTGGATCCGTGCAGACATAAGCGGGCCAGATGTCGGATTACGCTGAGCAGGGTCAGACCGTACTGGGCGGGACAGGTGGGTGAGCTGGCCACACCACGCAGCACCTGAGCACAGTCCTCTGGGTCTCGAACCTCTGCAGACAGAAATAAGCTTGAGCAAACTGGATCTGCAAGCGGTTCCCAACCAGCTGGTTTTTGCTCACCTTGGACTGCGTGAACCATGTCGGCTTGCAAAGAGGAGGGCAAGACTGGACCGGGAAGATCCTGTAGGAACCGGGCCACCCCGTCACACAGAGAAGGCACATCCAGCTGATCCAGGTCTGAAACCAAACACGCCTCTGTTTAACATAGCCACTGAGACCACAGTGAGTTTATGATGATGATTTCTGACTCCTCACCAGAGTCAGCCAGCTGCCGGGTATCCAGAACACCTCCAGTTATACCGCGGTACACACCAGGACTGTCCAGACCTGCAACAACAAGGTTTCACATCCAGTTTTTTTAACTGCATCTGCAAAATAAGATGTTCAAAAGCAATAATCTGCACTGAATAATCAAATGGAGGGCAGAGTCACACTTCAGGATTCAGGGATCCTTCAACTGGTTTGTGAAAATGGGGACATGCAGATGACCACAGAGCTCAGGGGACGGGCACAACTAAAACAACTGAAGACATGTTGAGTGTTTTAAATGTTAAAGAATCAGCTTTTTCTTTCACATCTTTAGTTGTTCATAGATAAAAGCTCTTTATGTTAAAAACAAGGTCGTGTGTGAATGCAAAAAAATTTTTTTTTTTAAATCTGAAAAATCATTTTCACTTTTCCTTTATTTTCATAACTTAAAACGATTCATTCATTCAGTTGCATATTAATCCATTTCAATTCACAGTCACTGGGGCTGAAACCTATCCCAGTAGGTAGCAAGCAAGAGGCAGGGAGTATAAAATAAAATGTGAGAGCTGTGTCTGCTGGGAGGTTTCGGCCTTAGAACCAGTGCAGATATATATGAACAAACTGAACTGTGAACACACTACTGCAGTCATCAAGCTGATCCAACTTGTAAACAATACTTTAGTAAATCCTGACACACAGTACATGTTCTACTCTAAACTCCATATTGTGGTAAAACAAGAGTTTCCGCTTTACTAAATGCACCTGCATTTGTAACTGTAGTTAGTGGAGCTTCAGACAGGGGGAACTGGATAAACAGGCCATAACTGGTAAATGCATTTCAGATATGAAAACTAAAACAGTGTTTATCCCTCTGATATATACCCAACTTTTTACATAAACAATCGTTTTACTGCTGTAAAGCTGTGAAACCAGCTTCATTGTGTTTGTGTGCATCTGCTACCTTTGGTTTGTATGGCCTCCATCAGTCTGCTGAGGAGAGGAGGGGCTGTATCAGGAGGTCCAAACTGGTCTGGAAGGTCTGGCAGGATGAAGCCTAAAAAACAAACAAACAATAAACATGTTGAACATGAAGCTCTCAAGCTGAACCATCAACACTGTCACACATAAAAGCAGTGAAATCATGTTCCCGCTTAAAAGGAAGAAGATGAGGGAGTGTAGAATGTCACACACACACACACACACACACACACACACACAGAGTTCCTGTAGTCAGCATAACAGATGTGTGATGTGATCAGTCAGCAACCCTAGCCCTGACTAAACAGCAGCATTGTAACGCGAGGACCATCCGGGCTGCTCTCAGCGTGGGAACCATGTTTCCGACAGAGTCCTACCACTGAACGAGGCGCTTCGGAAGAAAGAGCTGCAGTTAGTCACAGCTACACATTACAGGATAATGAAAGTTCACTGGGATACATTTAATTCAATATCAGTTAACAAGAAAGTTCTATTATGAAATCCAATTCACACCAGTCCAGCCAGGATTTATAACTAAAGAGAAATATTTATCCCCGAACAAGTTGTTCATTTGGTTTTTATATGCTATGGTCTTAAAAAATGCCCATGTTTCTGTCCCCCCTGCGGCTTTAGGTCTGTCTGACCACTGTCTGGTTCAACTTATGCCAACCTACAGGCAGAAATTAAAAACTTGTAAGCCTGTACCAAGGACTGAGGAAGTGGACTGAGGAGTCCTGCTTTGACTGCTCCGAGGGCGTTGTCAGAGCCAGAGCCAGACGATGCACCGGTGCTTTGGTTTTTACTGCCTAAGCTCCGGCGCCCCTCAGGGCACAGTGCTGGCTCCCTTTCTCTTCACCCTGCACACCTCAGACTTCTGCTACAACACGGAGCTGTGTCACATACAGAAGTACGCTGATGAACCAGCCATTGTTGGATGCATCCAATATGGACACGTCCAGACTGGATAAACTGATCAGGCAAGCCGGCTCTGTGGTCGGCATGAAGCTGGACACTCTGGTGATGGTGGCAGAGATGAGGACACTGGACAAACTGCTGGACATTATGGACAATAGCAGCCATCATCAGCAGCCAGAGGAGCTGTTCAGTGACAGACTGCTGTAGGACCAACAGGCTCAAGAACTCCTTTGTCCACTATGCCATCACTCTACATCTCCTCTCTCAGGGAGAGGAGGAGAGAGAGGACAGAAAGAGAGGACATGTAGTTATGTACTGTTAATGTTCAATAACTTACCCAGATTTTAATAACTATCACAGTGCAATCATTTTCAGTCATTTATAGGCTAAATATAATTTCTTCAGTTGTGGCATGATTAAAAAGCTTTAGATTGAACTTTTTGGAGCGCACATCTCTGCATCCTCCTCACTCAATCAGCTGATTATCTGACTGATCTGTAAGGTCTCTACTCACTTTCTGACTCAGAGTCGGTCCTCACTGATGCTGCAGATGGAGGCCTTGGGGGGCGGGGCTTTGGTGTGGGCGGGGACATCCTCTTCCTGCCAACAAACTCCACATACGTTCCTGGGAAGTCTCCTTTCTCCTAATGATCAGACAGAAATCAGAGTTAACTCATTTTTTCATCCACTACATTAATGTGCTGATTATCCTCCCACTAATGAAAACAAACTAGACTGAGAGAAGATATTTTAGTGATGATGATGAAAATAACCCCAAAATTTTAATGTTAAATTCAGGTATTTTTTTAATTGGGAAAATGTACCTATTGGGCTGATAAAAAAAATCCAAATCTGACGATTTCTTATCAGTTCGATAGATATTTCATCCCTATATATCATTTAATTTCACTCCATGAATAAGCTATTTTTTTTCTCAAGGCTCTTAGGACTTTTATTCACTAAAAGCCTTAAAAGTACAAGCCTCCACCAACCAATTGTGTTTTTTTCCTTGATCATAATCATTCAACTTCCACTCAACTGCCGTATTTTGTAATGATGTCAGTGATCATTGCTTGTGTGAGAAATACAAGAATCCCCAAAGTAAAACCCCCGAGTCATCTTAAAAACACATTTTAAATGCTTTGATCCACCGGCCTTTCTGCATGATCTATATCACAGTGACCTTAGCTGGGTGTTTTCAGGGTGTTTGGGATTTTTTTCATTTAATTTTCCTTTCCGTTGTAAACAAACACCCATCAAAAAGAATCAGTGGGAAAAACATTTCTTGGTTCTCAGACAATCTCTCAGAACTAATTCATTTGAGAAATAAATTGTGGGCCCAAGCCAGATCTTCCAACTCTGCAGCTATGTGGACTGCATTCATAACTATAAGAAATAAGAGTACTTTAATTGTTAGGAAGTCCAAATCTGAGTTTTACTTAAAGTCACTTACTAAAAACCTAAATAAAGTTTTGGTACTCATGTGACCTCAAACCTCCCAGAACAAATTATTGTGGGCTCAGATATAGTAAACAATATAAAAAAATAGTTAAATATAGTAAAAATAATAGTAAAAATATGGTCAATTTAATAAACATTTCATTCAGGCTGGATTAATATTTGAAAAAGTGTAAATCAATTGGTCCCACCATTTCAAAAATGAAAATGTTAACTTGTAACTTTTTCATCCATCCATCCATTTTCAACCGCTTGTTCCCAGAGCGGGGTCGCGGGGGGGCTGGAGCCTATCCCAGCTGCC
>JBAMHV010000012.1:26167388-26178369 GCA_037177535.1 Pseudomugil gertrudae
GGACCCACATCTTAATAAAAACAAAGAAATGGACTCTAAGAACAAGCAGAATATGTCTGAGGAGGAGGCTCAGAGTTACCTGGCTTTAAGTCACATGTGGAGATTCAAAGTAAATTAAACGGGACAAAGTCTGTGTTCAAGAAGCCGCGGTTAGAGATGGCCGCAGCTACAAACGGCGCCTGGATCAGCTGCTAAACATATGATAAAAGCTTAAATAGATTTCATAGATCAGAGGAAGCTGGGTCGCCGCGGTAACAAGCGATCCTGTTTCTGATCGGTGAACTAAACAACCGGCGGCCTGAACTCCACCATGGTTGAGTTATTCCTCCTGTACATGGTGGAAAATACCGTGGTGAAAACTCATAACTTCAACACCACGAAGTCTGGTAAGTGTTGCTGTTATAGTGTTACTCATACGTGACATTTATTATTACGCGTGTAAACATGATGTAGATTACGTAATGACGCAGAACCTACCAGGATCTTTAGATCAAAAACTAAACTGGTTCTTTGGAAGCACTGAAGTTGAACCAGCAAAGCTTTGGTTCTAGCTGAAGAACCGAACTAGAACGGGAACCAGCCTGGTGGAAAAAGGCCCAATGTGAAACTTAGCTATTATGTTACTATGGCAGATAAGCTGCTTACCAACAAATTTATTCAAGATCTCAAATCAGGAAGAGCTGATTTCCTGTCTGTCGCTGCCACGTAAAGCTTTCTTTCCACAGGAAGTGGCTCAGTCACAATGGGCTTACTCAAATTCTGTATAATCGCATCTTTAAAAAACACAACAGTTACTACATCTGAGGTTGTTTGTGCTGTTAATCTGCTCATTTTGTTGATAGTCTGCAACAGTTTATCCGAGTACTACCAATCTACAGTGTGCTGCTTGTTAAGAATTAATTTATTTGACAGGGACATACAACGATCTGTTGACCCAGCTATTGTAAGCTCCAGCCTGCAATGCATTGTGGTTTATACTGACTCATCTAGTAACCATCAATGCTCACTACTTTGCATTGTGGGTTATTTTGGACCAAAGTTTTTTCACCCAGAGAGCGGTGAATGAAGACGTGCACGTCCAAAAGAGGCATACCCCGCTCGGTACGGGAGGGATGAGAGCCCTGTGCGTTACGGTGATGCCTCTGGAAGATTATCTTATTGGCTTTATGACCACCGTTGTCCCACTGTTTGAAATTATTAGTGGATTTCTGGTGAGTGGCACCTGGAAGCTGTTGTGGACCAACACATGACAAGTGTAACCCTGAACAGTGAAGATTGCTCTCTGAATGAGCTGAACCGCACGCTGGATGTCATTGATTGGCAGACTGGCTGGGTTCTACAACTTGTCCGTAGGTTGGTAACAACATATGGGGTGCTGGCTCGATCACTGGAAATTGACCACCATTCGGTTGGATTTGGTGAGAGATCCGCTAATAGTCTCAGGATCTGCAAACAACGAGCTAAAACCCAAACAGATGTGATTATCTAATCCGGCTCCCTCGCGGCCTTGAAAATTCCCAGTGGAAGGAAAACGTGCCGACAGGCGCTCTGACCCGCCTCGCTCATGCTAATGTGCTACCTCCTCACTGTCGGACTCTCTGGGGTATGCTGGAAGACACCCCAACCCCACCCCTCCTCCCTCAGACGTGTATGTTGTGTTTCTGAGGATTGATGCGCGTTATTATTAAGGTTTTTTTTCCAAAGCATTGCTGTACAGCACCTCTAGTTCAAAGAGGTTTATTTGTCACATGCACAGTTATACATAGCATAATTGTACAGTGAAATGTGCATTTTGTACCTGCATCCTTTAATAGTAGAAGAAGAAAAATCTTAATATTTGTGAAATAAAATAAAAATAGAACAGAATGAACGATGTTGGGTTTTAAATAAGATAATAAAAATTTAAAAAGCAGCATACTTGTGTCTACCGGTGCACAACAGGGATACTACACTATTTTTTCCTCCTCTTGTTACTCTTAAGTGGGCTCTGATCCCCCCACATGTAAAGGCTTCAAGCTGGAAGCACCTCAGAAGGTCATTACCTGTATATGTCTGTATACATCTACTGTGTGTTGTGGTTCTGGCTGTACTACACACTTGAATTTCCCTCCACGGATGGATGGAGAAATAAAATAAGTATGTATGCATCTATCTATCTTATCTTTATTGTTTACTCTAAATTGTGCAGTATTGATAAGAGTATCAATAAAAAGAAGAAAATCCTAACGCTGTCCGTCCCCAGTCCTGCATGGACATGATGGAAGTGAAAGCTCAGAAAATAGATGCAGTTCTTCATGAGCAGGTTATAGTCATTTATGTAAACACACTGATGTGATACTTTAGTACACTGTTTGCTGGCCTTTTTCCAAATATATCTATTTTGAAGTTTGGTATACCTCCCTCCCCTCCCCCCAGAGAAAAATGCACCAGATGTCAGTAAGGGATATGATTATGTAACATGGACAAATACATAGTAGTAAATACAATATAACTTGTTCTATCTTATTGGTATCGTTATGATTCTTTCAAAAAAGATATGTGAATCATGAAGAGGTGGGGGGAAGGGGAGGGTGGTCCCCCAGTAAAGGGTCCAAAACAAGGGAAAAAAGCTGGCTGGGATGTATCAGCTCAAAGTAAACAAAGCACTAAACGTTATACTTTTAACCACATCGGACTTTTTAATAAAGTACTTTTAAATATCAAATCTCGCCTACGTTGTAAAACGGCGACATAAAGCCGTAAAAACCCTGCAGGAAACGTGAAACGACAATGCGTGTCAGTACTCCGTTAGCCTGTTAGCTCATGTCGGTCGCTCCATCGTCTCACCTTCTATTTTCTGTATGTTTCACAGCTTAAAACCCCTCAGAAGACACACCAGCGGTTCTCACCACGAAGCGCAGACAGACACCATCTCCAGAAGACATCCACAACCTCGATATTTCCTTACTCTATCGATTATTCCCAGGATGAAGGCGCTCGTGGCTCGGCCATTTGGGTCCCAACAGCGTACTAGTCAAATATGCATGCTTCGGTGTAGTTCCGGTGTAGACTGTCAAAATAAAAGAAATCTGCCCTGCAAAATATCTGGAAGTTTAAATAAAGGTTCGTTTTTTTATCAAATCTGCGTCTTTTTTAACAAGACAGAAACACAGAGGCGATGTTTCTAATAATAGCTTATTTTAACTGTATTGGAAGAAAGAAAATGCGTACAGTACGGAAAAATCCAACTGGCTTTCACAATAAAAGAAACTGCACTCTAGCGCAGTCAAAATCAAATAAAGTTAACTTTTCTGATCAAATATAAAACCTGATCAATATATTTGAAGAAACTGTATTAAATAGCTTTTTCATATGCAGTGTTATGCAGCCATAAATATGTCTTACAGAGATTAGAGCTCTGCAGGGAGGCAGAGTGCTGATGTCACTTCCGCTAACCTATATATTAAAGCAGCGCAAGATTGTCAAGACTCACAGCAAGAAGAGACATTGTGTGTGTGTGTGTGTGGCGGGGGTATTAATGTCGTCCTCATTCATTCGGTTTTTATACAACTACAGGCTTTAAACTGCCTCTGAGTCTGAGTGTGTTTTCTGTGTCAATGGGTAACTCCCAGATCATGTGACTGCTGCAGCAGATTTTCCAGAACACATGCACATCCAGCTCTACATGCACTACTCATGCATTGCTGCAAAGGATCTTTATTAAAAATATAAAGCTCTGTTTATATCAAAGCCTAAAGTAAAAAGCTACATAAAAAAATCACCTAATGAATAAAAAATAAAACAACCAGGGATATAGAAGGAAAGGCTTCAACCCCCCTCGGCCTCATTTTAGTTCATTAATAGTAAAACACATTTCCATAAAACATAAATACATTTGAGGATTTCCATTTAGTTGAAAGATGAAAAGATCTTTATGCCTATATATAAATTATTCTTATTTAAAAGACTCAAAACCCTTAAATGAGTGTTTACGTCCACTGCTTCCAGAAAGTGGCTCAGAAAACACATCTCACATGGCTGACTGATGGAAAATCTGCTTAAGAGAGCCTCACGTGTCATCTGGTGGTTTTTGTAAACTGGGAATGTCATCTGAGATGTGGCAGTTTTTCCTACTGTACCTCTGTTAACCAATATCATGTGCCATTCTTTACCTTTAAATACACTAAACTAATGGCAAATTCACATTTCCATCATTATAGGACTACACAATACATTCCAGTGTACTAAGATATTGAGACTGTGTCAGTGGTTGTGAAAAAAATTTTCATTTTTAGCTAAAATCTTCCTGAACATCCTACTCAGATTAGTGGCTGAAGTTTACCCAACAGACCCAATCCTGCTGGAAGCAGAAGACACATACTGGGACAGGTGAAAACTTTGCTCCGTCTCCTGGTTCATGTATGTGAGTAATTTGGTCCGTTTCATGGACCTCGTTGCTTAACGCAGCAAACGTTGCTTAATGCAGGGCAGTGGTGAGCGGGACAGCTGACATGCATCCAGGAAGAAAAGGACAGATGGCGGGAGCTAATGGTTGTGTAAGTGTGTCGGCATGTCAGGACTGTGCAGACAAGTTTATAGCAATACCAAGCCAAGTCTGAAGATGACATCAGAAGTGGGAAAAAGTTCGAACTCGAACGTGAATGAAATTAATTCATAACCACATGAAAGAAAAAATATAAAAATAAAAGATAAAGATAAATAGTTAAATAAAAGACATAAAAGATGTAGTATGACAGCAATGATGTAAGATGTATGTGTATAAAACTAGCACATAAACAAACTCATAATTCTATCAGGTGATCATACTGCCCCCTTGTGGACACATTGTTCATTACAACAACAGTATATGGAGACAGGGGAGGTTTTGCTGTGAGATTATTGGGCTTATCACAGCGTTTAGTTCCTACTGGGCTGGTTTTTCTCTACATGCTGTAGATGTTTCCCAGTCTATGGACAGACAGGCTGATCCGCCCTGACAGCCGCAGCTCCTCCTTCAGGAAACGTCCCACCTGCTCCGAGTACGCAACGTCACAGAACACCCAGATCTCCGCATGCTCCCGCTGGATGTTTGCGTTGCACGTCGGGAGCCTGGAAGTCTGAACGGACTGGTTTAAAGCGCACCAGGTCTGGGTGGATAAGGAGAAAAAAAACTCATTAAGTATATTTCTCAGCTTCCCTCAATAAAAAACACCCTGAAAAAAAACAACTAAATTACTGGAATCTGTCAATCTGCAGGATTAATTGGAAAAACAAATATCTGCCTTTAATTTGACTAGCTAATAATGTAACATTAAGTAGTAAAAGTTTTTCATTATGATTATTTTAACAAATGATCAAAGTATTATGATAAACAACAGACTGAAGATGAAACATAAAAAGCATTTTGTGTTCTGGTCTCTTTTTACTAAGAAAACTAGATTCAGTACTGAAACACTAACAACACCATCGGCTCATCCAGCTGTAAAAACATTTCTGATGTTAGTGGGATAAATTCATTGCACAATCCCAGCAAGCGTCGGTGCTTCCAGGGCGATACCTGCTGGGTGGGAATCGTTCCCAATCTATCCAGTTTCATCTGGTGAAACATTGGGATTAGATCTGCGTTGCTTGCTGTAGGACGCCCGACGGTGTGTTGAACCTCGCTTTGGTTTCACGCTGAGCTTTACTGAAGCGGATTAAACCTTGTAGAAAACGCCACCATTACAACAGAGCCCCGGATGTCATGTGACAGCCTTTGTTTATGCCGCCATGTTGGCAGGAAAATGAGCAGCTACAAACGGATAGATTAAATATCTCTGACCCTCATCATGGCACTGGTGTACTTTTTAAAACACATATGTGGATTAATTGCTGCAGAATTATAATGAAACACATTTCTAACAAATTGCTATCAGGACAACATCATAGGAAGACTTATGCATCACTTAAAGCCAAAATTGTTTAAGGCTCATTTTAATGAAGCTGAGTTACAGCTGAATCCCAGACACTTAATGAGATTGTTTACAAAATGGGATTTTAATATAAATCACACAGCGAGAAATGACACAGTTCTCTGCTGCTTGTTGTAATCACAAGAACAGACATGGACACTGCAGCGTGCTGACAACGTGCACCATGTTTTTACAAAGTTGAATTTCTGTGAACAACTAGAAGCCCCAGAAAACACGTTCTATTCTATTCTATTCTATTCTACAGGCATTTAGCAGATGCTTTTATCCAGAGCGACGTACATCAGAGAATAAAACAACACAAGCATGAAATCAAACAACAAGGAACATCATAGATAAGAGCCAGACTATACTATACTATACTATACTATACTATACTATACTATACTATACTATACTATACTATACTATACTATACTGTCAGACGCTTTTATCCAAAGTGACTTACATGTTATTTTAAACCATTTTAACCATAGCTATTATAACCTAACATGCATGTGTTGTGGGTGTGAGGAAGCTGGAGTACCCGGTGAGAACCCACGCATACATGGGGAAAACATGCAAACTCCACACAGAAAGGTCACTGGATAACCCTCCCCAGTTTGGGCTTGAACCAGCAACCTTCTACCTGTGAGGCTACAGTGCTAACTACTGCTTCACCATGTTACACGATGGAAAAACACTACATACGCTGCAAAACAAGCAGAACAACATGGATGTATTTACACTGGACCAGAGAACACCTGTGTGTCCAGGACGCTTTAACAAAACCACTCAAGCTGACTGAAACTGGATCCTCTAGTTCTGCTGCAGGGTCCCAAACCGGCTACAGCCGGCTCTGCCTTCAGCTGAAAAGTTTAGAACCGTGTTCACAAAAATTAAACTAGGATTTTGATTGGTTCTCAGCAGCTCGGAGTCAGCGTACACTTTCAGACCTTTTCGATGTTGCTGCAGTTGTACCTGGAGATCACCCACTTGGCCCTCTGGCGGAGGTGGAGCCTGTGGACGGACACCATGCGGTGGAAATGTTTGGAGAGCATCTCCGAGCTCTGCAGGACTCCTCTGTGTCTGAAGACGCTCCAGGAGCGTCGTTGCTGTTCCCTAGGAAACACTGCCTCTCCGAGGAAGGGCTTAGGAGTCTCTGAGTTGCAGAATGCATCTTTGGTTCTTTGAGGACTTTTTGGTGGCGTGTCTGCATGGCCGATGTGTTTTCCAGCTATGAGGCAGTGGATGACTTCCTGTGATTTGTCTTCTAGTGGGAGCTGTGTACCAGCACCGAGGCCCCCTGTGTCAGTGATGATGGGAGCTGGTTTAGCAGGTCTGATGGGCAGCCCACACTCTTCAGCAGCAGTGGGGAACCACGGGGTGAAGACCGGAAGAGTCCTACAGAGGAAAGGCTCCAGAAGCTTCTCTGTCCTCTCTAACAGGGAGCTGAGCCTGTCTGCTGATCCAGGCTGATAATGCAGAACCACATCCTCCATGCAGGTAGAAGATCAGCACACTGATAGCTCAACCTTCCTCCTCCTCATCTTTATATTCCTCTTTATATCCACCCAGAGGGACAGGCAACAGAAAGACTGTGGAGACACATTTACAGTACACTTACTACATTGTTAGCCCCAAAACTTCACAGAGGCTCGTACTGGCTCATCTCAGTAAGCAAGTGAACACCTTTCAAGACACATTACGTCTCATCCTGAATAGCAACAAAACAAAAGAGATGATTGCTGACCTCAGGAGGAACAACAATACACATGGGTCTGTTTCCATACTGGGAGAGGAGGTGGAGGATTACCAGTACCATTGAGTTAAGCTGGACAAGATTTAAGTGTAAAAGTAACACTGAGTACATCTATAAGAAAGGTCAGAGCAGACTCTACTTCTTAAAGAAGCTGAGATTTTTTAATGTCTGCACCAAGATGTTGCATCGTCTATAAGTCTGTTGTTGAAAGTGTAAACAGCTTTACTGAATCACAAACATATTACAACATTGTTGCTTTCCTGGTCATTATGTTATCATTTATTAAATTATTAATTCATGAAATATCGCTGCTTAAAACAAACAAAACATAAAACTTAAACTTAGGAGCTGTGAAGGTTACATACCGAGCATGTACAGGTAGTTAGCATCAGGATGCTAAGCGGCTAGCTGTCGCTGGAGCATTATTTCTTCTTCTACTGTTTTTAGCTGTAAAACCGTGTAAAAAAAACACATTACCGCCACCATGTGGGCTGCAGGCTAACATACAACCAGAGTCTTTTAATAAGAAAGTTACGCCACAAGTAAACGCGAGATGCCTCACGGTGAAGTTTTATGGACGTTTACTTAATAACGGGCCCAAAAACGGGCTTTAGTCAAGCCAAGTCAATTAAGTCAAAAGTGTCTTCAAAATGCGCGTTCAGAATTTGTATTACAATCACATTTTTCTTATTATTATTATTATACAAAATAATTATAATGATAGTGATAAAATACATTTTTAAAGGGCCAAAGTAAATAATCTACATTTTACCTTAACTTTGACTTTCTTAAGGACCATTGAAGTGCTTATATTTTCTATTTATTTCTATTTAAACCTACAGCACCTTCCCTGGCAGTGTAAGCTACAAGCTCCATTCAACTAGTAAAAATACTTTAGGTAGCTGAGTGACAGAGCTGTCCTCGACAGCTTTTGTCATTATGTTCTGTAAGTATAGGTCCAAAATGGCTCCACAAACATGCTGAACAGTGGGATTGAGATTGAAAGACTTCAAAACCTGCTTAAGGTGACTGTTAAGACCTTTACATTTTTCTAACTTACAAAGCATTTATAATGCATACCAGCCTAACTAATATCTGTAGTCTTACACAAATTTACAGAGACATACTGTATTAGAGCCAATCAAGAGCCAACTAAATAAATGTAAGAGGAGGTTGATGTACCCATGCCTCCCCCAATACTTTATTGTTCAATCATTGTGTTTCTTTTTTATAGATTTAATTACTGAAAAAATATATTTCCAGTGGAGTTTGCATGTTCTCCCTGTGTTAGTGTGAGTTCTCCAGCTTCCTCCCACTGTTCAAACACATGCATGTTAGGTTGATGTGTTGATGTGTCATTCTAGATGTGAGGGGTAGCATCACGGCCCCCTCACTAAGGTGATTGTGTTTATTATGTTGTGACATTATTTATTATTTTTGTCTGTTTTTGTTTTGGGATTTTGTTGGAAGTCACTAACATTTCTCTCTCTGAGGCCTGGGTGTGGTTTCATGGAGTGCACATATGAGGACAGCCTCAGGACTCAACCTGCAAAGAATTTTCTCATAATTACCTGGTTGGGCTGAACCAAGGAAGCAGAGTAGAGGGGAATGATAGTGAATGGGATATTTCTAATTAGTTATTTTATTTGGTTATGTTATGTATTTAGTTTATTTTGTCAAAATGTATTTAAGTATGTAAATAGGCTTGTGTGGAAATAGATTGTAAATAATTCAGTGAATATTTGTTATTTCAAAGATCCCCATATTTTAAAAATGGGTTCATCTATACCTATATAAAGGTTGTGTAATGGTAGGGAGCGAGAGATTTTCTGTTGCTGTAAAGGCCGGCTGTGGTCAGACCTGTTGTATCCTTCCTGCCATGGGTGAGCAGTTTGCAAACCGATTATTAAAAAGTAAATGAAATTAAGAGCTCTAAAATCCAACTGTGGAGATGTCTTTTGTCATTTCATGTGCTATGTTCCACCCTGTCATGGACTGCTCATGGTGTCCCTGTTTTTGAGGATCTTTTAATATTGCGATCCCTACAGTCCTTAGGAGTGAATGTGACTGTGCCTGGTTGTTTGCCTGCTTATTTGTCTCTCTGTGTGGGCCTGTGATGGACTAGCAAACGTTTCAGGATGTTCCTTGCCTCACGCCTGATGACTGCTGGGCTAGGCTCCGGCTACCTGCGACCCTGAATTGGATGGATAACTGTTTGGGCAAGGTAGAGCTTCAAATATACACAGGCATGCAAGCTAACTGTGTGCTATGTCTGCTTGCAGATGGGTTTCACTAAAGGCTCCTGAAAATCCACACTATTCAGATTATCCTTCTTGAGTGTGCAACATAAAATACTTTCACCCCACAGGATTTGACAGAGGGGATTTTAAGATTTTCACTCTACATATTTGTGTTTTTAATTTCTCTGTACACATTCTCCACTGCTTATCCGAGGTGGGGTCGCAGGGGCAGCAGCCTAAGGAGGGAAGCCCAGACTTCCCTCTCCCCAGCAACATTCACCAGCTCATGGGAGGGATCCCGATGCGTTTCCAGGCCAGCCGCGAGATGTAACCAGTCCAGCATGTCCTGGGTCTTCCCCAGGGCCTCCTTCTGCAGGGACTTGCACAGAACACGTCAACAGGGAGGCATCCAGGAGGCATCCTAATCAGATTCTCGAGCCACCTCATCTGGCTCCTCTTGATGTAGAGGAGCAGCAGCTCCACTTTCAGTCCCTTCCGTAGGACCAAGCTTCTCACCCTATCTGTAGGAAAAACACCAGCCACCCTACGGAGGAAACTCATTTTGGCCGCCTGTACTCGTGATCTCATTCTTTCAGTCACGACCCACAGCTCGTAACCATAAGTGAGGGTAGGGACATAGAGTGACTGTTAAATTGAGAGCTTTGCCTTCTGGCTCAGCTCCCTCTCTCCAGACCAGTGCAACGTCTGCATTACTGCATTACGCAGCACCGATCTGCCTGTCGATGTCATCCACTCGTGAACAAGACCCCAAGATACTTAAACTCCTCCACTTGAGGCAGGACCCTATCCCCCACCCATAGAGGACACTCCACCCTTTTTCAGCTAAGGACCATGGTCTCAGAATTGGAGGTGCCAATTCTCATCCCAACCGCTTCACACTTGGCTGTGAATCATCCGAGTGAGAGCTGGAGATCAGGACAGAACCACATCATCTGCAAAATGCAGAGACTCAAACCTGAGGCCCCCAAACTGGATCCCCTCAACACCTCGGCTGTGCCTAGAAATTCTGTCCATAAAGGTTATGAACAGAA
>JBAMHV010000012.1:26235665-26248861 GCA_037177535.1 Pseudomugil gertrudae
GATGATGCCCAATGACAAACACACATACACACACAGAAAAGGGCACAGCCGGGCCCATAGACCCACTACCCATGACACGTATAGTGAGGCCTCCTTTCATTGTTCTGGTCCTTGACTGTGGAACAGCCTGCAGAGAACCTCAGGGCCGCAGAGACTGTTGATGTTTTTAAAAAGAGGCTTAAGACCTACCTTTTTAGCTTAGCTTTTAACTGAATCTTATTTGACATTTTATTTAATTGTTTTATTCAACTTAATTTATTTATTTATTCATTTAATTTACTTATTTATATAATGTGCCTATCGGGGTGTGAGTGTGTGTGTGAATGTGACTATATAGTGTAAAGCGCTTTGAGTGGTCAATAAGACTGGAAAAGCGCTATATAAGTATGAGTCCATTTACCATTTAAATATATTTTTATATATATCTTTAATCTTATTTTATGAAAATCTTTATATGTATTTTATTGTTTTTGTTTTATTTGGCTCTTATTCTTTCTTAAGGGTAGTTATTATGTGTAGTTATATTATTATACTCCAATGTTCTCCGCATAGGGATCCTCCACACTGGGGGTCCTGCCTTCTTGGCTTGAGGTTGATGCCACGGGAGCTGCCCCGGTCTGGGTAGCGTGGGTTGGGTGGGATGGGCATGGGGTTGTCTGTCTTTGTATGTCTACATTTTGGAATTCATTGTCATGTTGTCTGTCTGTGTGTTTTATTTTATTTTTTTTATTTTATCATGTAAAGCACTTTGTGTTGCCAAAGGCATGAAAAGCACTTTATAAATAAAGTTTGATTTGATTTCATTTTAATGAAAACAGAGTAAAAATGATTGAACTCACGCATTAACTCAGTTATTTTTTCCAAGCTACCTCTTTTTCTTATACATTCATGCTGCTTTATTGCTTTTTTTTATAAATATGGGCTTGAATTTTTTATTAGCTGCATTAAACTCCTCCTCTGTGACATACACAGCTCGTGTGTTTTCACCTGCAGTTTCTATTGTGGATCATGAATTCAGTGATCCATTGATGCAGATATTGATGATATTGGTGGTGCACATGTGCATTCACTCTGGATTACCAGCAGGAGCTAGATTAAACTGAAAGTTATCTGCTGTTCTGGAACGGACATACTCGATGTAGGCAGGTTCTTTTTAAATCAACCTCTGGGGCGGAGTTTAGCTCATGGTAAATTGAACTTGCTTTCTGAAACAGGCCCCTGCAGGCTGACCATGTTTACCTGTGCTGTTGGATATCAGTGTACCTCTCATGACACAGTGACTTAGTGATGTGGAAGTTTAGCTTTGTTTAATTACTCATTATTCATTCATTCATTCTAATTCTACGTAAATAAATATCAACGCTGTCACTTAAAGACTTTGTGATAAACTGTAATCATTGTTTCACTTGTGCATAATGCAGACCTATTTTATTCAGCTGGTTATGATGTATTCTGTAATCTTATATGTAAATGATGTGTTTAAGTAAAATTTAATGGTCTTCATCATCGTGCAGTTTCTGGGGGATCCATCGCGTTATTGGACCCTCCAGAAACCAGTGTGTCTCAGTCATAAGTGATTGTTGGCAAGCACAATAGTTGCTTTTAGATGTTGTTATTTGTGGCGGGGCAAAGTACACCTGCATACTTCTCACTTCTGCTGTGACATAACTGGACAACTGGACTGGACTCCTCATTCTTGACAGAGAAGTTTTTGCCTCAACAATCACCTGCAACATAACCTGCTCCGGAGCAGCATATGTGTTGGATGTTTTTGGTTCACATCTAAAACTCTTCATGTTTAATCTGCCTGCTATGAGACAGAAGGCAGACATCAAATCTTATCTGCAGAGCAGAGAGTGTTTCTCATCTTAATTTTCCATGTGTGTGAGATTTATGCTTACTATGCTGATGTGGATGATTATTTCCAGTACGATACCTAATGATCTCGCCCGTAGGCAGCTGGGATTGGCTCCAGCCCCCCCGCGACCCCGCTCTGGGATAAAGCGGTTGAAAATGGATGGATGGATGGATACCTAATGACCTTTTTATCCAATCAGAGAGTGAATAGGCTTTGTTTTTCTTCTCATCCAATAAAAGTACTTGCATATCAGTCACCCAGGGTAGATGGACTTAGTAGCACTCCTGAGGCTGTTAAGGAATGTTCTACCCTTGCTGCAAGTACTAAAAACCCAAATAATCTCCTGTCTTTATTTGTTCTATCTTTTTATCCTTCAAACGGTTGAACAACTTATCAATATGTTGAGAGGGTTAGTTACTATGGTTACTTACATACCCTGAAAGTCACCTTAGCTTTTGGAACCGAAAGTTGAGGTTATCAACAAACTTACTCCTAAACTTACCTGGTTATGTCACATAACCTGCTATCTGGAAGATATCCAACAGCATGCACAGGTAAACATGCCCACTATTCAAAAGCATGTAGAAGTTAAAGTGCATAATCAACTTTAAATGAGAAAGACATGACAGGTTTATATCCACAACAGCTTTTGGCATCTCTGTTCATTATGATGTGTTGTCCAGATGACCAGCAGCGAGATCTACAAGGTCGAGAGAATCAGAAGAATCCTGACCAGAACAAGTTAGTCTTTCAGCTGGATGGAGATCACTGGAAGGTAAGTGGACAGACTTTGAGAGTGATGTGATCGGTAAAGTTCATGTGTGAGAAAAACCTTCGTGCAGGACTTTCCCAAGGAGCTGCAGTGGATGACCTACCTGCAGGAGTGGTACATCAGACGTACAAAGATCCGCCAGCTACCCAACTACCTGTCCCTGTTCTCCCAACTCACTATACTAGAGATACCTCAAAACGCCATTACAGACCTTCCACCAGAGATTGGTGAGTCAGTGATGCATTTTTTTATTAAAATAGGATTTTGCAAAAGTTTTTAATGGCTCAGCAGAATTAATGAAAATAATTACTTAAAATGTCATTTTTGATTCTCTGACACCTTTTTTAACCGAGTGAACTATCAGCAGTACTCTCCGGGCTAGCACTAGCAAGAAATGATAGCTCTCTCAATAGAATGAATCACAGCAAAGTCAACAAATCAAAGGACTAGAAAGGCACTCGTAGAGCGCAGACCTCTGCCAAGCTTATTATTTTTCTGACGTTAGATTGTCTGAAAATGGCCTTATCTCACAATAATAAAGAATCCTTTAAAACATTCCAGGATTCAGACGGTGATTCAATTCGATTAAACTTTATTTATATAGCACCACTTGATGACAGTGTCATCTCAGGGCGCTTCACATCTTATTTGAGCCAATTCATCAAAATAACCTATATAAAGGAAACCATAAGATTGCATTGAATATTGACTTGGATGCAATCCCCAGCCTGAGGAAGGAAAACTCCCTTATAAGAGGAAGACAAAACCTCCGGCAGAACCGGGCTCAGGGAGGGCAGCCATCCACCTCGACTGACGGTGTGGAGAGTAGCAGGTGGACCTATAGGCAGAAACAGAAACCCATTAGTACAACTAATAGTGTTCCTTTAGAAAAATCCTACCAGCTACTCACCACCACTACAAGGAGAGACACCAGGAGGATCCAGAGGGCAGCCACCAACAGCTTCCACCAAACAGGTAGAAGTGATTTAGCAGGTGCCTTTTATAAGTGCCTCCTAATGAAGAGGAGCAGCCTCATGAGTGCTCACCACCACAATAAGCAGAGTGTAAAAAGCTCAGTGCATTATGGGATGTCCCCATAACTGCAAAACTAACATATGGCTAAACTATCCCTCACTGTAAGATTTGTTAAAAAGAAAGGTCTTAAGTTTAATTTTAATGGTAGAGAGGGTGTCTGCCTCCCGTACCCATACTGGGAGCTGGTTCCATAAGAGAGGAGCCTGATAGCTGAAGGCTCTCCCTCCCATTGTGATCCAGATCACCTCCTAAATTTATTCATTTGTTCCTTGTCTTTTGGTCCTTGTGGATCTCAACTGTGATGGATCCATAGGGACAACTGAGAACTTGCTAGACAGTGTCTTGGTACCACTACCATCATGTCCCACCTTTGTTTCCAGGTAAACTGACCATGCTCAGGAAGCTGAATGCCAGCTACAACCATCTGTCCAGAATTCCTCCGGAGGTGGGAGACTGTGAGGATCTGGAGAAACTTGAACTTACAGGAAACCACAATCTGGCTGAGCTGCCATTTGAGGTGAGACAGATGGCTTTCAGGACATGGCTTCAGTTTTCCGTCTCTGACATGATGTCAAATTGTCATCACCCCACAGCTCAGCAGCCTGAAGCAACTGGTTCACCTGGACATTTCGGAGAACAGGTTTGTCTCAGTCCCCATCTGTGCACTGAGGATGACCAGCCTCCAAGTTTTGGACATAAGCAACAACAAACTAATTGACCTGCCAGAGGACATGGACAGGTAACGGTTAATGTCACTAGATTGGATCACTCAGTTTCACCTAACAGACCTCAGTTGTTGTCTTCATGTGTCCTTGTCTGTAGGTTAGAGCAGCTCGTCACCCTGTTCCTTCACAAGAACAACCTCTCTTACCTCCCTCATTGTCTCACCAAGATCACCACCCTCAAGATGGTTGTTGTCAGTGGTGACAAGCTCAACTGCATCCCGACCAAACTGTGCAGTAACCCCAACATCAAGTATAGCTGAAGGCAGCACCATCTGAGAATTAGAAGCCTCTAAAATGCAACCAGTGTTTGTAATCAAGGTTTCTGTTGCTTCGACAGGTTTATCCGTCTATATGACAAACATACCGCGGAAGAGCAGGGGAAGAAAATGGAGAAGGAGGAGGAAAAGAGACAAAGGTGGAGGGAGCGGAAGGAGGAAGTGAAAGACAGCAGAGAGAAGGAGTTTATGGAGGCATATATCAGTTCACTGGAAAACAGAGGTAAAACTGAAAGTTTGTGAAGTTGAACTTTGTGCTGGTTCCACAGAGAGTCCCAATAGCTCAAAGATCTGCCTCCCAATCTCCAGACAACTCTGAAACAATGGAGTATTTTTGTGTTTTTGTGAACACTTGGTCAAAATTGCGTGTGAGCACCTTCGTTTGTAAAGTCCCAGATTGGCATGTCATCAATCTTTATGAAATCTGGTACACTTTTTCAACATGCTTGGCCGAACAATAAAACCTTAAGGACCTATAATCCAAACCCAGCAGGAAGTCTGCCATTTTGGGTCAAAGAAATTGTGGCGTTTTACTCACCTTGTTTTTGTAAAAACCTGTCCTAAGACTTTTATGCCTCAGACACCAAAATTGGTTAGGATGCTCAGGAGGCATGTCTGATGTCCCCTGGGCCCCCCTCTGAAGCCAGGTCTGGTGGTGGGGCACGAGGGCGAGGGTTTGCCAGGCCTTTGCCCGTGGGGTCTGGACGGGCTCATCCTGAAGGAGTTACATAGGCCCCCCCTCCTGTGCTCTCACCACCTGCGGGAGGGATACTTGTGTGTGTTCTCTCCAAATACTCCAGCTTTCTCCTACCTTCCAAAGACATCCATGTTAGGTTAAATGATCACTCTAAATTGTCCTTAGGCGTGTGAATGGTTGTTTGTTTCTGGGTCTGTCTTTCTGTGTTGGCCTCGTGATAGACAGGAGGCATATCCAGACTGTACCCTGCCACTGGCCTACTAATTGCTTGGCTAAGCTCCAGCCCTCCCAGAACCCAAAAATTATTGGGGTGGAATGGAGTGATGGTTAGGAAAATAAATGAATACATGCAACATTGTAATTAATTTGATTACTATCCACTGCAGCATAATTGAAATATGAAATTAAATTAAATTAATCTATTTTACAAGGCTTGACAAATTGAGATGACCCCTTTCAGTCGACCATGACAACATTTATTTAGAATCCAGACACCTGAAAGACCTCTGTCTTTCATATAAGATATTGTGCATCTTAATACTGTGACCAGACACAATTAAATGGTAATCCAACAAGGAAATAGTAAAAATAAAATTGACTTATATATAACTTTGGATTGTTTTTGCAACATAATAGAACAGAAACACAAAAATTAAAATTTAAACTTTGAATGTCTTTCCATCTACATTACATTTTCATGCAGTTGAAAGTGTTTTAGTTGGTTATTATACTTTCTCCTAATTTAAAAAAGGTCTATAATGAAAACATATTTTACATTGCATATAATAATACACAGTACAATACACAGTAAAGTTTTTCTTTACATTGGAGGCGGTAAATAAAGTATTTTGATGAATTTGGTTTTGGGGTATTAAAGGTATTAAAAAGGTTCTAAAAATATTTAATTTTACTTTTCAAATAGTGCAAGAAGCCTGAATTTGCTTTTCAGTTGGACGAGATTTTATGAGAACTATGGCTCATGCATTAATTACTGTTCAATAGAAACATCTGTAAATTGCAATATTTGTCAAAACTTTACAAAGAAAAAGCTTTTATTTATTTTTTTTTTACAGTAATGAAAAGGCAGCTACCTTTAAGACTCAATGGATAGACAGCTTTTCTTTCTTTGTCACATTATGCAAGATGTCCCATTAGTCTCTACTTCCTCTGAAGCAACAAAAACATTAAGTTAATACCTTATTTTCTTTTCACAGATTATTCCTGTTTTTTATTTACGTCTCCTGGATGACCCCTGCTGGTTATACAATGTTAGCTTGCAAGATGTTTTCATTGCAGCTCTTCATTAAAACCACTAAAATGTGGCTTTTGTACTCCTTCATACCAGAAACCGTCCCCTGTGCCACCACCAAAGTCTCCATCTCCTGTGTTCTGTGAGGAAGAAGATGAAGGTCAGGCTGAGGGGCCGACTCACTGCGAGTGACTCAGGGCTGGCCAAACGTTGCTGAGCACAACACGTAAACAAATCCAGAATCAAGCAACAGTTTGGTTTCTCCAGCGCTAATGATAAGATGTTAGTGGTGGCAAACAATGTAAAGTTGTCCAGAAAGTTGCAGGCTGTTTAAAAGAAATGTGTTCAAAACATGTCTTTATAGAAATGAATGGAAAGAGAACAAAGACTGAATAATCATATTTTTTAAAAAGTTATTAACCAAATTATTTTTCAAAGTTGATAAATTATTAGATCATTGTTAGCATGAGTCATTATTACTTATTATGTACGTCAGTTAGGAGATTACTTCTCAGTTCTGTTAGGAGAAATAAAATAAAGGATTTTAGGTGTCCCCACCTTAAAGGTTTGCATGTGGTTTTAGTGAAGGTAATAATTTACATTCTGTAGTGACCCCAACTGGGATTATGAGTGACAGAGATGATGTCACTATGAAAATATTTTAGCTCAAAGATCATTTTCTGAACCAAAACAGCAGACATTAGGCCTACAGCTGAGCAGGAAGTAAGTGTTGAGTTTAGCTGGTAACCATGGGAACCAGTGAACAGTAATTAAGACTACGATTGTACTGAAAATTGTACTGTTTTTTTTTTTGGGTTTTTTTTTGGGGGGGGGAGGTTATTTTGTCGTTCTTTTGTCTTAAGTTGGCTTATATTCCTGTACATTTCATTTCATTTGGACAATTATTTTCACCCGTGTCTTGTTTGGTTCATTTTGTATTTAACCCTTTAAAGTCTAACCTAAACAGCTGAACAAATTCCATTTTTTTAATCTGAAGTCTATATTTGACCCTTTAACAGAATCTGAAAATTTTTTTGTTTACTATTTTTATTACAATGTGATAGGTCAGAATTATTGTTGTTTACTCTTCTGTTTTTTGGTGTTTACCGGGGGGCAGGAGATTATATGTTGCACAACAGGATTTGGAATAAAGTTTCTACCATAAAGTGATGCAAAATGTCTGAGAAACCTTTTGTATCAAATATGTTTGGCTTTATAGAGTTAGGCCCTTTGGTTTTCAGTTCTGATTTGTTGGATCATTGAGTTTGTTCCTGTTGCTTCTTTGCTCAACATGTTTAGTCCTAAGTTGAATTAAAACCAGTTATCCGCATCATTTCTGCCCCCTGCCCGTTCCTGCCAGCGTTTGAGTCCACACCTCACATCCCCACTTTTCTTCACAGTTTTCTAGTCGTAGTGAAGCCGTAGTTTAGTGTAAAGCAAACAGGAGGTGATGAAGTGTTTCTCAGGGTGACATGGAAACACTCATATGTGGCAGATTCCCTCTTGTGTGGGAGGCTTGACAGGGTGCTCTGTTGTATCGAAAGCTTTGAACAAACAGCCAATATGATTGTTTACAGTTGGCGGTTTAGTGGATTTTTTGAGTTTGAACCATTTTAAATTAAAGCCAAACTGTTAGTGAATGTGTTGCTTTGGAACCGATTAGCTCAATTTAGAAAAAAAACTCAATCTTGACTGATGCTGCAAATAATATAAAACTGATCTTTAAAAACTTTATTAAACGAATTTTTATTTAATTTAACTTGAGCACTTTTAACACCAATTTTAATTGATTTTCATTCCACAATGAAAATGAAAAACATAAGGAGCTTGTCATTGTCAGAGGAGGAGAAAAGAGATCAGGAGGCGCAGGTAAAAAAAACAGGAATGGTTTATTTCAGTACATATGACTGCTGTACAACACCGGCTTCTGAAGTTGGCACTGGGACAATCCACCCAAGCAGCAGAAGTGACATCATCATCTTTACAGGTTCTTTAGCTTCACTATCACTTCTGTGTCAGGCAGGTTTGTTTTTATTTTTTCCTAAATTATCTTGCATCAATAACCCAAAAGAAACTGACCTGTGGGACACCAAATACAAAATAAAACTAGAACGCACAAAGAAACGGGCACACAAAGCCTTGAAGCACAGATATCAGCCAAACAACAGAAAACTATACACACATGCAACAAACAGCGATTTACAGAGGAGGGAGGAGCATGCAAAAACAACACACACACACACACACACATTCAGGCTTGTCTGAGAAACATGACACCTTGGCCTAATCCAGCTGCTTCCTGATGAAGGGAATATATTCCGCTTTCAGAACCAGACTGGACCACTTTAAAATGATCCAGATGACGACACAGAGAGAAACCGGGCCGGTTCTGGAGTCCCTACAGGTTTATAAGAGTGGAATAATTGTTCATACATGTGGGGACACACATTCCTGAACCCAGACACTTTACCTGCCTTTCCAAACATCTTCCTCCTGCATTCGGTTTGATCTGGAGATAAAACACATCCACATGGTGCCGTCCTGCTTTAAACTCCATCGCATAACTGGAATAGTTAAAGGTGCTCAACAGGTTGCAGAGAAGGTAATGTATAAGATAACTGTTGGTCTGGATTTTATTTGGGTCTGCACTTGTTTTTAGGATTTAGTCCAAACACTTTCATAGTTTGGACAGATATGCATCTGTTTGTTATGTTAAACATAAATGAAAATTAAAGTCACAGTCGGTGAAACCTGAAAGAGGATGAACTCTACAGAAACATCCTTTTGAAACCGATTTTAGTTTTAAAAGCTAATATTTAAACATGAGATCAAAACAAGTCCGAAAATGCAAAACAGATGGAGAACACTAGTTTGTTTCATAAATCAGCTCAGAGATTTCAGATTATCTGACAGATTGCTAGTTTGAAATCATTTAATTTATTCTAGATTTATTTTGTGCATTTTAGTTAAATATAGTGGACACTGATAAATGTAGTGGAAGAGATGTCTAAATCTAAACTGAGAAAACAACTTTTCAGATACATCCAAGCCAGATTTCTTCTAAAATACACCATAACGTATGCTGTCCAGAACATTCTCCATCAGTCCAAGACAGAATCTGTGCAGTTGTTTATCTTTAGTGGGATAATCAAATTTAATGAAAAAACATTCATAAAGACTGAAATAAACTTGTCACATGCAGAAAATGATCTGATCAGACAGATTTTAATCCTGTCCAGGATGGAGATGGATTAAAGACAGAATCTGTCAGACCAAGACAGATGCGACGGTGGACAGACACACAACCAGAACTCGTCTATATAATGTGTTAAATTCAGATTCAGAACAACTCAGTGAGTCATTTTAATAAAAAAAGCAAAAAGACTCAGTTTTACAGAATAAGAAGAAATAGATCTGGAGTGATGATGTCATTTGAGTCACATACATGTGATCTGAAACCAGAACACGTCATGGAAACCATCCAAAATAAAATGTTAACAAAAAAAGTTTTCAATTCCAAACGAGATCATTTTGGTCCAAAGATCTGGATTCTGCAAACTCTGGTTCTCTAGCAATGCTGGGTTTGGATTCTGTCATTTTCTTCCCAGGTTCAGATTCAGACCTAAAACGCATTAACAGGACCAGAAGAGAATTCACATCTTCCCTTCAGATTGATTGGACTGATCAGAATCCGGTTCCAGACCTGGGCAAACAGAAAAATGAGCTCAAAAAGACCAACAAACTTCTTTAAGAACTGCAAACAGAGCCACAAACATCCTGCAAGCCCGACCATAAGCAGCCATCAGACCGAAAACGAACAGCCACGAGCATCCGACAGCCAAGTGTTTCCACAGGACAGAAGCAGAGAATAGGCCGATACAGAGAAGCCGCCGTGTGGACGGGCCAGCTCATATCAACATATAGACATAGAGGAGACTGTACAGCGCAGAGATGTCCGGACACCAGGGATAGACTTCACCACTCGGGCAGGATTATTTGTAGGGAAATGTTCAAATATCTTTGGAAAGTTTCTCCTCAGTCATATTTACAGGATGTTTAGGTTGTATAGTTGCATGAGGTTGAAGGGAAATCTCAAACCACATCCATAAAGCTGTTGCAGAAACAGACAGGTTCCAGACCACCAGTGTGTCAGAATCCAGAGTAACGTTGCTTTGACAGGAATAACATTGGCGGTTGTTTTGGCACAGAAACAAACATGCTGATCTGGAACGTGGAACCAGATAGGCTGTTGCAGAACGCTTCGATGATAGTTCCTCCAGTCCTGTCATTAACCCCAAAAGACACTGTCTGGGGTCCCAGAGGGTCCTTGGGGTTTCGGGGGAGGAGGTCTATGTCTGGACTGCATCTATAGAGGAAGGGGGTCTCAGGAGGGCAGGTTTTGTGGTGGGGGGCTTTTTGAATAAAGTCAGACAGAGAAAATGGGTGTGAATGAGGTCTGAAGGACTGCAGTTTTTCCTGTTTTAAGGCGTCGTATGGAGGATAGGAAACATCTTTGCTCGGTCATGATGTCTCAAACCCAGGTGGTGGTGGGGAGGAGGGAGGGGAGAGTGTGGTTTTCTGGTCTTAGGATGTCTTGACTAGGTCGTAGACGTAGATGTGAAAATCATCATCAAACTTGATGAAGTAGACGGAGGGTTTGGCCTCCACCTGGTGGATCACCATCCCGGAGCGCTTCCCACCGTCCTCTTTGGCGTACTCCACCTGTTTACCCACCAGACTGTCCACCACCTCGCCGGGCTCCCGCTCCGCCGCTACGCTATCGTCTGCACACACAAACACAGAGACGTCACCATGGAAACTGAAGTAAAAGCAGACAAAATGAGGCCTGCAGGCCAGTCTAACTCACTGGAATCCGGCATGATGCGCAGATCTCCTTCTTTGTAGTCGTCCAGCAGCTGGTACATGTAGAGTACCGGGTCTTTCTCGTAGGTGATGTAGAACCAGGACGTCATGATGGGCGCCCGGGCCAGAACCATCCCCCTCCACTCCTCTTTTGGACCATCCTCCGTCTCAAACATGTGCTCCACCGCCTTACCAATCATAGTCTCCGCCAGCATTGAGTCACTCACACGGGCCTGAGCTGGACCAATCACAGACAAGCAGTTTAACAGATAAACCCAAACAATTTTCCTCTTTCACTCATCTAAATCTTCTCAGGATCCTAGACCTGGATCTGAACTGAGTCTGAACCGTTGTCAGGATCCTAGACCTGGATCTGAACTGAGTCTGAACCGTTCTCAGGATCCTAGACCTGGATCTGAACTGAGTCTGAACCGTTCTCAGGATCCTAGACCTGGATCTGAACTGAGTCTGAACCGTTGTCAGGATCTTAAACCCAGACTTGGACTAAGGATGAGGGTCTCTCTCAGGTTTTGGACAGTGGATCCTCACCCACTCTGTCGGGCAGGACCTCCAGGCCCACCACCCGCTCGTCCGTGTACAGCTCCAGCCCATAGATGCAGTCAAAGCCATCATATTTGATCAGGTAGAGGGAGGGGTTAACAGGAACCTGGTCCAGGACCGTTCCCTTCCACTGAGACGACTTACCTGCAAGGACACGTGATTTAGGACAAACCAATGATGGCATGAAACCTATCATTCTGACTTCTGTTCATATGAAATGGTTTACAACCACTAACGTTACGTGCAACTTACTGCCTTCTTTCCAGATGTGCTGGATCCTGCAGCCAACAATGTTTCTCCTGGGCTGAGCCAGAGTCTTCCCGAGACCAACCCCAGTCCTCTGTTTCCTGCAGGGATGGAGGGAGGAAGGTGGACGGAGAAAAAATAAAGAACATACAGAGCTTAAACAGAGAATAAACAGAGCTTAACTTTCTCAAGTGTTGCCACAGTGACACCAGATTGTATGTGAGTGCATCTCTCTGAGCTACACCCACACCTATACTGACATAAAATCTCACATTTTCTGTCTGTTAACACGTGTGGATTTAATTCAATCAAGACTTTGTGTTTGTAAATGAATGTTTTCTGAGTCTTTCCAGAGTACAGATGCAGAATCATGTCAGTCTTTCAACTGCTTTCTGATTGGCTGCTGACAAAACAAACTGTCCAATCAGAGAGCAGACCGAACCAGAGCCATGTCTGTGCTTTCATGTTGTTCTGGTTCCAGTTCCAGATATCAGGAGTCTTAGAACACTGGGTATTTCTGAGGGACCAGTCTGTTTGGTTCTGGTTAAACTGATTCCCACTGCAGGATGTAAACATCAAAAAAACAGAGTTTAATCCTGACAACTGTTATAATCAGCATTACAACAGAGTTTCCTGAAATGGTAAATGGTCTTGTACTTGTATAGTGCTTTTCTACACATCAGTGCTTTGACACTATTTGACACATTCACCCATTCGCTCACACAAACACACACACATTCACCCATACGCTCACACAAACACACACACATTCACCCATTCGCTCACACAAACACACACACATTCACCCATACGCTCACACAAACACACACACATTCACCCATTCGCTCACACAAACACACACACATTCACCCATACGCTCACACAAACACACACACATTCACCCATTCGCTCACA
>JBAMHV010000012.1:26289927-26304155 GCA_037177535.1 Pseudomugil gertrudae
GAGCAGCGGCTCTACTCTGAGTCCCTCCCGGATGGCCGAGCTTCTCACCCTATCTCTAAGGGAGACACCGGCCACCCCGCGGAGGAAGCTCATTTCAGCCGCCTGTACCTGGGATCTCATTCTTTCGGTCACGATAAATGTGTGAGAGAAATAATTAAAACAGTTGGAAATTCATCAAAGGAAAAATTGAAAGGATTTTATATATTCCCCTCTAATGTCTGAATATAATTAAAAATATCAGGAAATCTAGAGGAATTTCAATCTGTAAAAAAGCAAGGTTAAACCGTGCCACTGTGATCACTGAGACAGACCTCCATCAAGACCTGCCAGCAGCTGATTGAACAGCATGAACAACTATGACTGGTCAAGTTTGACGATCAGATTATATTGCATAATAATAAATTATATATAGAGCAATAATATAGCAGATTACACTGCTGAAGTGTTCCTTTAGAAATTTCGTGAAATAAGTGAATTTAGATGGAAAGAACGCCTGTGTGACCTGTAGTTCTTCAGTAGTACTGGTGGCGGCGCTACTACGCTAGAGCTGCTTCAATCAAGACGAAGAAGAAGAAGGTAAACAGGAAGTGAGACAAACCAGAAGCGATTTTGTCGTTTCCCAGAAAGAATCTCGTAAAAGGTTCATTTAGCTTCAGCTTTAAACTCTGCAGGGGACTTGTTTCAGAGAAATCTTCCACTTTTTTGAGCCGTTTTTTCAGTCATGTACACTTCTGGAGGAGAGATGAGCAACGCGCAGCTCTTTCAGCAGGTAAGAAACAGCAGACATGTTATAAGCCGTAATGGTGACTGTTTTATATCCATTATCAGGGAACTTTAGCTTTTTTCCACAGGTGAATAAAAATGTAACACTCACTGGTAACTTTTAAAGTGGGAAACAAACAGAAAACAACAAAAACAAAGTAAAAACAAAAGAAAATCCACCATCAAACCGATTGAACCGACTGACTGACTGGATGGATGGATGGAGTATTTTAACCCACATTGGGAAATTTAGAGTTTTCATAGAAAAACGCACAAAACATTGTAAACTGCAAAAAGAACATTCACAAGACAATTAAATAAGGTAGTTTATAGATATGTACAAAATTGGGGATTTAATATGTCCCAGTAAGTCCCAGTGATTCTGGGATGTGGTAACAGTTGCACATGAAGTTATCTGAGACATCAGGATGAAGAGTTAAGCAGTCTTATTGGAAGGAAAGATTTCCTGTAGCAGACCTTGAGACAACAGAGCTGTGTGATCCTTTTAGAAAAGGCATCCTGCTTACTTCTACATGCTGCTACAATTTCCAAGTCTTCACAAACAGTACGTTAGGTTAAATGTTACATGTTCCTGCTCACCATTTATACATGATTACTAAAGTAGTTTAATCAGTAAATAAAAAAGAAACCAATCAAACATCACAAAGAAATGTTAACATATCTATAAACTACGAACATGCACTTCTGACTGATTAACAGGTAGAAGCACACATTCCTGATTACACCACGTTTAATCACTTCAGTAACATCTGCTTCATTCATATATGTAAAAAATCTCCTGTTGTCACAATAAACCTGTCATGAAAAAAAGTTACTCTGTGCTGTTTTATTAGTAGTCAATGGTAGTAGTATTAGTAGTAGTAACTTATTTTAAAAGATCCAGGGTTATTTTTTTGTCAAGAACGTGTCTCTTAAAATGTGCTGGATCATAATGGCAATTGATGCTGAACACATCAGCTCCTCCAGGTGTTTATATTGCAGGTTTGAAATTAAATAGACTATAAAAAATAAGAGAAGAAATCTCCTGATGCTCTGTAGCACAGCAACATCAGACATTTGGTATTATGCACATAAACATGATTTAGATTATGTAAAGAACCAGCCAGGCTCTATCGGTCAAAAACAAAACCTTTTTTTTTGTAAGCACTGGAGTTAAACCAGCTAAGCTGTGGCTCTTGCACCAGCACCGAACCAGCACCTGTACTTCTTTGGTGATAAGATCCTATCTGTGGGTTTTCTTCTTCATTGAAACCACAAAACCTGGATAAATGTCTTTTCAGAGGATGGGGATGTGGTCCAGCACAGCAGTGTGAGGGCATCCCTTCACTGTGTCCTTACAGGCTTGTTCCCTGAGGGAAATGGGACTGGTTCTGTAATGTGCTAGTCCACCAAGCCCAGAATGCAAATACTACTAGTAGAAGTGGGATTAAAAAGGCATCTCATTGGTTTATAAACTGAGTATTATTTAAAACTTGTTTAAAAATTTTACCTTTGCTGTAAAGGAAGAAAAATCCACAAATTTTAAATAGTTTGGTTCATTTGGTGTCATTATATATAAATAACAGTAAATCTCAGTTTACTCACAAACTTGATCTGTTTCTAAAAAAAATTCAGTCGTGTTTATAATCTTATGAACTTTTATTTTATCCACATGGATGATTTTGCATCATGCCTCTCCATCCTGCAGATAGCACTGCTGCGCTGGTTGTCCTCTCAGGCGGATGCAGACCGAACAATGTTGGCAGTGCTGACAGGCGTCCAGGTTGGAAAAGAGCTGCTCAACCGGGTCACGGGTCAGGACAAAGTGGATGCTTACAAGGTGAAGCAGAAGCTTACTGGGATTTTTGTGGTTAAGCTTGTGGAAAGTGATGTTTTTCATTTAGTTTATTAACAAATCAGAGCATCCACAACAGCTGCAAGTCCAAGACTCCTCATCTTATAAACCTTTAATATATTAAAGTCTCCATATGTCTCCATTGTTGAGGTGACAGGCCGGAATTGTGGCCATAAAGTTGCTGGTTTCTGTCGTGGTGAAGAAGGAGCTGAGCCAGAAGGCAAAGCTTTTGATTTAACGGTTGCTGCCCTCACTGATGGTCACAAGCTGTGGGTAGTGACTTAAAGAATGAATTTGCTAATACAGGCGGCCAAAATGAGTTTTCTCTGCCGGGTGGCCGGTGTCTCCCTTAAAGAAGGGTGAGAAACTAGGTCATCTGCAAGGAGCTCAGAGTAGAGCCGCTGCTCCTCCACATGGAGAGGAGCCACATGAGGTGGCTCGGGCATCTGGTTAGGATGCCTCCTGGACGCCTCCCTGGTGAGGTGTTTTGGACATGTCCCTACAGAGAAGACCTGGGACATGTTGGAAGAATTATAGCTCTCGACTGGCCTGGGAACGCTGTGACAGTGTCTCCACAGCATCAATTCATTAGACTGCACACAGACCAGATCTGTCCTTTAAACCACAGCATCCCTCCCTAAACCCTGCGCAATGTCATATTTTATAGTTTAAATTCATCACAATGTTGTGTTTTTAATATAATGATAGGTTTTATTAACAAAGTAGGCCACCTGGTAGTAAAACCTATCAGACGCACCTGGAGGTTTCATCAGATGCAGCTTTTCCTCTGTAAGGAACACATCTTGAAATGATGCCACAGTAGGTAGAAATGTGCTTTTACCAGCTGTAGAAGGTAAAATGGGTTATGTCACGATAATTCCTTTTACAGTGTTCAACTTGTCTTTTTTAGGCGGGCATCTCATGACCTTATATGGCATTTTCTGGGGCATTTACCTGCAAAGCAAAGTAGAGCCGGTTGGTCTGTTCTTTCAGCTAAGGAGAGCTTTGGTATTCACTCTGTGCAGAAAAACGGAGATCTTCATGATTCTGATGGAGGGACTTCATAGAAAAACTTCCTAATGATAACTTAAGAAGAAATCTATGAAGATTGGTGGTGAATCACGTCCATTTCTCTGAAAATTAGACATGTATCTGTCTCTCCATCTGAGAGACTGCCTCTCTAAGATTGTCTTTTAATATCTGTGTATATTACTGACATGTTGTTATTATCATAATTAGCAGGATCACATACTTAAGATGTGTTTCTGACACAAAACTGTTAATTAAATGTTAAAATGTCTAACTTTATGTTATTTTTCTTTCTTTACATGTTTTATTTTGGAGTTTTAGTGGTTAAAATTTAAGCTGAAGTTCTGGTTCCTGGATGCTAATGCTAACAGTGCATGTCTCCACAGAGAGAGTGCATCTTCAGCATTGCAGAGTTCATCCGGCAGAACCCGCGAGCCTCGCAGGCTCAGATCAACACGGAGGTGGAGAAGAACGTCCTGCTTTTTGCTGCTCGTGTCAAAGCCCTGGAGACAGCATCGATATTCTGAGTTCATTAAACACAGCTGCAACATCTGCTGCTTTTATTTTGCTGTTGTGTCATTTTATACTGAACAAAGTGTATCTGATGCAGATGAAGCTACAAATGTAATCTGGTTTACTGAAGAAAGGCTTTAAAAGTCATTGGCTTCTGGAATGAGAAAGATCTGGTCTCATGTGCTAATGCCTGCAGACACTGGGTTGATTTTGGCCACTTTCCACTAAAACAACAAGGTTCATTCACAATATCGGCTTTATTTTCAGTTATTTCTTCATTCAGATGCTGTTCTGTGTTTTTTATTTCTTTAGGGACAATACAACAATTTGGTTTATTGACAGACCACTATAAATTCTACATGGTTTTTTGAGAGCCATAGATCAGCAATGGAAACATTTCTGTTAGAGTTTATTTACCATTGCAAGTAAACTATTCTTGCACTGTGGTGCAAACCTAATGCCTACTCAGGTGCATGCTGGTCCAAGACCTGCCTGTATATATACATCTAAATGGCTAAGAACTACAGAAAAGAAAACAACACATTTTCTCAAAATTAATTACAGAAAGTGTTAATTAACTTACCAAGAAGAATTAATAACATGAGCCAAATAGTTCCAGCACACATTCTATACTTATAATATTCCATATAAGAAGCTTTTAGGCACTTCTTGTATTTAAAGTTACATTTTAAATTACTCTCAGCTCTGAACAGTTTTTTTTTGTTAATATCTCAGTGTTTATTGTGTTTAAACAGTCTGCATGTTTCAGTTCATCAATAAATCTACTGAATTCGCAAACCAACTATGTATGTTTATTGGTGTCTCAATAAGGGCTCCAGATGTTGTCAACGAAAAATGAGAGTTTACATAAAAATTTTGAGAGGGAAATAACCTAAACGTTTTCCTCTACTACGGCATACTTCCGGGTCCCACCACAATGGGCATACCTACGTCCTGTCGTCGTTCCGGATTGGACAACAAAACTCGATGCGTCAGTATAGCGTGCTTTCTGATTCGCTGGGAGAAATAGGGGGGTATCAAAACCCTGAATTTAAAAAGTATTCAGACTGCGAATTCATTGAAAAGATTGCCGACTTTTTTTATTAAAAGAAATATAATAGTCTTTTCCGTCTTTTTGGCGGACTAACGGCCACAGAATGGATCATAATCAGGATTGTGGGGAAGTTTCGAAGGTTTCCGAGATGTTGGAAAAGTAAGTAAAGCAACTTAACGTCTGTCCTGAAAAGCGATGGTTAGCATGAGCGCTAGCTAACATCTTCCTGGTGCTTATTAAAAACACGCCAACCCGATGCTAAGAGTAAATTGATGTTCGTAAAGGATAAGGTTTATACATTTTTATGAAGAAGGAACTTCGTGAAGGCTGGATGTAATAATAAACGAGTTTTGCATGTTCCTGGCCTTACAATTACCACGACGCCTGTGTGTGTTGGAGTTATTCACGTTTTTTATACAGTCTATGTTTCTAACATATAGTTTGTCTTTGCAGGTCTTTGTCCATTGATGAGGAAGACAAAATGGAAAAGTACAACAGGTATTTAAATGTCGAATAATGTGGTTGCTTGTTTTAATTACACTCATTAAGTGGTACCAAAACTAGAGGACTGAACCAATAAGTTATTGTTACTGTAGACTACTGTAGAGGAGGGACCGACGTCACAGATGACGTAACAACGCTAACGACACACATCTATGAAGGGTGAAAAGTTAAGATATTCTGTTAAATTGAAACTATCAGGCCTCAAATGTATATTTTATTGACTCCTAGTATAGTAGTAGTAGTTGTTTATACTTCTTTCTGCTCCTTTTCATTCATATTTAATTTAAATGTTAAATTGTTATAACTGTTTTTAATGAACGAATAAAATAAATAAATAAACAAACTTGTAGTAGTAATAATAATATTTTATCTATCCCCTGAGGGAAATTTAAGTAACATAGGGAAATGTGTACATTTTTTTGTAAAACTCATCACATATATTTTATTTCTTGTAATTCTTCCTGTTCTGAGTTTCAAATATTTTTTACAATCTTTATACTTTTTACTATTGTACATTTGTTTAGTTAGTAAGTTTTGTAAAGCTAAGAACACATGGTTAAAGTAAACGTGACAAGATTATAAGTGTATCGTGATAGACATCAAAATAATGTTTTTTGGAAATATAACTGGGATTTTTTATTATATGAAATTTTTGGGTCACACATTCATACAATCTTTGGTCTGGTGGTGATCTCCCCTTTATTTATTTATTTATTTATTTTTATATATATATATATATATAAAATGCATGATTTTCAAATGAAGTGTATTTGTTTAACGTAAATGTTTTAGTTAAAACTGAGCTGTGAGCAGTTTCACCTCCCTTTCTGCCTTCCCTGATTGAAAATGAAAATGTGGTGGAGAGACTTCTGTGAGCATGATGGATGCATCACTGGTGAGCTAGGTTTTGGTTAAAAAGACACAGTTAATATCATTTCCTAACATTAAATAATTGACAATAAAGTAGTTGTTTGAAAGGGCCCTAACATGTAAAAGAGCCATCCTAAGAGATCCTGTTGCAGTCTTATCAGATGATGGTTTATTGGTATGAATGAGATGAAGATTATTGGGATTATAGAATTTGATGGAACACTTTATGCTTTTGTCTGGTTATGATGATGGGGATGGGGTGACTGGAGCTGGAATAAATTAGGCTTGGGACATAAGCTGAGATGATAGATATTGACCACAAAGGAGAGCTGATGGGAATTACAGGTGAATGTCTGGTTAAGGTAGATAAGATGAGAAAAGTGCCGGTCAGCAAGAACAGGAGTCGTATAATTCAGCTGGAACAATGGATAACGTAGAATATCTTATCTTTTAAATCATGGCTATCCAACCGGTTTGGATGTCCATCCCTCCTTGGGATGAACGGTTCAGTGGTCAATAAAAACCGTGCTAAATGTTGGACAAGCGGATTGCAACCAAGTATTTAAACTCAGCATGTAGCTTTAACGATTACTGCCTCTTTTGAGTCAAAACCTAAAGGAGAGACTGTCACAGGTGTGCACACTGAGAAGGTCAACCCGTTTAAAACTCATTTGTCTCGCTGGATCGTAGGTTTAGCTTTCTTTACTTTGCTACTTCATCAAAAGCAAGAGCTGTTCTCATTTTCTATTAGTTCTGGACTTTGGTCTGCATTTGAACAAAAAAGCCACTAACTTTCTGTTTTTATCTTCTTTCAGGTTGATTGCTGATGGTAAAAATGTTGCCAGACAAGGGGATATTCAGAAAGCCTTGAAGCTTTTAAAGCTAGCATACAAAATCCACCAGACTCCAAAACTACAGAGCAGGATAAGCAAAATCGAAGAACTCCTGGCTGACAATGATGAGGAAGATGAAGATGGTGATGAGTTTGTCAATGTAAATAACAGTGGTTTAATGTTGTTTAGAGAACTGTACGACAAACTGTACGACTATCAGAGAGATGGAGTCTCCTTTCTGTACAGTCTCTACAGAGATGGTCTTAAAGGGGGGATTCTTGCTGATGACATGGGGTTGGGCAAAACCATCCAGGTTATATCTTTCCTCTCTGGCATGTATGACAGCGAGCTGGTAAAACATACGCTGCTCGTCATGCCAACTTCCCTCATCACAAACTGGATCAAGGAGTTCGCCAAATGGACTCCTGGCATGAGGGTGAAGGAATTTCACGGCACCAGCAAGGCAGAGAGGAGCAGAGGTCTGGAAAAGGTTCAGAGGAGAAGTGGTGTCATCATCACCACCTACACCATGCTGATGAACAACTGGCAGCAGCTGTCCTCGTACCAGGGTAAGGAGTTCTGTTGGGATTACATGATCCTGGACGAAGCACACAAAATAAAAAACGTATCCACTAAAACAGCCAAGAGTGCCTATGCTATCTCTTCAAAGAACAGAATCCTGCTTACAGGAACTCCGGTCCAGAACAACCTGAGGGAAATGTGGACTCTATTTGATTTTGCTTGCCAAGGTGCTCTCCTGGGGACAGCGAAGACTTTCAAAGCGGAGTATGAAAACCCCATCACTCGAGCTAGAGAGAAGGATGCCACCCCAGGAGAAAAGGCTCTTGGGTCACGCATGTCTGAAAACCTCATGATGGTAATAAAGCCCTACTTCCTCCGTAGAACTAAATCAGAAGTGCAGAAAAAGCAGTTGACAGACAAAGTAGACCAGTCTGATAACAAGGACATTAAAGAGCAGAGTGACCCAGCAGACTCTGGGGCCGTCATGCCTGAACTGACGCGAAAGAACGACCTGATTGTCTGGACTTTCCTGAGCCAGATTCAGGAAGATATTTACAGGCAGTTTATCGGCTTGGACCACATCAAGGAGCTGCTCTTGACCACCAGATCACCTCTCGCTGAATTAACCATCCTGAAAAAGCTGTGCGACCACCCAAGACTCCTTTCTGCTGGAGCCATAGCAAAGTTAGGCTTGGAGGAAAACGGAGGATCAGAAGAGGTCACAGAGTCCGACTCTAACAGCATCACTAATGTTCCCGATGACTCTTTAATATCAGAGTCAGGGAAAATGGTCTTTCTGTTGGCGCTCCTGGAAAGGCTCAGAGAAGAAGGCCACCGCACGCTCGTCTTTGCTCATTACAGGAAGGTGCTTGATATCATCCAACGTATCCTCGGCAACAGAGGCTTTAAAGTGCTGAGACTGGATGGAACGATAACACAGATTACTGAGCGAGAGAGGCTCATCACTCTCTTTCAGCAGGATAAACGGTACTCTGTCTTCCTCCTCACCACTCAGGTTGGTGGTGTGGGCATAACCCTGACGGCAGCAAACAGAGTAGTTATCTACGATCCCAGCTGGAACCCGGCCACAGATGCTCAGGCTGTTGACCGGGCTTACCGCATTGGACAGACTGAAAATGTCATAGTCTACCGACTGATCACCTGTGGCACTGTGGAGGAAAAGATCTACAGGAGGCAGGTTTTCAAAGACTCCCTCATCAGGCAGAACACTGGTGATAAGAAAAACCCGTTTCGCTACTTCAGCAGGCAGGAATTGAGGGAGCTCTTCACCCTGGAGGACACAAGGTCCTCGTCCACACAACTTCAGCTGCAGGCTATGCACTCCAAACACAGGTTGACCAACCCAGAGCTAGATGAACACATCCCCCACCTCCATACCATGGACATGTTTGGGATTTCTGATCATGACCTCATGTTCTCCCTGGACATCAACCATGATGAGGGCATTGAAAACCAGGAGGAGCACCACTACATTGAAGGGCGGGTCCAGAAGGCTCAGGAACTGATGAGGGCTGAGTCTGAGCTAAAGGTGAGTCAATCCCAACGTGTCGTATTGCATCTATGGATTTGATATTACTGAAATGGGTTTATCAATAAAAATAATTAAGGCAGGGATAATTAATTCAGGTCCTTGCGGTCAGGTGTCCTACAGCCTTTATATAATTCCCCACTGCAACACCTGCAGTCAAATTGAACATATCACAGATGTATTCTAGACCTAAACTATTCTGGGATTTATAAATAATCAGAGTTTTAAAATCTATTCTAAGGATGACAGATGTGTAAGGACTGGGATATATTTGCTGTTTGCTTGCGTACGTGACATTCAGCTACGTCTGTGTATATACTTGCTACAAACAAAGCAAGGATGAAGCTCCAGTGTAATAATATGGAGCTCCCCACTGGGGGTATGTATGCACTTGAACAATGAACTAGTGAAAAGGTCAATCTGCCAGTAACGCTGTACTTCTGTGGCACCAGCAGGGGCTCTGAGTGGAGAACCTGGAGGAACTTCACCAATTAAAAATAAATGTAATTGATTTTCTCAAATTTGTAGATGTCTATGAATAAGATTAATCCCTGCTTTTTTTTTTTTATTCCAGCCAGTGCAAGAAAGTGTAGGATGTTTTTTTTGTTACTGGTCTAGAAGATGTTCCAGTGGATCCAGTAAAACTAGGACTGAAATGGTTCCACTATGCTCAAGGAGATGTCTGTCATTAAAACTTAAACTAGAGCAATGTGCCAAAAATGGTAGTTTCCCATCATCCACTAGGGACTCCAAAAACCGAGCAAATCCTCAGAGTCACATATTAAAAAGAGCAACTTACAGCCGTAATAAACATATACAGCCCGGTAGAAACATGACAACTGTGATGGGGGGAATGTTTTTTATAAGTCACCTGTTTAGATGTATTTAATATTGAAATTTGGCATAATTATGGGTGTTATGGGTGTGTCCATTTGATTGACAGATATCCACGATTTGTAGCAAGAATGCAGAGTGAGGAACCAACACAGATTTTATCTGGTTAACGGAGCATCTTAGTTTTAGCTGGGTAGCTCCCGTTAGATCAGCCTTTCTCAGTGTGGTCCCTGGACCACTAGCGCCCCTGGTGGTCTGCAGGGTTAACAACATGACAATCCTAACTTTATTTGAATTAACTACAAACATCACTCAGTTTGGCGACACCAAACCCGTCTTATATCCAAATAACTATGGAGCAGTCACTTAAAAGAAGAAAAAATCTAATCACAGATATTTTACAATAAAAATATTGGAAAAGCTGCATTCTATGTTGTAAACTTGTGAATGGTTTATATTGGGCTGTTTAGAGTCAGGTGGTCTGTGAGTTATTGTTGTAAAGGTTAAATGGTTCATGGACTGAAAAAGTTTGAGATACACTACATTAGATCCAAGTTAGCTCAGTTAGCTCTTAGCTACAGGCTAATCCACCCCCATGCTCACAACTTTGGAGCGTTGGTTGAATTTGAACTATTCCTGTTTTAATTCTGATTCCTCATTTAGATTCAGGATCCTGGCAATTCTCACGGCAGTGTCAAAAAGTTAGTGTCCACTGGCAGAAAGTTCCTGATTTCATTCTGCAAAATGCATTCATTAAAGGTTTTAATAAATCACAGGAATAAATACATTTATATTTAATCTGTAAAGGGTTAAATTAGCTGCTATTTGCATTTTTAAAAATGTTTTCAGGTTGTAATATTTAATTGAAATGAATGGAAAAATACTTTATTAATCCCAGAGGGAAATTCTAATTTACAGCAGCTTTTTTAGGTCACTGGTGATCCAGGGTTTGTTACACCTGGACACCAGAGTCTACACCTGGTTGCTGTTCCTGTCAGATCAAATCAGAGGCTGTAGAGTTATTTAGGAAACCTTGTTTGACTGAAAACCACATGTTGGATTTATTGTGTGCAGATGCAGCTGGCAGAGAGCATGGCGTCCAGCACCGAACCAGCCTGGCTAAGAAAACCACCAGAAACCATCAACGGAGAGAAGAAACCAAGAAGTCCTTCACGTCCTCCACCTGTTAACTACAACAAGTTACCTGTTGTTGTGGATTTAAATCAGTCTGATTCTGGAGAGGACATCCATCAGAACCAGAGAAATGGTTTTGTAGATCTGACAGCAGAGTCCCCGCCTCGGGTTGACTCAAAGTCTTCTGATAGTGCAGCAGCTGACGTCTCTGCTGGAGGACTAATGGACAAATCTGAGACGTTTCCAGTCGCTGAGCCTTCGGGACATGAAGCCAGTTTGCTCTACGTTACAGCAGGCGACAACACGGAAAAACAAGATGAGGAGAGAGAACTTTCTGTCCTGCAACAGTCCGGAGGGAGCTTCAAAGCAGAAACCTCCAGAGTAAGCTCTGAGGTGGACTCCTTATGTGGGGACTTCAACTTAGAGCTGGAGGACAGCGGAGACAATGCTCTGAAGGACACAGAGACTGAAGAAGAGGAGCAGAAGTTGCTGTCTCAGCTTCAGATAAATGGCAGCTTGGGCGACAACAAATCTTTATCAGAGAGTCTGTGCAGACAAACCAGCAACTACTGCCAGGAAGCAGACACGGACCAGTCCAGAAATGAGTCCATCGTGGTAACCAGAAAGAAGAAGACAGCCGTGATCTATGACAGTGAGGAAGAGGAGGAGGAGGAGCAGCAACTAAAGAGTCAACTCAACCACGCCTTCGAGGTGCTTGGAGCCTCCACGCCTAAATCAGCAGCATCTGGTTCTAGAAGGAGTCTGGGAGGACATACTTCTGTGGCCTCATACCACTCATTCATTCAGTCCATCATGGAGGACATGGATGACGATGAGGAAGACGAGGAAGGTGATGATTCAGGAAGACAGTCTGAGGAAGACGAGGACAATATGATCATTTTAAGCTGTAATGAGTCTCAACCAGAGGAGAAATCTGGAGAGATGGAGGAGGAAGACAACTCTGAACGTGTAGAGATAGAGGAGGAAGACAACTCTGAACGTGTAGAGATAGAGGAGGAAGACAACTCTGAACGTGTAGAGATAGAGGAGGAAGGCAACTCTGAACGTGTAGAGATGGAGAAGGAAGACAACTCTGAACGTGTAGAGATAGAGGAGGAAGACAACTCTGAACGTGTAGAGATGGAGAAGGAAGACAACTCTGAACGTGTAGAAATAGAGGAGGAAGACAACTCTGAACGTGTCCCGTCAGAAGAGGACATGAAGTTTGTCCTGGAAGATGAAGAAAAAGACACGAATACGTCTGTGGATGATGTTTCAGCCTCTCGTGAGGCAGAAGAGGAGGAGATCATCGATTCTACTGGTGATGAGCTTCAGATGACGAAAGGTGAGGAGGAAGACTCGGATAACATTACAGGGGAAAAGACAACCGAGGAAGAGGAGCAGGACATGAGCATCGGCCTTGAGGAGGAGTTGAGCAGCAGTGCTGAACTGGCTTCTGGAGAGAGGATGGATCAGTGCACCGCGGAGACCAGAGTGGAGCTGAGCGTGGAGTCTGACAGCTACGAATCTCTAGTCAGCAGAGGGAAAGAGTGCTACAGTCAGTCCAAGCTGGACCAGGCTCTGGACTTCTTCCTGAAAGCAATCGACATCAGACCAGGAGATCCCGAAGTTCAGTTTATGACCATTCAGCTTTACCGGCAGCTGAGCAAGAGACCATGAGAACAACACGTTTGGTTTGAGCTTCTGGAAGTTATTAACCAGTGATGATGGAGCGAATGTGAGAAGCTGGAAGTTTTATGGGTTTGATGTTGAGATACAGGTTTCTTTGCAGGTGTATATTTTGTTCAGCAAACTGCTGTGAAACTAGTCTGTATGTGTGTAAACACATTGTTAAATAAGACTGCCGTCACACATAAATATAATCTTTCCTTCCAACCAGTGTCTGATGAGTTAAATTAGTTATAAGATTTTATGAATGAGCTGTTTCAGGTTCTGTATGTCAGGATGCTGATGTTTATATTTTTCTTTATATCTGACAACTTTTACCATAATTAGTCTCTTAAAAACCCAAATGTTTTTACAATAATAAATAAAGGGGGAATTCTAGTATAAAAAATTTAATAAATGTAGAAATAAAGTTTCTCTGTATAGCACAATTCAGCATCAGTGATTTAAAGTGTTTTAGGTGTGTAAAAGGTCAAATGACAGACCAATGTAAGGCTTTATCCTTATTGAAATGCTTATCAAGCCCTGGAACTTGTGCTGAACACGGTGAAAGTCACTGTTACCACAGCGGTAGATGCTGTGAAGTCACCATGAACCCACATCAGATGTGGTGGCTGTAAGTAAGGCTTTTACAATGTAATGGCAAGTTATAACTGAAGATCAATAAAAAACACTTTACAATAAATTGTATTGATGAAAAGATATGAGCAATAGCTAAAGTGGTAAAATAGTTACAGATTAAATATTATACCAGTATGAATGGAATCTAGAATAGTAAAGTAAAAGATATTGTCAGTGACTGTTGCCCACACACACACCCCAGTAGTGTCTACATATGTCATCAGTAGAATGTGCACTAATGAAAGTTGGGACTATGAGAAGGAATCATGTCTTAAATAATATGTTTGGCTCTGAAAAGAGCCTTTGTTGTTGTTGTTTTGTTAGAGATAAACGTGTTTATCCTCCAAAGCCGTACAGAGTGCGGCCCTGTCTCTTCAGAGCATAAACCACGTCCATGGCGGTCACAGTCTTCCTCTTGGCGTGCTCTGTGTAGGTAACAGCATCACGAATGACGTTTTCCAG
>JBAMHV010000012.1:26313818-26329640 GCA_037177535.1 Pseudomugil gertrudae
TGTGTGTGTGTGTGTGTGTGTGTGTGTGTGTGTGTGTGTGTGTGTGTGTGTGTGTGTGTGTGTGTGTGTGTGTGTTCAGGTGGTGCAGACCAGCAGGACTGTTCCTGCCTTCGCTCCTCGGCCACCTCCTCCTCCTCTGTAAGAGCAGAAACAGAGCAGCTGCAGACAAACAAAGAAGCTTTCAATGCTAATGTGTTTTTATTTCTTCTGCTTCAGAAAACCCAAACCTTCTGCTGCATCACAGCCTTTGGTGCCTCAAAGACCCGCCCCGCCTCCACCTGTTTAACCAATCAGGAGTTTCCTAGTCACACCTGGGTGGCACACCTGTTCCTCTTCATCTTTAAACTCAGGCACTGCCCACTCAGAGCCTGTTACCTGGAGCAGGATGTCGGAGAATGACAGCAAACAGGAACACAAAAAGCTGCTCTGTGTTTTTATACAAACTCGCTGCCATCTGTTACCTGTAACACAACCAGCCAATCAGAACACAGAGACATTTATTAGGTCATACTCCTGTTTTAGTTAGCATACCAGGCTAGGTAGCTAACAACTATTGCTTCAAACTCAAACAATAAAGTTGAAATTAGTTTTTAAATCCTAAATGAATTATAAAACACTGTTCTACTCTTTTTATCTTTATTATGAGATTCTATTGAAACCAATGTTGCATTATTTATATATTTTTAAAACCCAGCAGCTCTTTATTTAGCCTTAAAGTTCATCCTGTTCCCGTCTGTTTAACATACCCCCTCTATCAAAGCCCATTTTCCTCTGATTGGCTGATGTATTTATGAGCTGGAAACTGATGCAAAGTTTCCATGCGAGTGTCAGGTAAATCTTACATTTTCATACATTTATTTTAAGCTTTAAGATGAACATAAAAAGTCACATTTACTGATCTATAATCACACTAAAATCAGTTTAACTAAAACAATTAAAAGGACTAATAAATCTTAAAGAATCAAACCTTTATACATACTGTAGGTTGTCTGTAGTTCCCACATATAGTGGCAGCTGGTCCTCATGGTTTCCAGTGACTCACCAGGGATGGGGCTCTTAAAGGGCCAGCATAAGATAAATGAGAACAGTTTTAAAGTTATTGTGGTGGTTTCCCACAATAAAAAACACATCTGCGTTGTGATTGGTTGGCTCACTTCCTGTCTTGGAGACATGGGAAACAGAGCAGTCAATAAGCAGTGAGTTAAACACACCTTCCCATATATGAAACATGCACTGTCTGCCCCTGCAAGTGTAAATAGAAGCAGAAATCCTCTCTCACTCTGATTGGCTGGCTAACATTGATGGGGGCGTGGCTTGAAAGCACTGGTGTCATTGACTGCTCCGCTACCTCAGTTGAGCCTGTCATAGGAATGTTTTTGGTCTCCATCACCAGCTTATGCAGCAGGCCTGAGTCCACACCTCCTGTCCCCAGCTGTGGACACATTCAGGGCATCACATCTGGTTTCATTACAGAGGACATCTCTGAACACTGGGATGTTTCCTGTCCCAGCTGAGGTTTGTACATTACCAGGAAACAGAGCGCTCCTGTTACCTGGTGGGCTTGAAGGACAAAGGCTGAGCCTGGATCCGCAACATGCTCCATGGTCCACCTGCTGTACCGTCATCTGATTCACTGTGGGGGGCGTTTTTGCAAGAGGGACTTCTCTTTTAGGGCTAACTTTGTGTTGTTTCATCATTTTCATGAACAATGAATCATGTTACTGGAGACCGGCAGCTGCCAAGGCGTCGGGAACTTGTCAGCGACTGCTTTTACAGGTGGAATAGGAAAGTTCTGTAGGGTTCTGGACACCCACTGGTGTCACAGTGGGACTCAAACCAGCAGTGAATATGACATCTGAACATCTTCGTTCAGGCTCCACTACAATATTTAATGCTTAATTCTCTCTTATTGGGCTTTGTAAATATATTTGTTGTTGTTCATCTGAGATTTACTTCATTTCATGACCCGATGCTTTTATCTATGATGTGTCCTGATACATAAAACCTGCCATTCTGTTGATATTCTGATAAAGAGAAGTTTAAAACAAGATTAAGATGAGTCAGGTTTCTGAGATATGAGTTACCAAGCTGCTGGTTTGAGTCCAAACGTGAGATTTTTAGCAATGTCTCAGTAAAACTTCCAGATGATGCTTGTGGTGTGAATATGAGCATGCAGGATTTACGAGCAGTCTGGGATCACAGTGAAACACACGGGAGATTTCAGGCTTGGTTTGTCACAACGTGAACAGAGTCCAGATTTATGCTTTTATGGATTAAGATATCAAGCAGAGTATAACGTATTGGCCAATCAAAGCAATTTAATTTGAAGTAAATTTACATAACAGCTGCAGTACTTCGTGCTGCCTCCTCCTGATAACACGTTTAGCCTCCTATGATTAAGGGTTAGTGGGCGGCCTGTAAAGTAAAACTTGAGGCAGAAGCACTGATACAAGGACGAGGACTGTGTGTGATCAATATGTCAATGTAGCCTTGTTGCCCTTTTCTTACTGAATTTATTTTACATAGGACTTTTGTTTTTCCAGATGTATTTGTGTGTAATGCAGATTGTACTGTCTGAGCAACTTCCAGATGCAACACATCACTGAAATGAAAATTAGGACATCAGGAGGTCTTTGGTGTGCTGCACATGAATAGTTTCAGGTTATTATAACAAGAAATAAGATGCACGGCCCAAACGTATGCTGCGTTCCGGTGCTGCCTGCTATAAAAATATAGCCTAAAAGACCAAAACCTGGGTGTCTATTCAGCATCACATGACAATAAAGTTTATTCAAAATGATTGTGACTGTGTTAGAGAATCAATAAAAATGAACAGAATCCACATCTAACCAGAGGCTCAGATTTTTATTTGATTTTTTTATTTAAATGAGAGCAGATAGTCCCCATTCAGTCTCTAGAAAGATATTGTTTTTGTTTGAGTCACAAAATCAAAACCCCTTCAATTATAAATGTATATATTATTTATAGAACAAACCAAATATGAGGACTATACATGTAGATAAAATTTCATTGAATCAGTATCTAGTAAGTATTTACTGTTTTATTTCTATGTAAAATCTTTTGAGAAAGCACATTCAAATTATTTCTACTTAGTATAGTAAAACAATTTATATATATATATATATATATATATATATATATATATATATACACACACACACACACACAATGTGTGTCATTTCATACATACTTTTGACCAAAATAAAATAAACGCGCCCCCAGATGACGTCATTACGTCAGTTCTGGCCTCGGCGGCTCCATGCTCCGCGCCTTGCGGTCGTCACTTACCGGGAGAGGCGAAGGGCATCCGGGATACCGGAGTGTGGAGTAGCTGAAACGCTTCTTGGGGTAAGATACCGAATATTTGCGATCTGCATGACGCTCGATTGTGCACGATCTGCTGTGTCCTTTCTCTGAGACAGATTGTAGTTTGAGTCAGCCATATTTGCAAATTCGTCCTGAGGAAATTGACAAACACATAACCAGCTAGCATGCTAGCCTCGTGCAAGCTAACTGCTCGTTCAAAATCACGTCATGTGAGCGAGGTCATCTGTTTAAACCAGCTTTATCTGTTTGTACGCTTCCTCGGTAAGTGTTATTATTAACAGCTAAATTGACTGCCAAAGATCCAGGTAATTTGTCGCTATTAGAATCAGTTTAATGACCTGTCATACGTGCCTTACAAGCAATATAGTGAAGCTAGCCGGCTAATTACATAACCTGACGCGTTAGCGCTAATTACGATGCGGAAGAACAAGGCTGATTACGTCAATTCCCGGGTCTGGTTCCATGACTTAAATCTTTCAGATGCGCTCACTTTACAGCATTTTGGTATAGCGAGCGATCATTTTTGGGAACTCATGACTCGTGAAAGGACAAAGTGAGGAGCTGCAGTTCTGGCCAATCTCAGAGTTTGTAGTATTTATTCCGAGGCGGGATCTGTCCTCAGCAGCCAATCAGCACGCCTGGTGGGCAGGTGTAGGGTGGGTCCTGTCAGGGCTGAGGAAGGAGAATAGCAGGGAGTGGAGCCAGCTGAGCCCCAACAAGGTCAAAACACCGACAGAAACTCCGGCCGAGGGACGCACCGACACGGTGAGGATGTTCCCTGGGCCTATCCCGAGAACCGGGTCACATTTCGGGAGACCGGGCTAGGGCTGTTGGGGTCTGTTGAACCTCTGCTGGGTGTTAAACACTGTGTCTGGACAGATCAGGCTGGAAAACCAGCTATCATTTACACACTGATGTGATTAAATAGATGACAAGCTGCAGAGCTCCTGGTGGTTTAACTGCAGCAGCAGAACAACCAGAGCTTCCTCATATCATGGAAAGTCTGGTCTGTAAGTGCTTATTACCAGCTCCAGCTGGTTGTTGGGACTTTGTAATGTGTGCAGCAAGTTTGTTTACATGTACAGTTAACAGGAGCACCTCTTCCTCTGCATTATGTTTCACTACAATGACAAAACGCTGCCTACATCTGTGTGTCTGGCTTGTTGAATAAACTTTATTAAATTCCACTATATCTATGAGCACTATCACTTATCAGCATTTTCTCAGGAACAGCAGTGTCTGTGGGGTAAATTGTGGTAGAGCTCTTACCCTTTAGATGTTCTACGGAGGTTTCCAGACATTTATATCCTGTCCGGTACGTCTGCAGTCCAGCCACCACATGTGGTGTTTATTCAGACTCTATTGTATAACACAATGATCCATTATAACTTCATTATTGTATTTTCATCAACATCATTCCTACGTTGTTAAGAGATTTATATTCTCAGGTGGAAATAATGATGAAAACTCTTCCTGTCAAACTTTCCACCAATCAGAGGGCTTAAATTGATTCATGTCCAATCAGGAACAGCCAGAGATCAACAAGCGAGAAGAAAAGAAGAAGAAAAAGGTCCTCTGTGGTTGGAATAAAGCCAAGAAGATGTTTCTGATGCAGCTCAATCAGTTGGTTTTGTTATTTTACAGTTTTTATGCTGCTATACATTAATAATGCATCATTTTAGCCTCATAATCTGCATTCTGACTGGGATTAAGAGACTGAACGCTACGGTTTATGTTAAAGATTAACCCTGATGGGTCGAAAGTAGAAGAAAGTTTGAAGGGTCAACCTGTGTGTGATGTGTTTACTGGAGGGATTAGGGTTCGGATGCTGTAATTGACTTCATAGAGACATTTTTCTGAAATGTCAGAGTTTGGGTTTCAGACCAGAAAGACAGAAAACGGGTATATGGACTGGGACGTAGGCTGTTCTGGTTCTTTATGTGGCAGTGGGTACATGCTTCATATTTCAGTGCTTTAATTATTTCATCTAAAAGAAGCAATCGGGCCAAGCACCTTTTTTTTAAACCAAAAAAACCTGACATGATTATTGTAACTGTAAAATCTGACACGCTTATTTTTAGATGAGAGTAATTTCACAGAAGGACCGTCTGATGGAAACTACAAACGAACCCTGCAGCTGACGATGACCTCTGAAGGTCTGTCCAGGCTGACCCAGTCTGGTTTACACATGATCACTTCATCCCTGTTTAAATATCTAAATAGATTTGTTTATGTCACATTTCTTTCATGATGGCATTTCTGTTTTACCGTCTCACAGAGGAGTAAACATCAGAGGTGGGTCAGAGAGTTTCAGCATAAAGCTGACTCAGATCAATGAACTAGCTAATTATTAATCATAATCATAATAAAGTTTAAGTAAAACGTCTGGTTTCCTGTTAAATTGTCAACACCGTGCTGCGTTTAGGGTTCTGAAATAAATAAGGTGATATGTGACTGAGTTCAGACGGAGCTCTTTGTTCTGAATCGTGTTGTTTGAAATGATTTGTATGAATAAAGTTTATTTCTGGATGCAGAGCAAAAACAGCAGCTGATAATGGAACAAGAGAAACACTTCTGGTTTCCTCTCTCTCTCTCTAACATAGTGTTTCTCTCCCTCCCGTAGTGGACGTTGGATTCAGCCCTTCCAGACCTCGGATCGACCCAGGTGAAGCTTGATTTCCTGCCATCATCGTGAGGTCAAAGAGGTCCGGCTCATCGGACTGACCGCCACCACCGTGTGTGATACTTTAAGGACTGCTCATGCATCGTTTAAGGACTTGTGCGGCGCGGTTGCGTCCGCTCACCGCCTCGCAGGCGGCTCAGACTGTCGGCCAGCAGCGGCCAACCACAGGGACTCCCACAGGCGCCACAAGGACGTTTAAGCCAATCAGATGCTACTCGGCGCCTGTGGCCTCGGAGCCGTTCCTGAACGGGACGAGCTCCAACTACGTGGAGGAGATGTACTACGCCTGGTTGGAAAATCCCAAAAGTGTTCACAAGGTAAGCAGAGTTTGAAGTCCCACCTGGTGTGGATCAGGCCCGAGCTTGGTCATCAGAGCCAGTCCGATTGATCACGACCTGTCGATTCTGTGATGAACCTGTTGCTTAACGCAACGAAGGAAACTATGATGAAAAATACTCAACACACATGTAACACGGACAAACCAACATGGCTGACATGTCTAGAACGAAATCATTTTGATGGCTGAACAACTTTATTGTTTAGAAAACACGCAGTAAAGTTGGATACGAGTCAGAATAAAATAGAAGAACCCTTTTGTACAGGGTTCAACGTGAGATCCTGTGATGTCTGTAGCACACGTCCCTCCACAATCCCACCAGCCACATCAGAAGAAGTCTTTCATTCACACTGAAGTCCTCTAGTCATCACAGTTTTATTAAGTCTGGATGATCCCTCTCATCTCTGACATGTAGAAGCCGACATGGTGAAGCATGGATTCATCTGTCCACAGGACACATAGCCACTATCTCTTCATCCATCAGAAATAAAATGTCCTGAAAAGTCAGCGTTGTTTCTCATACAGTTTATCTTCTTTATGTTCCTCCGTGTGTTGTTGCCAGTTTTTGAAAGCTTTCTGTCCTTTCCCCTCTGAGATGTCTCCAGACTCCCTGAATCTCTCCCAGATGTTCTGCTCTGCAGACAAACTGCTGCTTTTATACCTGATCCTGGCACCACGTTTGCCACCAGTTGACCAGCTCCTTGTAAAATCTTCCAGTCTCATAGCGAAACCTTGTAGAAACGTTCTGACTTGGTAAAGGAAACACCAGCTGCAGATGTTCAGTCTGAGTGAAGCTGCTTTTATTCTGGCTAATCACGAAGCGACGCAGGTGTTTCTATGTCTAACACGTGACTGTAATACTTAGCAGGAAGTGCTGGAAGCTCTGAACTTCCATTGGCCTCAGCTAACACATCGGTCTGTCACATGTTCTGGTCCAGTTTACCGTATTTCCCGTTGGCAACACCTCCTCTGATCTCTGCATAGAGGAAGTAAAAACTCTCCTGTAGGTGTTTTTTATATTTCTTATATTTTAAAGTTATCTCTGATGCTTTGCACCAAGTCTGTCCACCAGTCACACACTTCACACACTGTGGTTCACCAATCAGAATCTGGTGTCATGTACATGGGTGGTTCTGGTTCTCTGTGGTTCCGGGTCACTTTGTCTGAACAGGTGGACACGGCTTTGTTCTCTAAAACCATAAATCTCCACATATTTACCTCCGCCATAGAGGTTATGTTTTCACTTGAGTTTGTTTGTTAGCAACATGGCTCAAAAAGTTATTGATGGATTTTGATGAAATTTCTGGGTAAACAAAACCCCTCAGACGTGTTATTTATACACTGTGCATGAAGCTGAGTCAGCTGCTACTGCTAATCACAACCGCCCTGCTGGACCCAGCGATGCTGATGGTGTTTCAGTGATCCAAGCTGTAAAGGACAGCTGGCTAATAATAGCTCCGAGAGGCCGAGTCACATGATGGACCTATTTTCCAAGGCCACAGTCCTCTTCTTAAACCCGAACCAGAACGTGGGCCGGGTCGGGATTAGACTGAGCAGGATTACTGTCTGGAAACGAGGCTGAAACTGGTCTGAAGATTTGAAAAGGAGAGATCGACCTGCATGTAGCCGTTAGGTAATCTGTGATACCGTACACTTCCCCAGCAGCGTTTTTAATGGTTTCATACATCATCAGGTTCAGTATGGCGTGGTTCCATGCAGAACAGGATGAGCTAAAGATCTCTGGTCATGGAGGTTAATCAGGTGTTACATGTTGCTATGGTTATGTGACTGTGACCTTGTTAACTTTAGCTTGTTAGTCCTGGTGTAAATATGTAAATGAAACATGGTTCTAAACAAGAGAGGACGCTCCTATAGATAAGAGCTGCTCCACACCCGCTGGGTCGATCATCTGAGCAACATGATAAACGGAAAGGTTGGAAAAGGGTGATCCATCAATCAGCACAAGGAGACCCCGCTGGAGGTTCTGTTCTGGTCCCGTAAAACATGGAAGCACGAAGGGGAGGAAGAGATTTCTATCACTAATCTGGGTAAATGTGAGGTAGAGGAGCAAACATGGAGATTCTGCAGGAGACGTGCTGGTGCTTCAGCTGTTCGTCCTCCATCATTCAGGATGTTTGGTGACGCTGAGCTCGTTATTTATGATGATGAATGCTTACACACGTGTTCACAGAGTCTTCTGTCCTCTCCATCCTCTTATGCATGGCTGCAGATGTGAACTTGTAAACGGTCTTACTCTTCCTCCTCCTCTCTCCTGTCCAGTCCTGGGACGTGTTTTTCCGGAACGCCAATGCTGGTGCACCTCCCGGTGCAGCTTACCAGTCTCCTCTGGGTCTGTCTGCGGCGTCGGGCCTGGTCACTCCTCAGTTGTCCTCCCTGGTCGGAGCTCAGCCCAACGTGGAGAAGCTGGTGGAGGATCACCTGGCTGTGCAGTCCCTCATCAGAGCCTACCAGGTACACACAGATTTTATACACACACACACACTTATATGTGTGTGTCGTGGATGTGAGGTGGGAACTCTTACAAAGCAGCTAAAGAGAAATCTGGTTTAAAGATTAACAAACATGTTTGCTTTTTAATTTATTATCAACTATCATAAATACAGCATCCGAGTCAGAACCAGGGTCAGTACAGTTCCGAGGTTCTGGTCCAAGCAGCTTTATCCTTCATCGGTCCAAACCCTTTAGAAGAAGCTTCAGGAATATCTCTCTGGGATCCTTGAAGAACTTCCAAAGATCTTCTTTTGTTAGGTTCTCTATCCAGACGATGCCTCGTTGCTTCAATCACGTTGAGGTTTCTGGGGAAGATCCGCCCCACCATGGGACTCGTTGAAGTTTGGGTCCAGTTTTATTACCAGATCAATTTAGGTACTGGACTGTTTGTAGTTTTGACCACCATTTTTGGTTCCCTAACAAACATGTTTCCATAGTTACCATTTCTTATGATGCTTCGGCTCAGCTGGTCCAACAGTAAATGGATCAATTGAGGGTCCAAATTGATCTCTAAGTCCTGGTTCAGGCCTGAAATCCTACTTTTTTTTCTTACAAAGACTCTGAAGATCCAGTTTAAACTGGTTCTTTTGTAAATTGTTTGTTGACAAACGTCTGCATCCTCCTCCGAGTTAGCAGCATTTTTATCCTGAAGGGTTCACAGTTCAGGCTTACGGTCCTGCTTTTGGTACCTGCTGTATTCTAAAGACGCTTTTATCCAAAGCTAACGGGGGATAAGTGATCATTTTCAACGACGTGTTGTGTGTGTGTGTGTGTGTGAGTGAGTGTGAGTGAGTGAGTGAGGGGGGAAGTGGAGTACCCGGAAAGAATCCATGCATACAGAGAGGCCGCTATTCTAACCTTTCCTAACCAAGGCTTGAACCGGCGTCCTTCTGTAAGGCCGTAGCGCTATCCACTGTGCTCATCCAATAGTACCAGGACTAGACTAAATGCATACCAAACCAGAAAACTGGGCTGTGTCTCAATCAGCGCACTAACACGACTTTGTGCACTATATTTAGGTGCATAGTGCGTTCACACTGACATTTAAGGAACAAAGTCAGTGCACTGAAAGTACTCGGATGCTGCCCTAAAATTGACCAATAATCTAGTGTGAAACGATGGACACCTCACGCACTAAACCGACGCCATCTTGCTGACAGAGTGGTAAAGGAAATGCTGGACTTTCAAAATAATGGCGGCAAACAATACAGCTGCAGAGGCTAATGTGTATATAGATGTGAGTATGAAGTTGTTTCCTTACGGCTCTCATGTATACCGCAGCTTTCTACATATCCGAACATTGTTTGAGACTGTGGTTACTGACCTAGTACAGTTAGCACACGTACATGTAGCAGTTTGTAGCCGTGTAGGAGACACAAAATAATCATTTTGACAAAATATGTGACTTATCGTCACTACCAGTAAGTGGCAAACGTCCAGTATCCCATTTGAGACAACACTTACCCATAATAGTGCGCACTACAGGAAAAAAGGGCGCACTATGCACTGATTCCAGGGCACTATGGAATGAGACACAGCCATGATCTGGTACCAGGACTTAATAAAACTGGTCCAGTACCAGTTCTGGAATGTAAAACGAAGGAAGGTCCATAAAGAAAAACTGTGAAAGACTTTCAGAAAGATGAAGATGATGAAGACTACTTTAGAAGATGAAATCCTACAGAGACATGAGGACTGGATCCAGACTAATCCGGATTCTTGTTTTACTAATCATGTTAACATGAACCTCTGTGAAATATCAGTACATTCTCAGAATGATTAACTAAATGTTGTGATGAAGATCTTTACAGGTCATCGTTGTCCCAGAGTCCTACAGATGTAATCAGAGTAAATGTCGGGTCTAATCATTAATGTCCTGCAGTGATCCTGATCAGACATGAACTTTGATCAGGATCTTTTCAGGTATTAAAGGAAACAATTAAATTTCTTTATTTCAGCCGGTCTGGGCTTCTGTCCCATGTGTGTGTTCAGATGATAGAACATCTTGTTTACGGTGTGTGTGTGTGTGTATCTAGGTGATGGGACATCACAATGCCCATCTGGATCCTCTGGGAATCAGCTGTGTGAATTTTGATGATGCTCCGGTAAATACCGGCTTCCAGGACGTTGGTGAGGACGCCAGAACGAAACTCACCTGCAACACTAATGTTAATGTCTCTTCCCCCCACCCACCCTCCTCTCTTCTTCTCTCCCACCCACCCACCCACCCTCCTCTCTTCTTCCCTCCTCCCGGTTTTCTCTTCCTCTCTTTCTGTCCTTCCTTTTTCTCTCTTGTTTTTGGACTAAATCCCGTTTGTTTTCCTCCATTTTGCTTCTCACTTGCTTGGCCCTTCACCTCCTTCTCATCCCGTCCCGTCAATCCCCTCTCTCCATCCCCCCCCTCTCCCGGGTGGGCTCTGTACTGTTGTCACCCCCTGTAGATCCGAGGGCACCATGTGGCCCAGTTGGACCCCCTCGGCATCATGGACGCTGATCTGGACTCGTGTGTCCCCACTGACATTATCACATCCTCTGACAAGCTGGGTGAGGAGCTGCACCCCACCCCCTCTTCTCCTTCCCTCCCCTACCATGCTTGTGAAATTCACGCCGGGGAAGTTGTTCTAATCCAAACCGTCCAGCATTCTCGTACACCACAAAGGTCTCAGGTTTCTCAGATGGGATCTGTTCTCCTTCTGAACCTTCTCGTATATGAAGACATGTTCCTCACATCTACTCTATAAAACTCGGGTAGTCTTTGTGATAAAGGTCTTCCAGGTCTGGTTGGTCTGCGACTTAACCAGTTCTGGGATTTCTGCTCCTGCAGCTCCAGCCAGCATCCCTAAACACTGATGCTGCTCGGAAACGATGATACAAATGGGTTCTGTTAAGCTGGATGCAGTTCTTCTGTTAAATGTCACAACTTTTTCTAAAGAGCCAGTAACCTCCAAAACTGATCAAAGTTGGTTCAAAGATATTCAAAGCTTTTATTTTTATATGGCAAACGTTAAAAAACCAGTAAGATGCGACCAACATGGTCTTCGTCACAGTCTTTATCATTGTCTTCATAATTCCCACTGAGCCAGAACGCACCCATGTGCAAGCTTAGCACGTTGATATAAAAGGGAAAAAATACATTATAAAGATGTGAAAACAGAAAAAAGTAAATAAGGAAAACTAAGGACTTGCACTTGATGTGCACACCAAAGCCACCACGACACACCCAACTAAATCAGTCCTGTTAATCGGTTGTCCCAGAACTTAATCTTCATCCGGGAAGGTGAGCTCCAAAAACGCCGGCAGTATGCGGCTCACTGCTCTCACTATTGCTGGAAAAAAGAAAATTAAGCAAAAAAAAAAAAAACTCAGGAAGGAAAAAAACTTTTAACAATTAAAAATTGTTTAATAAAATGCAAAATAGAGAAAAAGTCTTAAATGAATAAACTTCTAGAAATAGTACAAAGATCCTTTATGATGCTATATTTGCTGTTTCACAGTGTATCTTATGCACATCTAATATCATGCATTTTGCAACATGCACCATACTATAGTTTTGCTATAGCACTTATTTCTTGCTATGCGCTCTCTTACCCTGAACTGGGAACAACTTACTGTGGCTTGCTCTCAGCTCCTCTCACTCATTTTCCCCGCCTGCACGGAGCAGCCCGAGAAGCCCTCACACCTCCCCGTCCAACCTGTGTCGCAGGGAAGTAGAGCGCTAAAGTTTTCTGGTAGGGCCGAGGGAGTCTCCACTGTGTTGTGTTGGAACAGTGGGGTCAGGTGTTTGCCTAAGCCAAACTCTTCTTATCAAAGGAATAAGTCTACAAAATGTATGGATGAAATGTAAAACCCCCTCAGGGATTGTTTTATGGTACAATTAACACTAATAGAAGGTTAAAAGCTCATAAAAGTCCATTTTGCATAATATAGGCCCCTTAAATCTATGCTCAATAAGTTTTTTAATTGATTCTAACAGAATCCCACATTTTCTCACATCCCACGTGTAAGAGGATGAGAAAGGTGCACTGGCTTCTGAGCTCAGGTTCTTCAGGTTTTTCCTGGTTCAAGCTGAGAAGTAATGACATTAGGTAAAACACATTCTCAAATCAGAAGAACCAGAAGCACTTCTGGATGCTTCATACATGCTGCTGTGAATACTTCATACACAATACTTCATATTGTTCATAAACACAGCTTCATATGCACACCAGGGCCTTGCTCCAACACCTGACTCAAAAACCATTTTGCAGAAACAGACTGAAGACTTAACCCTCTCCCAGCATCAGCTCAGCACACATCCTATGAAGTATTTGATTACTGCTAAGGCCAGTTGGTGGAATATGGGCAAGAATGGCATCCAGTTAGCGATTCAGCCTGTGCAGAGCTAGAGTCTCCATGCTGTGAATTTAACTCATGCTGGCTGCAACAGCTTTAAAAACATGCAAAACTCCAGAAAACAGCTGATGCCAAACAGCAGAAACCCAGTTATCATGAATCCAATAGACTTCCCCCACATCCTCACCAAAAAGAAGCGACAGACACGTGATCTTCCATTTGCCCCAGGAGTCCATCAGGACATGCTTTCTGGGTAGAAAATTACATTGAAGGAGCAGCCACCAGATCAATCGTTTTTGGGGTTGTTTTTTTTTCTGATTTACAGTAGGAGATTAATGCATAGAGGCTCTGAAAAAGCAGGAGCAGGAAACGTTAAAAACTTACAACACACAGGTCCTCAAGGACTGATTTGGACTCCACTGCATTAAACACAGGAAAACATTAAACTATTGATCAAAGATATCCCACCAGACACGGAATCATATCTGAAGTTCAGACATGAATGTCAGATGTATCAGCCTCTGGTTTAGTATTAATAAAGCATAGTGATTGAGGATTCAGAGCGCACAGAGAGAGGTTCTCCTGACAGAGAACCTGAACTGGAACACTTTGGTGTAAAACTTGTCTTGATCTGATATAAATCTCCTGTTTAGTTAAAAACCAACCAGCTGAGTTGGTGTCTCCATCTTCTAACTCCAAACAGCTCCACATGTTTCCTGATTAACATGGAGTCCCATTACATGTTGCCTGGACTGCTGAGGTGTTGTGGCTTCAGCTTTATCTCATTGGCTGCCAAAAACATCTTTTAATGTCTGAACATTCACTCTTCAATGGGGACATATCATGCTAAATGCTTTTTTAAGCCCTTAAATCCATGTTTTTGTGCAACTCTAAGTGCTTAGGAATTCAGAAAATGTCATTTTATTCCCTCCCTATGATACACATATATCTTTATGTTCTTTTTGGTAATTTTTTTTTCAGTTTGTTAAATTTTACTTTTTTATCTATTACAACACAGTATTTGTTGTGGGTCTGCCAAATAAGGTTGTGGACTTCTGGGTAATTAATATCTTAAATTGGATACGTTTTCCGTTGTAGACATTTTATAGTAAACTTACCAATAAAATGTTTATCTGCCAGAATGAGCCAGCACCACATGACTCTGCTACAGCACTGACTGGCAGCCAATGAGTTAATAAATTTAAGTCACATTATTCACATTCATGCAGACATTATTTAATACATGCAGCTGGCACCCAAACAGAACCACTCCAAGTTAAAAGTGGTCTCACGATCCTGTCATCCATGTTTTTAACAGTAATTGATATCTGAACCATTTCAGATGTGAAGCAAATATTGCCTGTAAAGTTTCCTTAAAACTTAGTACATGAAAGGTGCTATATAAATATATTTATCTTGCCTTAAAAGGTGTTAAATTAAGATGGTAGACATCTGGTCATGTTCAATCATTGATTCTCCATCATAGAAAATCTTGTTTTTTAACCGGAACTTCTCCACGGTTAATGTTTTTTCCTCTGATGAGCTCTGGTTTTTTTTCTCCACTTCTTCGTTCAGCTTTAATCAGATGCTTGACCTTTTGCTCGGGTTGTTTGGCATGTGCTTCGACCTGCTGAGGCCTGCCTGTAATGCTGAGTCAGCACCATGAGGCTCTTCTTGTTGGCTGATCGCTGTGCACATGTTGACCGCTCAGCTGTCTTGGTTTTTGCTGTGTTAAATGGCTTCTTTCTCTGATGCTCCCAGTACTCTGGAGCAGGGTCAGTGTGGACTCCTCAGACCACATAACCTCCCAGCTCCAGTCTTCATTTTTATGGTTGTTTAAGAAAAAAGAAGCTATTCATGACCTCATTTAGGGTTAAAAAAAAACTTGTCTGGACCTGGTCTCATCCACAGTCTGCCAGAACTCTGTATGGTCCCAAGTTCATCTGCTTTGTCAGCCACTAACAGTTCCTCAGCTTGGTCTGTCTGCTGTATCTGGAGTAAATTACCTTCATAGACAGACACTGGAAATCATGTCTCAGACTTTGGAGTGTCTAGGGGACCGTTTACTGAGGCTTGTTTCTGGGTTTGTGTTTGGAGTCTATAGTAAAACAGTGTTCTTAAGAATGAGCCTAGTCCCTGCTGTAGAGAAGGTGTTACCTGCCTGTAGTGGACTGTTTAACCACTGCATGGTGTTGTCTGCATACTCTCTACCACCACCGCCACCAAAGACCAGAGCTTTCTAAACCAGGTGGTGTTGGAGACGGCGATGTGCCAGCGTGCTCTGTTGTAGTTGTAGACTGTGTTTGTGGTTTAAGATAGGTTAAACAGGGTGGAGGTCTAACAGTGTGTCTTCCCTCTGCTGCCCTCTGCTGGTGACCGGTCCAGATGTGCCTTTGTTCAAGGAGAGGCTGAAAATCCTAACGGTAGGAGGTACGAGAAGCACTGCTGCTGTGACACCTGTAGTGTTTGTTTGTAGTTTCCAAGAAACTGCACAGGGTCCAGATAGTACCATCCTGATTCAGACCCTCCACAGATTCCTGACTCTGTAGAGTCCCAGGTTCCTGACTCTGTAGAGTCCCAGGTTCCTGACTCTGAAGAGTCCCAGGTTCCT
>JBAMHV010000012.1:26329740-26341733 GCA_037177535.1 Pseudomugil gertrudae
TGGTCAGCGTCTGGCCCTGCTTTCTGATTGGCTGTGGTCAGCGTCTGGTTCCTGCTTTCTGATTGGCTGTGGTCAGCATCTGGCCTTGCTTTCTGATTAGCTGTGGTCAGCGTCTGGCCCTGCTTGTTTACCAAAATAAAATGAAACATGAATCTGTGTTTAGACCAGATTGAACCAGATTCATTCTGGTGTTTGTCAGTTCTGACAAACTTGTTATTATTAAACTTCAGGTTATATAGAGTCAAACTGAGGTGTAAACACTAACAATGTCAGATGTTTGTTTTAGCTCTGTTTAAGTCTAACCTGGTAAACTTGGAGCAAACAGAGACCAGCTCAGACCTGATCCCAGCTAAATGAAAATAGGGCTGAATTATTTTAGAAACAAGTGTTGCAGTAGAACAGAGGTGTATAATCCAGGTGCCAGAAAGTAGAAGTCACGCCATGTTTTTGGATCTACCTGTACATTTAGACCAGGTGTTTTCACTAACAGGTTCATTTACCTTACAGATGAAATGTACTTATTAAATTCAGCCAGTTTAGTGACTGGTTGGAACTGCTGCCGGATAGGAGTTCTACTTTCTGGACCAGGAATATACACCTCTGCTGTAGAAACACACTGGAAGTGATGGGTAGAGGTAAAAACTGTCCCCAACAGCATCATGTTCACTTCCTGAGCTTAGTTTCATTTAAGCCTCGTCTCACCAGGATAATCTGGAGGACCATCCTGGTGTTAACATGCCCTTAGTGGTTTTCACCAGTAGCCCATTATGAGCAACGGGTGAGCAGCTGCATATGCAGTGTTGCTTGACTGGGTGGTCAGTTTGCTTTAGACCCTTTCATGCTAGCACAGTTTGGTCCACTTTAAAACAACTCTGAACCTCTTCCATGAATAATGCACCTGAATCCCAAAATAACATACCGGTACATTAAAGTTCATGAACACCACCGTCTAACAATGATAGTGATGAAACATCAGATTATATCTATGTTTTATCTTCTGAATGTAGGGCTGGAAAGCTGTGAGTCTCCATAAATTAGGAGAATAAAGTGTTTGGTTTTTTTTGGGGGGGGGGGGGTGTTGGATTAAGACCAAAATCATCGTCTTTTATAGACATGATGTCAGATTAATTTTTAATGACGTGCACTAACTTTATGTATTTGTGTTTAAAAAAAATAAAGCACACAAATTCACATGCATTAATTAATTTATACAGCCCTAATTAAAAAATACCTAATTTATTTGGTAAATGTATATTATATTTTATCTGGCAACCCCCCCTCCTCCTCCTCCATTATCAATACAAAATGTTTAGTTTCTGTGTTTATTCCTGTCTACTGCTACCTGTTCATTCTATTCACCTCATCTTCCTCTGCCTCTTCTTACTCTTCCTCCTCATCCATCTCCTGCTCTCTTATTTCTCCTCCTTTTTATTCTCCTCTACCTCCCCTTCATCTGCCCCCTCCCCCTCCTCCTGCATGCCACATGTTCATCACTAACACCTGATGCATTTTTTCATTTATTCGTCTCCTTCAACTCTTCCTCACTTCCTTCTGTGTTCTCTTCTTCTGTCTTGCGGTGCATCATGGAACTTGTAGGTTTCTACGGTCTGGACGAGTCAGACCTGGACAAGGTCTTCCGCCTGCCCACAACCACCTTCATCGGGGGCTCCGAGTCCGCACTGCCTCTGAAAGAGATCATCCGCCGCCTGGAGGTAAAAACATATCCACCTGGACAAAGACACACACATCCACACACATTAGAGGCCTGTACAACAAAGCTGGATTTTCTCTTTTAGAGGTTACTTCAAGGTTTTCTCTTACCTGGTAAATCACCATGGTAACTTACCAACAGCTGACCTGCTCTGGAGCCACTTCTGAATAAGAGCCAGTATAAAAGCATCACCTTCTGACCAGTCAGATGTCTTGGAGTTTAATAGATAGGTTTTTGGTGTAGCTGAGTGTTTTACTCCACCAGGGTATCATCAGAACCTTTAGCTTAATAAAAGGTGAGAGTTGCACAGTGCACGAGTACAGAACCATAAAGGTTTTGGAACCACAACTAGCTGAACCCAAATGAAATATAAGGAAGGAGGTGAGGAAGTTCTGCCTGTTCTGACTGTTTAAGAAAAAAAGTAATCAGAGTACTGTCCATTAAAAGCATCAGCGGTATTGGTGTTGAATCTGTGGAATTTACACATTAATAGTTGGGTCATATTCTACCAGCTTCCCTTCCTGGCTGTTTCTATGGCAAGCTTTAGGCCTGGTTTATGCGTTTAATTCTTCATATGTGGAGAAAAAAGGTAAAAATAGCTGCTCTGTAGGGTCAGATGCTGCAAACTCTGATCCTTTTTATGTGAGCAGACTCGTCCTGCTCATATCGCTGAGTTTATAACCAGCTTCTTAGTGCTGAACAGGATCCTGAATGTCTGGGTAAGTTAATCAGGTTATAAAAATATATCATGTTAATCACGCTTTGTAGTACAGGCTTCAGTAGATAAACACCGAGAGATATCCTACTGGTTCATCGACAAACTGTAGATTTCCTTCTCATTTAAACTGGTTTGTAAACAAGACCAAATGTTTAACAGTCTTACATGAGCCAGTGCATGTGTGATGATTGTGTGTGTGTGTTCAGATGGCATACTGCCAGCACATCGGCGTGGAGTTCATGTTTATCAACGACCTAGAACAGTGTCAGTGGATCCGACAGAAGTTTGAGACCCCCGGCGTCATGCAGTTTACTCTGGAGGAGAAAAGGACACTGCTGGCCCGCATGGTCCGCTCCACCAGGTACACTCCACCTGTCCGCTCCCTGCAGATGGCCGTGTGTGACCCGTCCAAGTTAACCTGAGCGTGTGTGTGTGTGCAGGTTTGAGGAGTTTCTGCAGAAGAAGTGGTCTGCAGAGAAACGCTTCGGTCTGGAGGGATGCGAGTCTCTGATCCCTGCTCTGAAGACCATCATCGATAAATCCTCAGAGAACGGTGTGGAGAACGTCATCATGGGCATGCCTCACAGGTAAAACACACACACACTGAGTTGACCAAACATCTGCTCAATAATTACAATAAAACTGGTTTTAACCATAATTATTTAAATCTTTTTCTTCCCCTTTTTATTGGATCAGAATAACCTTTGATAAATAAAAAAAACAAATGAATAAAAACAATATTCATTGAGCACAATTATGTAAATTTAGTTTTTTTATTTAGAAATAAATGAGTCACTTCATCAAACATACCAGCATCTTAGTTTTCCTATTTCTTCACTTTCTCTCTTTAGTCTTCTATCAATATAATATATTATAAATAAATATCATTTATATAAATATATTCTTTCTGTGCTGCGTAAATATTTCTGTATCTGTATTTTATTCCTCTCGTTTCCTCATTCATCAGGTTGTTTATGTGGGATTTTCTGTCTTTCAGAGGTCGACTTAACGTTCTGGCCAATGTGATCCGTAAAGAACTGGAACAGATCTTCTGTCAGTTTGACTCCAAGCTGGAAGCTGCTGATGAGGTACGAGTCCAGGATCTTCCTCCTGTAATCAGATTACCTGGAGGCCCGTTGGTTTGTCAGGGAAAGTGTTCAGAGCTGGTTCTCCTCCCCAGGGTTCTGGAGACGTAAAGTACCACCTGGGAATGTACCATCGGCGCATCAACCGCGTGACAGACCGGAATATCACCCTGTCTCTCGTGGCCAACCCGTCCCACCTGGAGGCCGTGGACCCTGTGGTTCAGGGCAAGACCAAAGCGGAGCAGTTCTACTGCGGAGACAACGACGGGAACAGGGTGAATCCATTTAAAGCAGTGGGGCCACCCGCTTAGGAGAGGGAGGGGTTCAGTTATATTCAGTCAGGCTTTATGTCTAACACCGTCCTCCTTGTGTCCAGGTGATGTCCATCCTGTTGCACGGAGACGCTGCATTTGCGGGTCAGGGGATTGTCTACGAGACCTTCCATCTGTCTGACCTTCCGTCCTACACCACGCACGGCACCGTGCACGTGGTTGTCAACAACCAGGTAACGACGGACAACTGGAGAGGACCTCCAGAACCAGACCGAGCTGGAGGTAAACTTCTCATTTGTTTCTGCAGATCGGCTTCACCACCGACCCCCGCATGGCGCGCTCATCTCCATATCCAACCGACGTGGCTCGGGTGGTCAACGCGCCCATCTTCCACGTCAACGCCGACGACCCCGAAGCCGTCATCTACGTCTGCAAGGTGGCGGCAGAGTGGAGGGCCACGTTCCACAAAGACGTGGTGGTGGATCTGGTGAGCATGCTTTGCATCGACTACCTTTCAATTTCTTTTTCATTCAAACTTTAATAATGCATCACGAGGATGTTTCTGGAACATAAATGAAGGTTCAGCCTTTTTCATGTGAATCATCTAAGCTGAATTTAATGAGACCGCTCTACATGTTGTATACAACACTCTTCTTTTAGGGTCCTAATCGGCTAGGATCCATATTCTTTTCACTTATCATGTCCGGTATGTCCTCCAGGTGCAGCTCAGACAGGCTCTCATCATGATGCTTCACACAGATGTGTCTTCATGTTTTCCTCAGCTGCACAGCATTGACTTTATTACTTTTCTGAACATTTCCAGTGTCCGTTTCCCTCTAGAGGAAACCGGCTCCTCAGTCACACAGACAGAGATCAACATTCATCATTCACTCACCCAGATTTTATTCATTTGCGTCAGGAATTATGAAAACCTCTTAAACCTGCAGAAGTAACAGTTCACATCCACATAGGAGCAGATTCTAGCATATTACCTGTTAACAGATACCAGATGTTGAGATGGATTTGTGACAGCTGCCGTGAAGCAGGAACATCTGAACTCGTCGGGGCTGTTTTTATCTTCTAGAAAACGACTTTTTAGAAGCTGATTTTTCTTCAGCTTGAAGTGAAATCTGACTCATTTGTATCATTGTTCTTTGTACTGGACATGTAATGTATGTACACCTGTCGTAACGTCAAACACAACCTGGTGTCCAGCTGTGAATCTGAGCCAATCAAAGGACAAGAGCTCATCTTTCTCCCTCTTTAGTTGTTTTGTTTTTTATCATGGTGTCCTTTTTTTCCAAGCTCGGGTGATGGGGACAGGAATATGTGATAAGTCTTACATCAGGACCTGAGAAACACACCTGGAACACCTGAGAAACACACCTGCACACCCAACGCTAAAGAAATTGCCATGATGTTAATCACAAACTAGAAAAGCACTGTGAGAGCGCAGACCGCCGCTAAGCAGCACCATAATGTTACTGAAAATTTCAAAGTGATCCAGAATCCAGGATTTTTCCCGGATCTCCACCAAAAGTTAATCATTTGTTCCTAGTGACACTCCCAACATATCCTCAAAATTTCATCCAAATCCATTAATAACTTTTTGAATAATGTTGATAACAAACAGCCAAACTACGGGGAAAACATGACCTCCTTGGTGGATTACAGTAATTACAGCTCTGTGAAACTTTAAATGATTGTTTCCGTTAAATAAAAGGATTTTCTTTGTCTTGGAAAAAGCTGGCGTTCAGCAGACAGATGGATGCTGCTCTTATACCCCACCCTGGCACCCTTACCCGTCACCAGTTTTGCTGCTGCTTATAGAATCTTCCAGAACGCTGTTACTGCAGGTTATAGATTTATTTCACAGAAATGATTCCACCTGCTGTGGAAATGGAGTTTATGATGTATGGATGGGAAACGGACCAGTGCAGGTTAATCTCCATGTATGTTCACCTGGATGCTCCTGTGTGCAGGTGTGCTACCGGCGGATGGGTCACAACGAAATGGATGAACCGATGTTCACTCAGCCGCTGATGTACAAGCAGATTAAGAAGCAGAAGCCGGTTCTGCAGAAGTATGCAGAGAAGCTGATCGCAGAGGGAGCCGTGAGCAGGCAGGAGTACGAGGTGAGATCTGGTGTGTGAGCAGCCATTCCTTCCATCCACCGCTCACCGTTTACCAGAGTGTGAGAGGACGTTTGTGCTTCTGTATGCAGGAGGAGATCGCAAAGTACGATAAGATCTGTGAGGAGGCATATTCTTGCTCCAAAGACAAGAAGATCCTCCACATCAAGCACTGGCTGGACTCTCCATGGCCCGGTGAGTCCATCACACAATAACAGATCTCCTGTCTGACCTGCAGACCACCTCCTATTAATCATCAGCTCACCTGGCCTTTAGGTTTTTTCACTCTGGACGGTCAGCCCAAGTCGATGAGCTGCCCCTCCACCGGTCTGTCTGAGGAGAATCTGAACCACATCGGACAGGTGGCCTCATCGGTCCCTGTGGAAGACTTCACCATCCACGGAGGTCTGAGACGGCTGCCTTTGAGTCTTGTGTCCTAACTGGGTGATTAAAGGAAGTGACGCTGCATGTTGTTAAATCAGGTCTGAGTCGCATCCTGAAGGGCCGAGCAGAGATGGTAAAGAACCGCATGGTGGACTGGGCTCTGGGAGAGTACATGGCCTTCGGGTCGCTGCTGAAGGAGGGAATCCACATCCGGCTGTCGGGACAGGATGTAGAGAGAGGAACGTTCAGGTAGAAGTACCTCATCTTTCCAGAACGATTCCGTTTCAATAAAACTTCTATCGTCTCTGAGCTGGAGCTACATCAGATTAAAACCTGAATTTTATAGACAGTGGGAGGAAGCCAGAGTACCCTGAGAGAACTGACGCTAACACTGGGAGAACATGTAAACTACACACTGCCCAAGCAAAGGTTTGAACTGTGAGGCTGTGGCGCTAATCACCATGCAGCCCTAAATATATTATAACATATAATATAACAAACCGCTTAATCCAAGTCTGAATAAAACATTCAATTCAACTTTATTTATATAGCACCACTTCATGACAGTGTCACCTCGGGCGCTTTACATCATATTCGAGCCAATTCATCAAAATAGCCTCGATAAAGGAAACCATAAGATTGCATTGAATATTGACTTCAATGCAATCCCCATCCTGAGCTGCATGAGGCGACAGTGGGAAGGAAAACTTCCTTATAAGAGGAAGACAAAACCTCCGGCAGAACATAAGAATTAAAATGTATTTTTATGTTTTTAAAGCTTTGTTGCTATGTTGCTATGGCAACGTACTATCATGGTCTGGATTTCTTTATCAGAAAGACTGCTGGAGGTTAAATTCAGTTGACCATAAAGCAGCATCTGCTTAGCACAGACAGCAGAACCAGTAAACACCAAACTCTCTGGTCTACAACCAGCCAACACTTCCTGTTACACCGAGCTGGAGAGGCAGACATCGCCTGTTAACCAGCGACTAAACTTCTGTTTCTGCAGGGTTTTTTCTTATTGCTTTGGAAACGAGGATGTTACTTTCATAATTTAATGACTTTATTAACTGAATGAAAGAGCCTTCACTCATCCACAGCACTGTGCTCTATAGATCTGTTTCAGACGTCTGATTTTCATCATTTTGCTGCTGTTTCTTACAGCGCTTTTATCTAAAGATGAAACGGTTCATTCTGGATCCACTCAGACATAAATGTTTCCTTTCCATCTGAGAGGCGAGTGTAGCATTTGATCCTCCTGTATGTCTCCTCTCAGCCACCGTCACCACGTCCTACATGATCAGAACGTAGACAAGAGGATCTGCATCCCCATGAACCATGTGTCCCCTGACCAGGCACCGTACACCGTGTGCAACAGCTCGCTGTCAGAGTACGGCGTCCTGGGTCAGTCCATGGCCTCACTGTCACGTCCTGCCGGTCTGCAGATGAGACCGGCCCTCTCACCCTCTCATCTCTGCTCCGCAGGCTTTGAGCTGGGCTTCGCCATGGCGAGTCCCAACGCTCTCATCCTCTGGGAGGCTCAGTTTGGAGACTTCCACAACACGGCGCAGTGCATCATTGATCAGTTTATCTGTCCCGGCCAGGCCAAGTGGGTCCGACAAAACGGCATTGTGCTGCTGCTGCCACACGGCATGGAGGGCATGGTGGGGTCCCTAACTCACACACACACACACACACACACACACACGGGTGTGTTCTTTCATTAAACTGAGGTCTGTTTGATTTCCCGGTGAAGGGTCCAGAACACTCTTCAGCTCGTCCAGAAAGGTTCCTCCAGATGTGCAACGACGATCCAGACGTCATGCCTGTAAGATGCGCTATCCCAGCAGCAGAAAGGAGTGTGTGTGTGTGTGTGCATATTGTAATTGTGTGTGTCCCAGAATATCACTGAGGACTTCGCGACTCGGCAACTCTACGACTGCAACTGGATCGTTGTGAACTGTTCATCTCCTGGAAACTACTTCCACGTCTTGAGGAGACAGATCCTGCTACCGTTCAGGAAGCCTGTGAGACATTCACACACACACACACACACTTTCACAGCTGATCACAAGTTTCCAGACAGGACCCATCTGGTCCAGGTTCTGATTCTTGTGCTGGTTCATCTGATGAACATCCTCAACATAGTAGTAGCTTCGACCAGTCACAGCTTCTAGTTTAGTTTGTTAGTTTAATTCATTCTTATTGCAGAATTTGATGTGAAATGTTATCATGTTGCTGCTGATCTGAGACTAGTTGAAGCACATAGACCTGATTGCAGACCCTGAGCTGGAAACACCAGAGTTTTACCTTTTTATAGCCACCGTCTCATCACTTCCTGTTTGTCACAGCTGATCGTCTTCACTCCAAAGTCTCTGCTGCGCCATCCGGAGGCCCGATCCAGCTTTGACGAGATGCTGCCCGGTAATGCTGCCGCCATCGCCTGTTCAGAGAGCAACAGGATCAGTTCTCCATGTGACCTTAATCTCTTCCTATCTGCAGGAACTCACTTTCAGAGGCTGATCCCAGACAGCGGCCCGGTCGCCGAGCGTCCAGAGGAGGTGAAGCGTCTGATCTTCTGCACCGGAAAGGTTTACTATGAGCTGACCAAAGAGAGGAAGAGCAGAGGCATGGAGGACACCGTGGCCATCTCTCGTATTGAGCAGGTATACACATGGAGATGATCAGCAGCCAATCAGGCCACAGCTGGAAATGTGTTTCTGCACATATTCACTGTGACTTTAATAACAAACGGTCAGTAACGGTCCTGTTTCTCCCTCCAGCTCTCTCCGTTCCCGTTCGACCAGGTGAAGGCAGAGTCGGAGCGTTTCTGCAACGCTGACCTGGTCTGGTGTCAGGAAGAGCACAAGAACCAGGGTTATTATGACTATGTGAAGCCTCGTATCAGGACCACCATCAACAGAGCCAAGCCTGTCTGGTAACCGTTCTCATCCTCGTTATTATCCACGTTGTCAAGTACTGCTCTAAGACGGTTCAGGTGACCTCTGACCCCTGTGCCTTAGGTACGCTGGTAGAGAACCAGCCGCAGCTCCAGCAACAGGAAACAAGAACACGCACCTGATGGAGCTACGCCGCTTCCTGGATGCCGCCTTCGATCTGAATGCGTTCAAAGACGAGCAGTAAACCTGAAACCTGAAGCAGCTGAAGCAGACTCGCACCTGGACATGCACACACACACACACACACACACACACGCACAACATGCTATACTACTGATGACACCGAACAAGATAAAAACATTTTTAAAAGCCCATTTCATCAAATTAGAGCAAACTGTTTGGGCCAGAAGCGTCCAGCAGCTCCAGGCTCAACGTCACGCCTCCGTTTCCTCCATGTGATGCTCTGGCTCCGCCCCCTTCATTTGCCCCACCGCGGTTCGGCTCAGCTGAGCCTTTAAATAACAGAAATCTGAATGAAGTTGATTCAGAAAGCTGCAGGAGGGGCAACATGGGGAGGTTTCCAAGCGGTGGAGTCGAGTCTGAAACTGGTCCGTGATACACACATGTACACACCACTCTCCGTCCACACACACACACTCCAGCTGACACTCCGGAGAAACAATGGTTCAGATTAAGAGTGACGCCTCCCGTTTTCTTTACTCTTTAGTCTGCCTTCATCATCGTCACTCCAGCGCTCAGGCTTAGGATCTTTTCTTCTTCTTTTCCTCTTTGATCCCTGATTTCCTGAGAAGCTGCAGAAAAGGTTTTGTTTAGCTTTTTAAAGGATGGCTCATTAGCATTGTTTGCATAATTAGCATGGTTAGCACTCCTCAGTGGATGTTATGGAAGAGGAGTCACAGCCAGCAGGTGGAGGTTTTTACCTCCTTCATTTGGCTTTTTTCCCCGCCTTCAGGCAGGCACATTTGCTCAGTAAGAAAAGTCAAGTTAGTCGCCATGGCAACACCTGACGCTGCGGTTTTAGTATTTTTATTGGAAGAAAGGGTGGGTGGGAAATGAACTGGGATGTTAAAAGGAGCACGCATGCCACTGATGACATGTTAAGCCCCTCCCCCTTGCAGCGAGCGTTCATTACGTGCCAAAAAGCGTTGCAGTGTCTCATGTTTTTGTTGCTTCTGGTGTCACGGCTGAACTGTGGACAGGAAATGGCGGCTGCACAGATGCTGCTCTGAGCTTCGCTCAAAGAAAATCACTTATTTATTTTCATATTAGGGGATTGAATTCTTCTTCCTTATTTTTGCTTCATTCAATAAAGATTGTGTACGTACCGAAGAGCCGCCGCCTCTGTCTGCTTTCTGTCTGAACCCATTCTGATGGGGAACCAGGAACACGTTGCGGTCAGTTAAGCAAGAGAAAAGCAGCTGAAACATGATTCCTGCTTCATCTGGAGTTACTTCTATTTCTATGAAGTTATTTAATAAAGTTTATTCAATTTAATTGAGTTCAGCTGGGTGGACCTGCTCAAGCCACTTATTGGAAATCTACCTTAAGCAGAAGTGAAACCTGATGGCTGCATTTTCTGTGTTTGCATGTTGGGAGTTTATGGTGTGTGCACGTTGGTGTGCACAATGGCCCACCAGGTTACAGGAAAAAGCCGTCGTTCGGCTTGATGAATTATGCCATGTTCAACAAAAAAATCAAACCAGAAACGTGTTGAATATTTGATTTTATATTAAATTCATATTTTACTTCTAAAGTTTATATGTTGCAGTAAATGTAAACATTTGATCACTTTGCAAGTGATTATGTAAATTATTTTCTTTATATTTGCTAAAAATAGTGACATTTCTGAACCTCATGTAGAGAAAATGAATTAAATCTAACAATGTTTCCTTTTTAAATATTGTGTTCATGTAATAGATTATATATTTGAATTTAGAAAAACGGTCATTTCCATCTGGTGCTCAGAGCTGCTGCTCCTCCACATTGAGCCAGATGAGGAGGCATCTGGTTAGGATGCCTCCTGGACGCCTCCTGGTGAGGTGTTAGTCCTGTTCTCGGCTGGCCTGAACATGGATTGGGAAGAGGGATATCTGGACTTCCCTCAGGCTGCTGCCTCCGCGACCCGACTCCGGATAAGTGGGAGAAAATGGATGGATGGAGTAATCTGCAAATCCACTTCTAGAAACTAGAGATGTGAAGTTATTTTGTTGCCTTTAATAGACATTAATTGGAAGCGATGGTTGCATTTGGAGCTCTTTCCTTCACCACATCTCTAAATTTGGTTAATTACATGAGGACTTAGAATATTATTCAGATTGTGGACTTCTGTGTGAAATGAACGTGCTCAAAGGGAAACTCATCGGGTCATGATAAATCACCTTACAAGCTCTGTTCAGTCTCCAAGTGAAGATTCCTGTGGATGATTTGCACCTTGACATCATCCTGCATCACTTCTAGTTAATTATTTATTATTACTTATTTTACATGTTTAGTTCCTGTAACTGAGTATGGAATTCTATCAATAACAATTATTTTATTTATAAAGCCTTTTACGTGCAAAATGCAACACAAAGTGCAGATTTCCTGGGCCAGATATTTGCCTAATAATCTTGATGTTCCAATTTTTTCTTTTACATGTTCCTTATAATTTAAAAAATACAATCCATCCATCCATCCATCCTCCACCTCTTATTCGAGGTCGGGTCGCGGGGGCAGCAGCTTAAGGAGGGAAGCCCAGACTTCCCTCTCCCCAGCCACATTCACCAGCTCA
>JBAMHV010000012.1:26370014-26382486 GCA_037177535.1 Pseudomugil gertrudae
ACAGATAAACAGTGACGGTATGCACGATATACCAGTACTACACATACACAAAGGACGCACTTCACCATAGGACGCGCTGCACATTTTGAACAAAGTCTAAGACTTTAATATGCGTCTTATGGTCGCGAAAATACGGTAGTTGTTTTCTCCATTAACCCTTCATCTCTCCTTTTCCTCCTCTTGTTCCTGCATTTCCTGTTTCATCCCCTCTTCTCCCTCTCCTGCTTCTTTTCTTCTCATCTTTCTTCTCTTTTCATCCTACTTTTCTTCCATCTCCTCCTCTTTTCATTCTTCATGTACCCTCCCTCATCTTCTCATTCTTCCTCTCTCTCTTGTCTTCTGTCGCCCCCCTCTCAGATATCTGCATCTGGTCGTGTAAACTCCACTTCCCATGGTGCCCCTCTCCCCCAACACCAGTCGCATGGTCTCCATGGCAACGTCCAGCATAGCAGCAGCCAGATGGTGCAGCGCAACAGCCAGAATCCCCGTCTCCAAAGTGACGTCTCCTTCGGGCTCGGCGGGTCTGCGGACGTTCCAGAACCTTCTCTGGATGTGAGTAGTAAATCCATGCCATGATGAAGATGATGAAGATGTACATCTTTATTTATAGAAATTCAGAGAAAAGTTGCGCCTCATTCAAAGGTTCTTCCTACTTAAAGTTGTGTATGCATGGGGTTCTCTGGCTTCCTCTCTCCACCCACAGATGTGATGTTGGGTTAACTGGTCTCTGGGGGTCAACGTGAGTGGTTGTTTATCACAGCTTTTAGTTTCAGTGGGATAGTTGACACATTTAGCCATTTAAACGCAGCTATGGGGAGGGTTGGAGATATATAAATGTATATAAACCACAATGTTCTCTCCTTATCAGGTAAACTGAGTTTGTTGTCCTCGTTTCTTTGTCTCTTACTGCTACAATCATTTCCAGAAACAAATAAAATGGACGCACATCTTCCTTTTGATAAAACCATTTAGCTGCCTGATGGTTGGAGACATTCCTTCAACCTGAGCAGCTCTGAAGCAGCTTGTGAAGTGTGCTTTACATCTGGAATTAAGTCACCTCAGCTGGGGAGTGTCACAATGCCACAGTGCTGCTGCTGTTGTCCCACCTGTGCAGTTACAGATGTGATTTTACAGGTGGAGACACATGGTGACAAACAACTATAAGCCTACTGTCAACAAGTACATCCACTGATACACATGGGACTAACATGATGTGCCCACTTTTCATCCTCATTATAATCCTGGGACTGGATGCCTGCAAGTTACTGTTTCTAGAATTAGCTTAGTCAGAAATGTACACTTTGACACCAGGATGATTTAAATAGGACAAGTCTGTGATTTTATTACAAAATGTATCATTTCTGGCTGCCGTCTAGACTTTTTAGGTGTACGTACGTATTCAGGCCCATCTGATCCGTCCTCGTAGCCCACAGATTGTCTCTCACCGGTCTGAGAGGAGAGAGAACGATGCTAGTGGGGTAGAAACTGGTGAATGAGGCCTGATGAGATGATGTTTACTTCTAGTGACGCGGATGTCTAGTGACAGATGATGTCTGATCTGTGTTTCTGCAGCTGCTGCCGGAGCTGACCAACCCTGACGAGCTGCTGTCGTACCTCGGACCCCCGGACCTCCCTAACAACAACAACGACGACCTGCTGTCCCTGTTTGAGAACAACTGAACACAAACCGACACGTTGCTGTAACATACCAACTGTTCTCCCTGTTCGCCAGCACCACAGCCGGTCCAACATGGCCGCCGCCCGCACACTGCGATGCAGAGAACAACTTTTAAAGATGAAACTTTTTTTGTGTGACTATGAACTCGATGGTAACGTCTTTATTTTATTGTTTTTATTCTTACTGTATTTGAAGTTTCATCCTTCATTCCTCGCTGCTGCAGCAGCCATCCTAGATATTTAATGTGACCGTGGGAGCGCCCACACTGCACCGGTGGGAGCAGCAGTGTGAGTGTAATGTAACGTTGGAGTAACTGGAAATGAGCTTTAAAGGAGCTGTATGTTGCTTTTCCAACGGAGTACTGCTTTACACCGAGCCAGAGTTCAACCGCCATCTAGTGGTCAGGTTGGAGAGTCCATCCACACACTAACTTCTTCAGCCCCGTTCACCTGGTCAAACTGATTTAACCCTTAAAGCTCAGCTCAGCTGATTGTTGAAACAGGATGTGACTTCATAACTTCTGAGGTCTCTTATCAACGTAGTAGTGATGGTGATGAAAATGTGGTAAATAATGGTTTTATCATGGATCATTGTGGATTTTCCATATACAGTCTCTGAAGAAGCACTACATGTGGCTGGATTGTGAACCTCCTAAATGAGATCTAAACACTGGGAACTTTAGGAGATCGCCTAAATGGTAAGATAGCATTGCAGTTCTACACTATCGCTCCTGAGACACAGCTAAGTTTTAAGGGTTAAGCGCTGCTTTAGGGCCCAAAAGGGAAGAAAGAGGCTTCATCAGGAAAGAAGTGTCTTTCTGGGGTCTGCGTGAAGAGGATCTGTGTGGGGGCATGGCTGGGAAATGTAGGTGCTGATCTGAAGCACTCTGACTCTGGATTCAGTCAGAGCTGCAGTTTGTGCCACTTTATTCCAGCCTGAAAGATCCCGAACTGAAGACCGCTCCTCTTACTCTTCTCTTCTGTGGACCTGGAACCAGACTCCAGCTGCTTAGTCCGATCAGGTTGTGCTTGACGACTCGGCCCTCTGTGGAAATCCTGTCATTCTTTTCATAACTCTGTATGTTGTCATGTGACTGTACAGTGCAGACTTTGGTTGTGTCTTCAAGTGCCAGTGAGCCCGGTGGCTTCTGGGTAGATTACGTGTTCCTATGACTGTATGATTCAGCAATTATGCTAATAATCTGAATAATAATAACCTTTGTAATTTAATAAACACACTGGAAAGACAAACACAGAATCCCTGCTGGTTTTCTGCAGGTTTAATGGGTCTGAAGTGGTCTCCAAACGGAGGAAATCTGCAAATCGGACATTTTAAAAACGTGTTGATAACAAACGAGTCAAATCTCCTCTTAAGAAGAGATGAGACTTCTTCTGATGCATCGTTATGAGCTGTTCATGTGCCACTTGTAATGAATAATCTGCTGGTAAGTGAGGAAATAAAAACCAGCTCCGGTCTTTAACCTGAGAAATCATTCGTCTTTCTCCTCTGCATTTGCAGGATTTGATCCAAACATCTGAAAATAACTTTTTAATTAATAAAATGTAAAAAAGAAACTAGTTCTTACCAGCGGTTTCCAGCCTGCGGTCCCTGAAGTTCATCAGGCTTTGTGTCTAAATTAAAACCATGTTCACACAGGATCTGAGGTGGATGTTTTTATTTTATATTACCATAGGAACTGCATTTCAGCCTGAAAACATTAAAGTCCCAAATATTAACTGGGACGTGTATAGTAGTGTGGTAGCCCGAGGTGGGAGTTATAATGAAGCTTGAGAGATCCAGTATACCTGAATGTAACACCTGCAGCAGTACGAGTGTCCGTCTCCATCATAGACTGTATAAAAGATGGACGGAGCCTCTGTGACATCACCCTGATGTTTCTGAATGGCTGCATTAAAGCTCACTGGGTGTTCCCATCTGAGCACCATCATGTGTGCTCCCAGAAATACTAAAAGTTGGATCTGAGAGGGGGCTGTGAGCGTGGGGGTGCACTTTTGATATGTAAACCAGTTTCCAGACAGGCAGGCTAAAGCGAAGTTACACTGTTAGCTGGCTGTAACCTGCAGGTGTGTCACACCAGGTGTGGGAAACAGTTTGAACACTTCCCTGTTGCAACACACCAGATTCAAATGAATCAATCTCTGCTGATCTGCATAAACTGATCAGATCTGCATAAGCGGATCAGATCAGATGTGCTGGACTAGGGATGCATGTAAAACAAGGTTTCCCACCCCCACGGTACTCCTTCATGGAGATGGATATCGGACACCTGTCAATCAAAAAGACATGGCCCAAGTTGTGCCAAATTATGAGATTAAGTCATAAATAAACAGACTGATATGTTTCTGTTGTGAAGTTGGTCTTTTTAACATGGGAGTCTATGGGATGGGCTCTTTTATGGAGCCCCTAGTGGATGAGGGGCTCTTTGGCACAAGCTAAACTTGAACCGTCTGAGGTTGCTGCTTGGTCTCCACTCGGGTCAGCAAATAGTTTTTTAACTAACAAACTATCGGTAGTTTCAGGAAAAGTCCGAAACGAGCAGAGAAATGAGTGCATCGTGGATAATGCACTCATAATGCAGCATAAGTAATGATCTGATAGTGATCTGTTTAAAGGAATATCTTAAGCTTGATCTTAAAGGTAGATGGGGTGTGTGTGCGTCCCATACTGGGATCTGGTTTACTTTCATCTTAGTAGTTTTCTGAGAAGACCAGTTTACGTGACGTGCTGGTTAATAGTGGTTTATTTATTCCTCCTGTAGGCCTATCATCACTTAGAACTGAACTTTCAGGATCGGTAGGAATCATTGTTCTCTCCCTGCTCTCTGTCCAGTCTTTACAACTGATAGGAGATATTTCAGCTTCATAAACAGCAGACATGCACAGTTTGATGTGTGTGTGTTACCTCTCCAAACATCTGAGAATGAATCAGAACACAGAAGCAGATGTGATTAAGTTGTGATGAAGGAGAAGAGGAAGATGAGTGCTGCATGGTGGAGATGGAGATTAAAGTCCTTTAGAGCTGCAGGCAGGTACAGTCAGAGGGAGACAATATGGAGGTCAGGATTTTAGAAGGAAATTCACACCTGTCTGCTGGTTTTACGTTGTGTTGATGTATTTGCTGCCGGAGACATCCAAAGATCTGTGATGGACTGGCAACCTTCCCCGCCTTTCCCCTCGTGATTGCTGAGATAAGCTCCAGCTACCTTCACTGGAATAAGCGGTGCAGATAATGGATGGATACATGTCAAAATATATTTAGTGTTTTTGCTCTTCATGTAAAAAAAAAGCGAAGTTGGATGGATGTAAAGTCTAAATGTCCCCAAAATGTGCACCCTGAAGACGCCCTGAGGCATGCACCCGGTCACACACCCAGCCTCAGAACACTGCATAGTGAAAGCTGATCCAAAAGGCTCGAACACCTGACAGCACGAGGCTGTAAAGGTGGCAGCCAATGAGTTAAACGACACATGTATAACTCACACTACATACACACATATGTGGTGCATGTTACATATAAAACACACATAGAGGATGATTAGAATAATCCTACTTGTTGTTATTCGCTGGAATTTGTTTAACTTTTTTTTAACTATATTTAATTTAGATTAAGCAACAAAGTGCTAAAATGATATATTATGTTGTTAAAACTAAGTGTGATTAACAACTTTCTTCCACACCAGTAAACACTGCTCCTGTCATGATAAAACTCTGTGTCCACGCGCATAAATGGGTACTGCCCTCCCCGCACCAGGGTGCATTCTCCAGCTTCCTCCTCCTGTGGAAGAACACGCCTGCAGAGGGGATTTCAAGCCAAGGAGGAAGTTTCCAAAGCTGATCTGCACCAGACAAACGGCCCAGTACCCGCTCTTGTGTCCCTGGAATTGCGTGTGTCTGAAGTGTCCCACTTCTCCTGTTTCCCCACATTTGTAGGCTACTGGAGCACCGTAGAGTGGGTACTGGGATAGGGCCTTAAACTGGATCTGTGGCTGTCTCAGTACCGTAGTGCACTAGAATGTAGTGCGTAAATGTCAATGTAAACGCACTTAAACACAGTTTTAACTGTGTTAAACTGCACTACATTCCAGTGTACTACGGTATTGACACAGCCACAGCCTGTCTGAGCACTTCCGCCTTTATTTTTTTCTTTTTTAAAAAACTTTATTCTTTCTTTAGACAACGGGAGGACCGCACCCTGAATATGTGATCGTCCATGTTTAACCACACTCTAAACACACACTAATCCATCGCGTACGATCCACGCATTGGACAGCTCAGTTGTCTGTGATGTTAATCGCGCGCTGCTCTTTCTAGCCAGTGTTGACATGTTTTTGACCAGGACGCCGATGTTGGGCGGTGCTTAATTAACGAAGTAGAACAGTGTTCACCGCCTTTCTGTCGGTTGTTCGGTAAATATAAATCAAACGCAACAAAGAAGTGACGCTACTGCGAAAAAAAATCAGCGTCCGCTGATTGGTTGAATTAAGTGTCAGTAAAACTGTATGACGTTAGCCATTGGCTGGTTGTGAACTCAAACTGCCCACTGCGTCTTATATAAACATGGAGCCTTACCACTCCATCTTTTTCGGTTCCCTTTGGCCCGCCGTGTTCCCTCACCGGAAAACTCTTCAGTCGACCTGCTCCACATCAGTTTGCTGAAATGGGCAATCCAAGAGTCTTCTTCGACATCTCCGCTGATGGTTCACCTTTGGGCCGGATCGTGATGGAGGTAATGCGCTCGCGGCGAACACTTTTGGCTTGTGTTATTGTTGACCAGTGGCGAGTTCCGCTTCACTGGATATGAGATAGGAAGGTGTCGGGTTTTGCCAATGAGTTGGGTTATGGACACTAAGCTATCAATAATGTAGCAAGCCAAACACCGGCTGCAGGTATAACCGTCACCGACCTCTTGTGCACGTGTTTATGGCTTGGAGCCAGCTCTGTGGTGCGAGTTGGTGAACGAGATTGAATTTTTATGTGAGTTAATTTAGTAATGCGGACCCGTGTTTCTCTGCTAAGGCAGCCGCCGTTAATCTGCTTGACAACGGCGTAAACGTAGACTGCTGCAGCTTCTGGCCGTCATCACGCGGAGGCTCGTGTTTGAATCGTCACGAGGCGCACCATTCAGACAGCTTTCCCTGTTAGCTGTAATGCGCAGCTAATGCTAGCTGCTGCGCCCTCGCGCTTCTTTGTTGTACTGTCGCACTTCCTTCACGTCAACCCAGGAAACCTGACGTAAAATGGCAGAAATACTCTAATTCATGAATTAAACTCGACTATTTAAACCACAACATGCTGTGTAGCGGTGAAATGTGCCAGTTTGGCTTTTAGCGTAGCTGCTAGCTGACTCATTAAAAGCGCCAGTTCGTCTGCTCAGGGCCGGGGACTAGTTCTGGAAAGTTCCACGGTGCTGGCGCGGTTTCGTAGGGGGAGGGGCGCTATCTGCATGTCGCAAAATGCGGGCGTTAAACGGTTTAAACGCACCGGGAGATGCTGAACACTGTTTTTGCACATACAGGGAGTAAATGGTCTCATACGGTGACTCTAATAATTCCGGTGTTGGCGTGTTATTTGTGTACGCCTTCGTGGAAAAGTACTGCATGCTAATGTACAAGCTAGCGCGTTAGCAGCAGCTCCAGCCATTTTGTGCAGACGGTAGCAGCTGTGCACCATTAGGGCGTTCCCGACGGGTGAGCTACTGCTGACCTGCTCCATGCCTCGGTACCTGTCCCCGGTCCTGCATGTTTTACAGGCGTTGGGCAGCTTTGACTCCCATTTTTTTTTCTTTCACAGACGCAGGAAACTCATTTAATCAATACTGTAAATAAGCACTGTAATCTGAGTATTAACCTGTTAACTAAACTGTAGACTAGTTAACTGCTACTATAGATGCATAGGTGTTAAACTAGAGTCTGAAACACTCCTAACCCAGTTTGAAAGACATTGTCATGTAGCAGAAGACTTGTTAAAGTGTTAAAGTCCACATAAGCCTCAACATTTAAGTTTATTTTGGCTTCATATGCATCACATTAACTGTTTGTGCTGCTCAGAACGGCTACAGACTAACTGTCCTCCTGGCTAGCTCATACTTGCATGGTGGTGGTGGTGCATTACAAGAGACGCAGCTGTTTCTCTGCGTTCCCGTTACAACCTTAGGCAGAGTGACTTGGTGTGGGGGTGCAGGTGGGCTGAGTTGTGGCTGCAGCAGGACAACGTGCTTCTGATTTGAGGTGGAGCAGCTTGTAAAGCTGCAGTTCTGGGCATTAGCTTCAGATCAAAGTGCAGAATCTGATAAACCAGTTGGACCTGAATGGCAACGATTACATTGTGAGCTGGATCAATGTGGTTTTTCTGTTCCTGCAGCTTCGTGCCGATGTGGTGCCCAAGACTGCTGAAAACTTCCGTGCCCTGTGCACCGGCGAAAAGGGCTTCGGCTATAAGGGCTCCAGCTTTCACCGCATCATCCCGGACTTCATGTGCCAGGTGAGATGATCCTGCAGCTCCTAAAGGCTCATCTGGATTATCTGTAACCAGATGCTGTGACAGGATGGTGATATATGTTTTTAATGCAACATGCAGGGTGGTGACTTCACCAACCACAACGGAACTGGGGGCAAGTCAATCTACGGAAACAAGTTTGCAGATGAGAACTTCAGCCTTGTACACACCGGCCCCGGCATCCTCTCCATGGCCAACGCCGGCCCCAACACCAACGGGTCCCAGTTCTTCATCTGCACAGTGAAGACATCTTGGTAGGAAGACCTCTAGAACCATGGCGTGGATCCACTCTATAGTCTGTCATAAAGCATGTAATCAATGTATTTAGATCTAAAGGTGTTCAGGTAGTGCTCTAAACTTTTTGTAGTTTTAAAAATGTCAACATTTCTCTTCTGGATGTTTTGTGATATTTTAATGAGTTGTATTCCGTTTAAGCATAACATGAGCAGATCTGTACATAGTGGGGTAAAGAACTTGGTCTTTGCAGAAAAGCAACCAGAATGTTTAAAACTTGTCCTTACAGAACAAGTGTCTTAGTCCTCCTGGTCTTAACCTGTTATTGGTGAAGCTACATGGACTCTTCTCACCCCCTTGTGTCTCCGTCCCTGCAGGCTGGACGGGAAGCATGTGGTCTTCGGCAGTGTGGTGGAGGGCTTGGATCTGGTGAAGAAGATGGAGTCTTACGGCACCTCCAGTGGGAAGCCCAAAGGCAAGATAGTAATTTCCAACTGCGGCCAGCTTTGAGCCGCTGCACCCAGCCCGTTTCCGCTCATCCCAACATGCTCTTTTAGGCTCCGCCCCCTCCACTGTCCAACATTCCTATTAAATCAGCTGATCCTGCCCTGTCCCCCTCCTTTTTTTTATTCAGTTGAAACTGTTTCTGCATTTGACTAAATTTCTTTTGCATTAACATTTTTCCACAAAGACGGTTTTTTTTGTTAAAGTCAGAAAAGGAATAAAGATGCCTTGACAATGATGTGACTTCTGTTTTCACTGGTTTATTGTGCGTTTAACTTAAAGCTTCAGGTAAACTGCTGCCCCCTGCTGGAGAAGCTGCAGTACTGCAAACTATTTCTGGCTGAGGAAAATGCCAACGCTTCAGTTTTGCTCTTTAATGGGGAGGACTGAGTGAGCAAGTCCAATGACGTGTAATTCTGTAGGACGGGTGCCTCCTGAATCTTTAACTGTCTGTATGAGACAGATTAACTGGCTGAACATTTAGTGAACAGCTATGTCCAGATGCAGCATGTATGTCTGATAGATCCAGGAAGGTATGTCCCATAGACACCCTGATTACTACAGCACTGGCTGGACCCTCAAAACTATTTGCTTTTTACAGTGATGAAGCAAACAAAAATTCTTGGTAACTTCTTGCTTTAATTCTTTTTAAAGGCTTCTGGTTGAGTCGGAGGCTGTAAGTTCATCACTTTCATGGTTTTATATGGATGTTTCCACTAAGGCAGGGGTGCCCAAAGTGGGACCTGCGGGCCAAAATTGGCCCTCCAGCACTTCCTCTTGACCCGCTAGTAAAAGTTTATATTTAGAAACTTACAGAACCTACATTTCAGAGCTTAATGACCGTATCTCTCATGTCCATAAATCTAGCATTTTCTATAGGGTTGTATGGGTATAAATGGCTCACTCCATATCAACTTTAAGTTTAATCCTTGGTATATTTCACATTTGTGCAGATTATTTTATATTAAAGTAAATATTTTCCTCACCTTTTATACAGTTTTAACTTGGGAAGATCCTCCATGAGTCTTTGCACTTGCAGCATCAGGAAATCTTTCCTGCCACGTGCAATAGGACTGTTTAACACCATCACTGTGCCAAAGATAATGTTTTATTTTGCTACAATCACCACTGTACTGTACTGCTGCAACACCTAAATTTCCCAACATGGGATGAATAAAGGTATTCTATCCTATTCATCAAGCTCTCGGACTCAACACATCCACATGGAGAACCACAGGTAGTAACGTACAGACGTTTTAAAGCTGCGATGTTTGGCCCGAAGCTCACTGGATCATTTTCAGTTTGGCCCTTGGAAGCAAAGCCCTGCACCAAGGGAAGGTTTTCTCTGGAAGCAAGGTTTGGAGAAAATCCACTGGTGGAAAGTTGAGTCAAGGAGAAAAACAAATGTGTATAAAGGAGAAGTTTTATTTCTGACATTACTAAGACCTCATGATGCTCAGTCCTTATTCACTACGGTAACCCTGTATCAGCGGCACTATGTCCATGACCAGGCGGACGCACATAATCTGGAGAAACAGCAACACGGTAGATGAATGAAACCATGTGAAATTTGTGCAAAATCAGGTAACTTATCATTTTCTACATCATTTGATGCTTTTATCTAAAGTCACACATGATAAGCTGTCATTTTAACCATAGTTATAACCTAACATGCATGTGTTGTGGGTGGGAGGAAGCCGGAGAACCTGGAGAGAACCCACACATACATGGGGAGAACATGCAAACTCCACACAGACCACTGGACAACCCTCCCCTATAGCCTCGAACCAGCAACCTGCCACCACAGTGCCAACCACTGCACCACCATGTTGCCCATGAGTGCCAATGACATTGTTACTCTACCATGAAAATATCTGGATTCACAACAGAAATGTGGTTAATAAGAACATCAACCACTAGAATACATTCTGTCATTGATAAAGCAGCCACTTCATCAATCAGGTGATCAATATGCGGCCATACACACAGATAATTAATAAATATAATTAAAATGACATCATCGCTGTGTAAAAGTACTCATCAGTAGGCGATCAGGATATTTCCTCTACAAAAAATGAAGTAATTGATGGAAATAAAATGCATCCCGATGCGTAAAGACGCACACTGTTTAATCTGTGAGGACATGGCGCGTGGAAGCTTCTGGAGACAGTGAATTTCACAGGTAATAATCGGCTCTTGAGCCGGTTCCGACTGCTCCATGCTGTGTTTCAGGAGGAACCATGCCGTGCCAGTCCCTCTGCACGTGCTGCAAACAGGTGTTGTGCCATAAAGTGACTGTCGGCCCAAAATGGATTGCAGGACCGCAGGAGCGCGCGCAGCTTGTTAAAGCATCAGATGGTATCTTGATGTTTCTCTCGCCACACAACCCGGAAATTCAAGTAACATAATATTAGTTTGAACAGAGAAAGTATAGTCCCATGTAGGATATTTGCTTCCAAACATAGAAATGAGCTCTGAAACGGTATTTACGCATGTTGTTGTTTACTGTTCTGCTTATGTGTTTGTTTTAGGAATGTGAATTCCAAATAATCTTATGACTTTATTTATTACTTAAAGTATCATTTACACTGATGTACATGACATATTATTATTTGAAGGTTTAATTATGGAATCTATTATTATTAATAAAATGTATTCTTCTTTGAAGTGGCCTGATTTTATTTAATAAAATAGATTTTTCATAGATTTATTGCCAATAAAAACATCCTAATCCTTGTAAAGGTGGAATTGGTCTGAAATGGAGTTTTGATCTGCCAAAAAATTATTCCCGCGCCTATGATTGTAAATAAAGCCACATTTTTACTCTATAATGCTGAAATCCATTCAATAGAGTCTTGATATGCACATTTCTGACCAAACAAGACCCTACATAATATGCCGTTTGTAAGATGGAATTGAGCATCAAAAATGAACTTGTGGCTTGTGAAAAACTGATTACAGCCCCTAAGATTGTAAAGAAAACCACTTTTACTCTGTATTGCTAAAATACATTCAACATTCATGTTTCATGAATGTTTTAAGGTACAATTAACACAAATAGAAGGTTAAAAACTCATAAAAGTTGATTTTGTATAATAAAGGCTCTTTCATGTATTGTTTTATTTCTGACACTCAAGTTCTATTTAATTATCACAAGTTTATTTTTAGTGTTTATCGGTCTATTATACATATATATAGTTTTGTTTAGATTTAGTTTTAATTTATTTACATCAAACCAACCCTTCAGTTTATTAAGATCATATCAAACAGTCTCTGAAAGCAACAACATAATAGATAGATAGATAGATAGATAGATAGATACTTTATTGATCTCCAAGAGGAATTTACATTTCCAGCAGCATCGAAAGGTTAAAAAGAAACTATAATAAAACAAAGTAAAAAGGAAGGTAAATGTACAATTGAAAATAACACTGGCCATAAAAAATTAAAATATAAGGAATCTGGCCCTTCTACAAGGTGCAGCTGTGCAAATGGCAGTGTGCAAGATACAGTGGTGCAACAGTCCGTCAGTGTGTGTGTG
>JBAMHV010000012.1:26461604-26476616 GCA_037177535.1 Pseudomugil gertrudae
TAAAATGACCAAGGTTTCTTATTTAAATGGAGAGCTTATGTTATTTAAACTGACTGAATCACATAAATTGTATAAAAATGTAAAAGCAGTTTTAGGTGAAAAGTAATGCTAACATTGCTAGAAGCGGCGCCATTAGCTAAAGCAGCAGATGCAGAAGCCTTTTCCTCGTAATGTGATGAGTCTAATGAAGAAAAATAACTAAATTCAGGATTTTGCAGGAAACTTTTCGACGAAAAATAAAGAGAACTACATCACGTCCAACACAAACTACCTTCGTATGTTTTTTTGTGGGTCTGTGATTGGGTTTTATCAGAACTTAGCTGTTCATATTATTCTGTCACCTCTCAAATATAAATCACTCTAAAGTTTGTAACCGTGAGGTCCACATATTATAGCTTCACAGCAGAGATGACTTTAATTTGATGAACAGTTCCGGGTCAGCTGCAGAACTGGGTCGAACCTCCAGTGGCAAGCATCATTTATTCCATCAGACAATACAGCGTTTTTGTTTTCATAAAGAATACATAAATACATATTTAGCTTTTACCTCATACAAACTGACATCAAAATAAATGGACATCCCATGAAGGATTGTGTGGACCATAATATTTCATTGTTTAACTAGATGTGGTATACAAACCAGCCAAACCTAACCTTTGGTGTTAACTATCACATTCATGAGCTAAAATCTTAGACTCAGCAACAGTTCAGTCCCTAAAACATTAAAGGTCTCATTAAAAATATAATCAAACATCATAGAAATACAACTCTGTGTTGCAGCACATTCTACATTTAGGTTATTTACAGCAGACATTATTATATTAAACATATAAGCTAAAAATAAGTAACTTTACTAAAGTTATATCTTATAAGGTCAAAAAGTCTCAGATTTACTAAACATAATAATGGTCAGTGAGCAAACTAAGTTACATTTATAAATCTTTTTAAAGAGCTGTACTTCTAAGAGTAGCTTTACTAAACCATACTTGATTTAAAGCTAAAAAAGATGAATAATTTAAATAAATATGCTTTAGTTTGCCTCATTTGTCGGAGGGATGCCAAATTTAGATTGGCTATGTAACTTCATTTCATCACACATTACATTTTTACTAAATAAAAACAATATTTCAAAGGTTTTGCAAACTACAGTTGCAGTTTTCAGGTGTTTTTATGAAAGAGTGTTTAGCGTATAAGCTAAAATCTCGTTCATGGGGTGAGATTTCACAGGAACTTTTGCCAGGTTGCCATGTAGTGTTGTTTCAGGGTTTAACATATGCTGCGCAGGATTTACTAAGCTTTCACACGAGTTTCTCTCTACATTTTTAAACCATTATAAAACTTTTTGGCATGTGTATACTTTCTATAGTGCCACGTCTGGGTACACGTAAATGCAAAAACACTGTTCCTGTTCCACTTTTGCTATGCAGACTTGTGGAAAACCACTCATGACAGCGTATGTTTGAGATGTGTTCAGTTACTTTGAATGAGAGACGTGGTTTTTGTACAGGTGTAGGGTGAAAACACAGGTACAGCTTAGCATCTCAATCCTTTTGTTTGGCTTTTGCTGTGGCTACAGGTGGATGTTAAAAAAGGAGTCGTTCGTATCAACCTGTTTAGTTTTTGGAAACATTTTGTTAAATGCTGCAGACCACTACACATTTTCTATGGTGGATTTTCTGTGTTAGCTATCATAATCGATTATTTACTTTTGAACTTTAGTATTTAAAAATACCAGGATTGACATATTATTTCTATTTGTGTCTGATTATATTAAAGCTGCTTACTCAGTATGTGGGCTTTATCATCTCTGTTACTCTCTCTTGAGTAATTCTTGTGGTTGATGACATAACTTTTACTCAGGTACGTTATTTGGCTGCAACTGCTCTTCCCACCTCTAGCAGACATAAAAAAAGATTATTACCTGTTTAAACAATCTAACATCTCTGAAAATGAGGTGGGTTTGTAATATCTGCAGCAATTTTCCTGCAAATAAATGAAAGCATGATGAAAATGAATATAGTGGGGACCCTCCATCCCAGTGTGCTCATTTCCTAAATAATGTATCTGAAGAGCTTTTCTCAGAGTTACGCTGGAACTGCTGGAGCCGAGACAAACCACAGGATTCGTATCAGAGTGAGGTCTCGCTGCACTTTTACAAAAATGATGAGTTTTATTTTTTTGTTGCACATCTGGACAGGTGCAGATGTGCAGAGAATTCCCTTCATTTTTAAGAGTGCAGCAGCCGGTTGGTGAGGACGTTTTCTGGAGGAGAAACCACGGCAACCGTAAGAGGCGGATTACTCAGCAGCCAGAGAACAGCAGCACGGAGAGGTCATGATGTGGTGAAGACGTTACACAACCAGGTAGAAAAAGTCTGACAGATTTTCACACCACAACATGTGATGTGACCCAGTTTAAAATAAGCTGAACCAGCTTCCTGTATGGACATGGCCAAACCAGGAAGTGCGACACAGAGACGTCTCCATGCTTGGTCCATATGTGGTCATCTGGCTGGCTGAGTAATCGGCTGCTGACAGTGACAGAGCATCGAGCAGGTAATAGGAAGCAGCATGTGCATCTTACCAGTGTTTGATTGGATACGTCATGGTTACCACAGCAATGCTAGCTGCATACCACCCCGCCCTCCCAACCCCATGAACCTGAGCACCCACCCACCCCCCACCCTCCCATTTAGGGCCCACGTGATGGGCTGGTGTACTGTGAGAACAGGCGGACGGGCGGGACGATGACACACACTATAGAAAATGAAACAAACAAAAAGATGTTAGACACATTTAAAGCCACATTTACAAGGAGCCCGAACAGAACCAGCGGTTCAGAACCTTTAAACACGCCTTTTTTCTCCCATGTTTAAACGTTCAACAGCAGAAGAACCAGAGAGAAACAGACCAGGACGCTGAGAAGCTAACTGACAGTGAGAAGGAGGAGGAGTAGCTTCCTTCATCCCAGACCTACAGCACTTCCAGAGAGAGCGAGGCTGAGAGACATCCAGAAGAACAAAGAGAGAGAGAGCAGCTGTGTTTCCATCCAATCACATTACAGGAAACACGGGAATGTTCTGGAAATCACTTTATCAAACATACACAAAAACGGGTTTTCATTGATTCTGATCCTTGATCTACATTCTGACTGGACATGGACCAGGATTTAAATCAGACGTCCAGTCCTGGTACTGAACCAGTTCCATTCCTGTTACCGGTTGCCAGACCAGTTTCTGTCTAGTTCTGGAACTGGACTAGTTTTAGTCCTGTTACTTAACCAATTTCAGTCCTTCTACTGAACCCATTTCAGTCCAGTCTTGTTACTGGACCTATTTCAGTCCTGGTACTGAACCAGTTCCAGTCTTGATACCAGACTGGTTTGAGTCTTGGTACCAGACCTGTTTCAATCCAGACCTGGTACCAGGGGAATCCTTCAGAATAAAAGTTTCCTAACTGACGGGATGAAGCAGAGTAGCGCTTCAGCTGATCCAGAAGCTGTCTCTGTGGAAACATGGCTGTGTTTGGTCTGGATAAGTGAAGTACAGCATGAAGGGAAGGTGTAAAATATCTGGAAACCAGTCCTTCTCTGGTGTGTCCTGGTGGGAATAGCCTTCACATCACTAACTGAGCCGAGCGCTGGCTAACGTTTCTACTGGTTTAAATTAGATCGAGCAGCCTAATCTCCTCCTGATCCTCATTGTTTTCCTGTTTTCTGATTGGCTATGGTGACCACAGCCAATCGTTCCTGATCTGGTTTTCTAACATTAACCAGATAGCATTAGCATGTTAGCATTAGCCTGTGTTTTTAAACTAAAAGTGAATGAAGATGGAAAGGCTTCTTCTGCTTCCAGATAGTTTTCTGGTTATGATTCATGTTACTGTGGTAAAATAAGAAGGGAACCAAAACACACACGTGTCTGAATTTGTTACACCAAAGTGGTTTAGCTGGCAAAATTCAAATCTCCAGCTTTTCTCTGCTTTTTGGTTGTGAGCTAATTTAAGTAGACAGTATTTTTATTCAGGCAGCTACAGGATGGCTTCAGCTTGGACTTCACTGCCTCAAGAACTAATAGACCCAGCAGTGGGTCCTGCAGGCTGGTTCTGCAAGGTCAACCATTAATCTGGAGGCTGGATGGAAGCAGAGCTGCACACAGACAACTAGAGAGGAAGAGGAGGGCAGAGGATGAGGAGGTTGGGCTGGACATACCGTCCGGCGCTTCGCTCAGAGCTTTGGTGGTCATCTCTCTCTCTCCGACCAGCCAGACGTAACCGGAGCCGGTCATGTTGAGCTGCCGGGCGGCTTTGTACACGGCTGCAGCTTCGTCCTCACTGAAAACACAAAAAAATCTAAACATTTAAGCTTCAGCAGCTATACGACTCAGTAAAACGGCATAAAAGTTTAACCACCCAATGCCTGCTAGAGCATGACTCAGCAAAAAAGTACCAAGACTTAACTGTTCAGTGCTTGCTTGGGTCAACAAAACAGAAGCAAAACTTTGGCCTAATCCCATCAATCCACTTTCTGCTGCTTATCTGGAGTCTCCCAAGCCACATTTGCCAGCTCATCAGGGGAGATCCCAGGTGTTTTAGGATTTAAATACTTTAAATGTTTATACAGGCTACTTTGTAATTGTCTTAAATGTTTGTAATGGATTGAGTGCATGTGTGAGTGTGGGTTAACTTCACCTAGTGAAAAGTCGTTGTTGTTTCTGAACCTTTGTTAAGAGCATGGCCTCTTGGTATTAAAAAATATATTGCCTGTATTTATTACCATCATCATTTTTATAGTTAGTGCTTTAACATAAGTGAAGATGCAATGTGTTCTGTGTCTCTTTACGTTATCAGTATGTACAGGTCATGTGATACAGTCCCACCAACTGCAAATTGCAACTCAGCGGGATCATTTTTCAAGAGGTGCATGACATGTGAGGCTTTCCACCAATCAGAGCTATTTTCAGCTGCTCCCATGACAGCGTACGAACCAATGAGGTGTCAGATGCTGCAGATCAGTGGGCGGTCTTTCATCTTTAACAAAACATTAGACTTTTACAGCCTTAAGCGTTTGTAATTATGTGCTTGAGCGAACACGTTTCTGTCAAATTCACTTTATTTATTTGTTAGGAACTTTGTTTGCAAAGGAGACACTGATGCAGACGCACTAAAAACACAACATGTCCACCTATACAGTTATTGACATTAAAACATCAAACACACAGCGTACCAGATCAGATCCAAACAGTGATGTTAAATGTGAGAATGAATTCAATGAAACATGTATAAAAAGCTGAAAGAATGGACTGGTAGTTTCCATAGAAAAAGGTGCTGGAGCCGAGATGTTTGTATAAATGGATCTTATTGATAGTTTCATTGTTGACTGTGTGTGAAGGTGCGGTGGAGATGATGGAAATGAATGACTAATTCTTTGATCTTAGATACAATTAAATCCAATTAGTTGTTCCTGCACCACAGTAAGAATGAGTCCAGTTTCAGCTGTTTCAATAGTGTCCATGATTCCAGTTATCTGAGTAATTGGTGTGTTTTTCTTGGGGTAGAGCTCTGGCAGTCATTTGTATATAGCGTGAAGAGACGTGGAGAGATGTGTTAAAGCTGTTTCTTATGTGAGTTTCATCCTCTCTCTGTGTAAAGGCCATGGTGAAGGGTATCTCACCATGTCAGGATTGTTTTTATTGTTTTTCTCTCTGGCTCCAAGAAGTCTCAGATTTCTTCCTTGTCCAGAGATATATGGTTTATGATTATGTGTAAGGAAGTCTTTAAAGTTCCAGCTTGTATGTTCAGGGTCAGACTTTCTCCAGAGCTCTGCCCGACAAACGCCTGAACAGACTCTCAGAATTGTAATTCTTACTCTGTACTATTTTCCTTTGTCTTAATAGACTTTATAATCTTTCACTTTTAAACCAGACTCCTCATCTTTGACAGAGAACCTTAATTGCTTCAACAGATGACTGAACCTTGAGGGAAACTTGCAGATATAGTCCTGACAGTGCTGAGGTGGGTATTCACACTTACCCTGTAAGAAAGGAGAGCACCCAGAGAATAAGATGTGGAGTGGCCTTCATGTGGAGCAGCTTACGTTCTTTGACATTTGTTTTCAGTCTTGAATGCACTCTGTGTGGCCAGTATGCAAACACCAGCGGGTCAGAGTGCACTCCTACATCAGCCTACAGCTTAGCCATGACAAGCCTGTCAAAGCTTTCCATGACTAGTGAGGTCAATGCCACAGGCCGATAGTTGTTGGTACTGGGATTGCTCTTCTTCGCCAAAAGGTGGATGATGAAGAACTTCAGATAGGAAGCGGTTGAACAGGAAAACAGAAGACAGGAGCCAGCTGGCTGTAGCAGACCTTCAGCAAGTGCCCACAGACCTCGTCTGGTCTTGGGGGACTCGTTTGGTTCGATCTGACAACATTTACACCATGATATACTGCCCACACTCAAAAGGCTCCTCTACCTGTCGCCTATGTCTCTATGTCTACACATTCAATTCTTTTTGTAACCTGATTGTAAGATTAAATATTTTAATTTTACATTATCCTTCTCATCATTATTTCCAATCAATGAAGACATGTATCTTTGGACAAGATCCAACAGTAGTATCTAACAAATGCAGTAAAACGTGTGTCCATATGTGTGTTTATGTATGTTTACCACACTGTTTGGGGTTCGCATGCTGTTAAAATGTATTATTGTAAAGATAATTTATATCTTGAGTACGATCAGTATCATGGTCATGGAATTCATGGAGAGCACTCACCAGCTGACAATGAAGATGTCTGGAGTGGTATGGAGATGTGGACCCGAAGGCAGGCACAAGACAGGAGGCAGATGGAATGCAGGGATTTTATCCAGGAATAGAAATTAAACTTACAACTAATGATAACAAATGTACCACAAGGAAACCAGGGAGTATAAATACATGAACTAAAACAAGACACAGGGGAAGTGAATGAGTAAACTAACTGAAACCAAGAAATAAGGAATCTGAATAGAAGCACATTGTCTGGGTTTCTGTGTTAGTTTTATTTTGGTGTATTTCCTGTTTTCTTCATATGTTTCAGTTTAGCTTTCTTGTGTTCAGTTAGATTGGTTTCACCTGGTTTAATTTAGTTTATCTACTCCACCTGTGTCTCATTTGTTTATCAGTGTATTTATTCTCCCGGTTTCTGTTTCATTCTTGTGGTTCATTAGTTGTAGTTTGTTTGTCTTGTTTTCCTTGTTAACGTTCTCTGGAAGTTTCCATAGTTTATAATAATATATATCCTCGTCTGCATCCTTCTGCCTCTGCCTCCTGCCTGCCTTGGGTCCACACATGTCCTCCATGCTTGCTCACCCCCAGGACCTTAACACACATGAAACCAAAACAGGAAACAAACGAATCTACCTCAAACCGCGACAGAAGACAGCAACGCATTGAACGGGTATTTTGTTAGTTATTGCATTATTGCAGCCTTGCTGTAAGCAATTAAAGAGTGTTACAGTATTATCTTTTTCTGTTTTATGCATTTCATAGATAAAACAGTGCTTTTGAGTTCATGCTCTTTACATGGTAGCAATAGAGAGCAGCTTTGTGCATGCCCAGTAAATGCTAAGAATTCTGGGAAACGTCACTGAATTTGATGTGGGTTTTGAGCCAGATGTGACTGGCATTACAGCTTTTCAGTTACATGTTTACATAGTATATTCAAAAGTATACTGGTACTCAATTATATTTTTTTATGTGTGATCTCGTTCTTTTGGTCACTACCTGTAGAAACAACGATTGATCAGTAAACTGAAAGATTTGACTTCTGGCTCAGCTCCTTGACGACAATAGATGGGCAAAAAAGTGCATTACTGCAGGCGCCCCACCAATCTGCCTGTCAACCTCACACTACATCTATGGTCTTGAATTTGGAGGTGCTGATCCGCTTCACACTCTCCTGCAAACTGTTTGGGGAAGAGCCTGACATTATGTTCAGATGAAGCTAATAAAACCATATCATCTGCAAAGAGAAGAGACCCAACCCTTGGGTCACCAAACTGGATCTCCTCAACATATAAGTTATGAACATAATCCGTGGTAAAGGGCAGCCTTAATGGAGTCCAACCCTCGCTGGAAACAAATCTGACTGACTGCCAGCAATGAGCTCCAAGCTCTGACACTGATTTTACCAAACCAGACAGCTCATATCAGGGGGTCCGGTAACCCATACTCCTGGAGCACTCCACAAGAGTCCCTGGGAGACACTGTTGAACGTTTTCTCCAAGGCCACAAAACATACATAGACTGGTTGGGCAAACTCCCATGCTCCCCCCAGGACCCTGCAGAGGGTATAGAGCTGGTCCACTGTTCCACGACCAGGATGAAAACCACACTGCTCCTCCTCAGTCTGAGGTTCCACTATCCAACAGATCCTCCTCTCTAGGACACCTGAAAAGGCTTTACTAATGTAGTACTAGCAATTGTTTTTCATGTGCTTTTTATGCATTTCTTCTGACTCTGTAGCCGTCCTCTTGCGAGGGACATGCTAGGCATTCTGTTCAAAGTGGGCATCTAAAAAATCTTCGTTTGAAGGGTATATTGGCCTACCACTTTCACTTCCCCTCTGTTCTGTAAGAAATTGGGACACCCCTACCCCTACAAACTTACTACCCCTACAAAATGAAGGGGATATGGTTAAGTGGCAGTGCTAGGTGGTGCTTGCTGGACCTAGCTGGCTAGCTGGAGCATGGCTCAAAGAACAGAACAAAGATTTAACTCTTAAGTGTTCGCTAAAGCCTGTGATAGACTGGCAACCTGTCCAGGGTGTACCCTGCCTCTCACTCAATGATTGCTGGGATAGACTTCAGTTACCTGCAACCCTGAATTGGATGACTCGGTATGGAAAATGGATGGATGAGTTTTCACAGAAGCATGATTCAATAAAACAAAACCAAGGTTTAGTAGAGAACGTTTTAAAACAGGACTGTACAGGAGAGATATTTTTTAAAAAAACATCCCACCCACCTGGCTGAGAGGATAATGACTCGGGCCTCCAGGTCTTTGGCTTCCAGCAGCAGTGCGGTCAGGTTCGTGTCCTGGCTGAACAGTAGCACCTTCTCTGCCTGGAGGGCCGCGGTGCCGATGGACCACCAAGGGATAAGCAGATACACGACAGAATACAACACCACAACACACATCATGGGACAAGCATCATTAGCTCCAGACCACCAGAAGCTCTTGCCCACACCACCCCGACCCCCAAGCCTCGACCATGCTCCCTCTCACCCACGCTTCTATGGGACGAGGGGGGTTGGGCTAATTAAAAAAAAAAACATGGAGGCAAAAAGTGTCCAAGATCTGCTGAACTGAAAGAAAACTCAAAGTCAAAGCTTGAATAATAAGGAGGGGCAAAAAGTTGTGCGTGGTGTGGTGGCACATGCAAACTGAGGCGCTTTCAAGACTCCAACCAACCAATCAGGGACGTGCATGTTAGAGAGCGCTGATGCAACCGCAAATTATAAAAAGTTTGAGAGGAGAGAAGGAAGACGGGAAGGAGGAAGGAGGCGGGGCGGAAGAAGTGGTTCATTTCCCAAAATAAAAGGAAAAAAGGAGTGAGAGGATCCAAAGAGGGGTGGCGTTCCTCGGATATCTGCAGACAGAGCCCAGCATCCGCCCGGCTGCATGCAACCCTTTAGATGGAGAAGGAGGAGGAGGAGGAGGGAAGAAGAGGAAGGGCGTCTCTCCTGCATTTTCAGTGTGCAGGAATCATGAAAATCAAAAGAAAAGATGGTGGAAAGAAGACGTGTCACCAGGATAAGATCTATCTCTGGAGCTAGGTTGGATTCTGGGCGGGTGGGTGGGGCTAACTGGTGCTTGGCTACTACTGGGCGAGCTCAGAGATTGGTTGGGCGGCGTGCATCATTTGACCATGCAAGTTTATACCTTGGGTGTTCTCCTGAAGTCAAAGTTCTGTTGGTCGAGGTTTTCATAGTTCCTGTTTTTAGTCTGATGGTGATGTGCACAGAGAAAACATGCAGACACAAGAAGATTATACACAGTCGCAGCAAAGCACCCAACACATGATCAGAGTCACACGCAAACACATAAAAGGCCGTCCACCTGTCTGTCCATCTGTCCACCTGTCTGTCCATGTCTCTATCCATCTATCTGTACTACTATCTGTTCTCCTGTCTTCACACCTGTCGTACCTGTCTATATGTTTATGTGTCATGTACATGCTGTGTAAAAGTCTAAATGTCATGAATATGTTGTGTAAATATCATACATATGCTCTGCATGTAAATATGTATATGTAAATGTCTTGTATACACTACCAGTAAAAAGTTATTAGTCACACCCATTAGATTTTTGACTGATAGAGTATAGCGTATTTTTGTATATATGTACAGTATACTGTATGTTGTGTACATGTAGTATATATGTCATGTACATGTTGTGTATATGTCACGTACTTTCTCTCAGGTAAATGTGATGTGATAACATGAATTTGCTAAAGAACAACATTTTGGGACTTTGGTGTCTGTTTGAAGCTCCTGTTTTTGTAGAAAACAAGAAGTGGGTTTTATTTACAAAGATATTTGTTTTCTGCTGCTTGATGTTTCAGGATGAAGATTGTGTCTGATCTGCTGATGAACAACAGAGCATCATAGCCACCTGTCTCAGCTAAATTTAGCTTGAGGTGTAAATTTATTACTGAGCTGTTTGTGCAAACATGTGCAGAGCAGAGCTGATTTACTCCTACCGAACAAAGAGGATCAGTGGCAACTTAGAAACTAAATCAGGAGGGTAAAAACATTCCATCTCAGTTCCAAAAACACCTGAATATAATCAGGAAACATCTGGAAGGACATATTCTGGTCAGAGGAGACAGAAACTGACCTATCACCTACAGTGAAGCATTGCTGTGGGTGGTGACAGCACCATGATGGGAGATTTAAATGACACTTTGTTCAGGTTTAAGGCTATCAATGTCATCATTTGGATTTAATTTTTAAAAAGCTTCAGAAATCTGTAGGAGGTTCTGCATGAGACAATACAGCCCAGAAGATGTTAGCAGACGGTGGAAGCAGCATTGCTAAATGTAGCATAGCAACATGACCCTCAGCTAAAATGGTAAAACTAAAACTTTACTTGACAATGGCAGTTCAAAAAGAGATTATTGGGAAATGTAAGAACCAATAATTTCTTTCTGGATCTTGATGGTATTATATGGTGAATATGGTGTCAATCCCTGGATTCTCCTGCATCTAAACATTGATAGAGGTGTCCATAATCAAGCTCTGCAGATGACGTCCTCAGATATTTACCTGAATAGCACCTGTATTTAAGATCTCAAAACTGCTCAGCTTCACTTTTTTAACCTTCTATCGGTGCACATTCCCTCATCAGATATTGCTTTACTTGTTTCTAGGATCACTTTACTCATTTCTGAGATTACTTTTCTCATTACTAGGATTACTGTACTAACTCCTACAACTACTTTACTTATTCATTGCAATGCTTTTCTCATTCCTAGGATTGTTTTAATCATTCCTTTGACTACTTTGCTAGATGAGATGAGGACTTTGGGACTCTGGGTAAGATCTTTTCATCACTGTCTTCAGGTTTTGGTTCATACAGCTTCATCATTTCTGAAAAACAGCTAAATGAAATAAGTAAACAATAAAAACTCTTGTGTATTAGATTTTTATCAGGAAAGCCTGTAGCCTGGTGAGTTGTAAGTTTCAGTCTTCCTCAGTGTAACTGTGATATTTATGACTTTACATCAGAAACAACACACGCTGGTGCTCTGCTCACCTACTTTAACTAATGTGCTGTAATATTCATGTCTCCCTCCACTTTAAAAGTTTCTTTAATATTTATGAAAGTCATATTCAGACTTCTCCACAGTCTCATCTGGGCTCAGTTTATCAAGAACTTTTCTTCATGTAGCTTCTGTTCTACAGTAAGATTACATTTCAGTTTAATGTTGGTTTTCTTTTAACCGTTGCAGTGCAGCAGTGTCCCCTCTGCTGGTCCGTCAGCTGTTTAAAGGAGAAGTTCAGATCAGTTTGCTGACGTTAAGCTGCTCAGATGCGACAGACAGGCGGTTTGACAGAAGCAGCTGAGGCGTGTTTGCATGACTCCAACCTTCGTCAGAGTCCAGCTGATGAAAAACCAAACACATGGAGGAGAAGAACTAAAAGGATGACATGGACGGACAGAACAGAAGAGAGAGAAGGAAGGAATAGGAAAAAGAAGAAAACTGAGGCTAAAAATAAGAGAAAAAGTCAGAAAAAACAAACATTCAAACCTCCACCAAGACTGGAGTTCATTGAATTAACATCTTCTACATATGTACGGTGATGTAAAGACCTAAACCAAGACCCATACGTCCTAAGTCAAGACCAGTAAGTACTTAACACAAGCAAGCCTTAAAACAAGACCAGGAAGTCCTGAACAAAGACCATAAGGAACAGAAACAAGACAAGTAGGACCTACAACACCATTAACTCATAAATCAAGGTGTATTGTTAATAACAGCAGGTCCTGAGTAAAGACTAGTCGTTCCTGATAAGTCCAGGATTGTGACTGAAGACTAGCAGATCGCGAGTCCAGACCAAGAGGTACAAAATGTCGACAAATACTGTATGTCCTGAACCAACACCAAGAAGTCCTGAACCAAGACCATATTCCTGAATGAAGAACAGGAACCTCTAAACCAAGATTGGAAGTTCAAAGTCAAGGCTAGGAGGTCCAGACTTATTATCTTCTGGTAAAGAGATTAGCCCATAATGTCCATAATCCACACAAACGGGTCCTGACCAGGAGGTCAACCTTAACAGATCAAACGCTGATAATTCAGTATTAACTGTTAAAAAAAAACTTTGTGTTTGTTTCATACGGCTAGTCCATATCATGTGATGTCATGTAATTTGTCCGTGTCATATGATTCATTTGTGTCATGTGATTAGTCCATGTCGTATGACTAGTACATGTCATGTGAGTAGTACTTATCATTTAAATAGTCAGTCATGTGTTAATCTGTCATATAACTAGTCCATGTCGTATGACTAGTACGTGTTGTATTACCAGTCCATGTCATACGACTTGTCTGTGTGATCTGACTAGTCCTTGACATGGGACTAGTCCATTGAATGTGACTAATCTGCATTACGTGACATATCCTTGTCATGTATTCAGTTCATGTCATGTGACAAGTCCATATCATGTGATCAATATATGGCATGTCACTACGTCTGGTCCTGTGACTAGTCCATGTTATGTGATTAGTTCACATTTTGTGACCATGTCATGTAAGTCTGTGTCATATTACTAGTCTGAGTCATACGACTAGTCTAATTCATGTCACTAGCCCATGTCATGTGACTAATAAACATCTGCCACTAGTCTGGTCATGTGACTAGTTCATGTCATGTGAGTAGTCCATGTTGTATAACTAATCTAAGTCATATAACTAGTCTGTCACCAGGTTATGACATGTAATTAGTCCTTGTCATGTAACGTGTCTGGTTTTTTTTTTTAATGACTAGTCCATGTCATGTTATTTTTGACAGTAAAAGTACCTTTTACTGAAAGTCTTCTTCACAAATTCTGCAAACACACTCTGATGAAGATGACCATACTCTCTATGCTGGATCATAGTGATGTCATCTAAAACATGGCTCCCAAAGGTATCCTTAGCTGTCTGGATGTTTCCTGCCACTCATATTTGTATTGCCACTGGTTCCCTGTATTCCACCCATCACTGTGATCTGTATAAATTGATAGGCTGGTTCTCCCGCCACATCAGGCGTCTTCATCACTGGTTCCTATGTATCAACAAGACTTTTTTTAAAGGAAAAACCCTATACCTCATCAACCTTTAGCATCATTCCCAAAGTTACTACCACCTGAGACCCAGCAGGTTGTCATTACTTTACAATCTCATTATCTTCACTTGTGAGTCTTGACTTGTCAATGGTCTTTCTTTTTACTTGTTTGGCCTCATTTGATCATTTTGGTGTTGTTTTGCCAGGTCATCATTGTAAATGAGAATTTGTTTTCAATTTTACATGGTAAAATAAGGATTGAAATAAAAACATTAAATAACAATGTTTCTTGTCTGTTTTGTATTACAAGTCCATATCATGTGAAAAGTCCATGTCATGTGACTGGTCCATATCATGTGAAGAGGCCATGTCATGTGACAAGTCCATGTCATGTGACTGGTCCATGTGACTGATCCATATCACGTGACAAGTCCATGTCATTTGATGAGTCCATGTCATGTTACTAGTCTGTGTTGTGACCAGAAGTTAGTGCATCAGATGTGATAAAGTAGTGAGTCACTGATGTTGTGAAATCTGTTTTCTTCAGAGACCAAAATCCTGAGTGCAGGGTTTTTGTTGTAAACAAACAACTAAATAAACTAAATTAACATCAGTAAAGCCCTCTTGGTGGAGATAAAAAAGAGGGGATGAAAGAGAAGCTCTGATGAAATCTCTAGTAGAAAGAATATTAAAGCCAGAACAATACAGGAGGGATTAAGGAGCAAGAGATCGGAATGCAGAAAGGAAGATGTAGGAATGATGAGACGGATAAGAAAGTAACAAAAAGAGATTTAAGGAGTCATATAGAGATAAAGATATAATGGAATGACAAAGGAGAACAGTGGTGTAGAGATAAAAGAAGGATAATAAAATAAAGGAAGACTAAAAGTGGCATAAGGAATAGAGGATGGTGAGAGGTGACACATGAATGAAAGATTGATGATAAAGGGGTTAAAAAGAGATAAAAAGAATAAAACGGAAAGGAACAAGAGAAGAGCGAAAGAAATGATGAAGAGGGATGAAGAAAGGACAGACGGACAAATAAAGAAAAGTAAAAGAGGGAAGATGAAGGGATGACAGCAGCACACACACACACACAAGCACATAAACACTTCACATGCAGAAATCTATCTATCTATCTATCTATCTATCTATCTATCTATCTATCTATCTATCTATCTATCTATCTATCTATCTAT
>JBAMHV010000012.1:26494147-26504368 GCA_037177535.1 Pseudomugil gertrudae
CACGCCCCACTTTTCAGTTTATTTGTTATAAAAGTTTAAATTATCCAATAAATTTCGTTCCACTTCACGATTGTGTCTCACTTGTTGTTGATTCTTGACTAAAAATTTAAAGTTTATATCTTTATGTTTGAAGCCTGAAATTTGGCGAAAGGTTGCAAGGTTCAAGGGGGGCCGAATACTTTCGCATGGCACTGTATGGAAAGGGTGCCACAATATACAATCTGACCTCATATTTTTAAGATCCCAATCTTGCCAATCTGACTGAGGGTGACACTCCTGTTGTCTGATTAATGGAAAGAGTCATGACTTCCTGATTAACTCAGCAGTCAGAACAAATCGGGAACATCTTTTTTATCTTAAATATTTGATGAATTTATTGTTGAAAGACACAGAACAAGAAGAAAGAGGACAACCTGGATGTTCACCATCCTCTGGACAAGCAGCAACCTATGGCTGTGTCTAATTTCAGAGACTGCACACTTCTAAGTGTGGATTCATAGACCTCATACGTCATACTGGCACGCCAAGTGTTGTCCCAGTTCAAAGTGTTCTGATCCACACTTCAAATGCTTCGTTTGGGGCTGAATTAGTTTAAAACAAGCTACATGCTATGTATCCTTCACGTCTCCAATCACCCAGAATTCATTGTGCCAGATAGAAATGAATAATCATCAGTTCACTGACTGCGAGGACGTGTTTAAAATAAACACATATTTGTCTGGTAAAGTTGGACCAGGTTCAGTAGATCAGATATTTACCAAAGTCTTTGATAAATTTAATTCTGATCTGAACTGTCAGAACGTCTCTTCACCTTAACCAAGTTCTTGACGTGGATCAGGTGCTCCATCATGTCATGGAAGCAGTGTAGAAGTGGAAAAGTTTGTGTTTGAGAAGACACAGTGCAGGTCAGCATCTCCACCATTCGTTTCTAATCCCTGTCTCTGTCCCTGTCTCTGTCTCCGTCTCCCAGTTGGAAACCAGCTTCCAGCCATGGGCCATCAGAGGTATGAGGAGCAGCTTATATTGATTAACACACACACACACATGGTCACAGCAGGGCAGCATGTAATGACGTGCACTCAGCATGTTTGCAAATAGAGAACATGAGTGTTACAGATCGGTCCTCCTACTTCTGTATCAACATAATCATTTATCGACTTGTAGACATCACACTGTGGAGGAGACAGGTTGTGTGATCTGGACATTAATGTGTGTGTTGTGTTGTGTGTCAGCAGAGTAATCACAGAGGATTACAAAGTCCCTGACAGGATGGTGGGCTTCAGTGAGTATATGCTCTCTCTCCTTATCCACAACCCTGACTGCTCACATGTTTTTCTCCTTCACTTCCTGATCCAGCTGAAACATGGCTGTTTAGGGCTCCGCGGTATTAAAAACACACTTTTTCTGCATTTTGAATAACGGATTGTAATTTACCCATAATGCATTGCTCTCTGCAGCAGGTAACCAGCAACTAGTTTTACCAAAATTCAAATAAAATGAATAAAACTGATTCAACTCACAAAAAAGAAACAGGAGTGAATCAGAGCTACAAACTAAATGAATCACTGGGATTTGTTTTGTGGCTTCAGGGCCGATTGAAGCTTTTATTTTGGTGTCAACCAGGTCAAAATGACCCCTCTGTGTTTCTAGATGTAAATGTTCATTCTTTTATTTTGTATCAAAGAAATCTCAGAATTGTCTCAGTAATGCAGTAGGAGATGCAGTGGAATAAAAATCCCCTAAAACAGACTTTACAGATGTGAAGAAGCATCCTCTGCGTTCTCCATTCTCTCTTTTCTGATCCAGTTATCGGTAGAGGAGGAGAACAGATCACCAGGATCCAGCTGGAGTCAGGGTGTAAGATCCAGATTGCTGCAGGTGAGTGCTGTGTAACATGTCACTTGTCTGGTTTTGCACTTCTAGCAGGAGGTATGGAAGTTACACTTGTGTTTTTTGCAGACAGTGGAGGTCTGATGGAGCGGCCATGTTCCCTGACTGGAACTCCAGAAAACATTGAGTGAGTTTGACTTTGATGCTGCAGCTCAACGTTCAGAGGAAGTTTGAAGTATTTACTGATGTTGCTGCTGCTGTTTTCAGACAGGCGAAGCGGCTGCTGATCCAGATCGTGGATCGCTGTAGAAATGGCCCAGGTTTCCATGGCGATGGTGAAGGTGGGACCTCGGTCCAGGAGATGCTGATCCCAGCCAGCAAAGTGGGCCTGGTGATTGGTCGAGGAGGGGACACCATCAAACAGCTGCAGGTAGACTGGCTCAGGTTCTCCAGTCAGGTTGTGGCTCCATCAGGGATAAATTAGTTGACATCAATGTTTTATTTCTGATTGGACAAACTCCAGATGACCATGTTCTTGTTATATTTTGTTTGCCAGGAGCGAGCGGGGGTGAAGATGATGATGATCCAGGATGGCCCAATGCCCACAGGAGCTGACAAACCTCTTCGCATCTCTGGAGACCCCTATAAAGTCCAGGTACTGGTTTAAATGACACCATAATCATTTAAATGTCTTCACAACTGAAACGGCTGTACAATCTTGTCCAGAAGCCTGAGACATGTGACATTACTACAGACGTGTGTGTCAGAGTAAATTCACCTGGAACACAGTAAAAAAATAAATCTTATCTCCTAAAACAAAACTACAAACTTTCAGTAGAAACCAGAAGATGGCAGCCAGATGAATAAAGCAGTAATTGGACAAAGTAGACCAATAAATAAGTAATCCTAGAAATAAGTAAAGTACTCCTAGGAATGAATGAAGTAGTCCTACGACAAAGTATTCTTAGGAATAAGTAAACCCTCCTCTTTGTGCTTGGATCTTCTCTGCTCTCTCTAAATTTCTCCTATGGATTTTTCTGCTCTCTTGGATAAAATCCTGCCAAAGGTCTGTTAACCAGTAGAAAGCTAGATCCCAGATGCTGAACAATGATCTTGTCCTGCACCCCGCACATCTGTCATCCACCCCACGTGGGGCTGCGTAAACTAGGCATTTGCCGTTTCTCCAGCAGTAAAAGCTGTTTTGTCAGTGACCAGCCACTAACTCTGTCACTGTACAGAGTTTTAAACGTTAGCAGCATTAACATTTAACATTTGATCAATACAGATTTTGACAGATCGATTGATCAATAGATTTAAATCCATCACTGATCCTGCAAATTGATCAACACCATGGGTTGTAACGCTGCTAACATAAAAAACTCTGTACAGTGACAGACATTTTTTTATTATTATTTTATTAATGTCAAAGAGCCGCTGAGCTAACGGTGCTGAAGAAACAGCAAATGCTGTTTTTGATCAGGTCTCTCCACATGCTGCCACTAGCTTACGGCCCTTAGCAACCAGTTTAGTCTCCATCTCAACAGGAAGTCAGCTGGTACGTCCTGGTAATAAAATGAGGGGAATCATCATCAATATGACTAATTGTAAATTGTAACCTAACCCAGGTGAGGTGCATGACAGGTGTGCAGGGTGCAGGACAATATCATTGGTCAACATCTGTGATCTAGCTTTCTATTGGTTAACAGACCTTTGGCAGGACTTTATCCAAGAAACTGAAAGAGTTTGTAGAGATTTGAGAGCAGAAAGGTAATTTTGAGAGCAAGCAAAATGGCTTTAGATGCAAACAGAGGCGTTCTGAGTGTGAGCAGAGTGGTTTAAGAGAGAGTAGTACAAGATTTGAGCTAAAATACAACTGTTAACGCTCTCAAATCTACCAAATGTGCCAAATGGCAGGATAATACCCCCATACTGGAGTAAGTAACGAATGCTGGGACTGTATAAATTACTTCTAGACCTGAGTAAAGTAACCGCTGGAATCAGTAAATTTGTCCTAGGAATACGTATTAGTATAAATGGGTAAAGTAATTCAGCTTTTTAAAGGAGGAGTGATGCTGCACATCTGGAAGGAAATGAATCATGAATATTTAATCACTACACTCTGTGTTTGTGGATCTTCTGAACCAAATGTGACTGAGCAAAGTGAAGCAGTAGTTCTGGTGTCTGCTTGGCTCTCCAGGCAGCAAGGGAGCTGGTCCTCGAGGTGATCAGAGAGAAGGACGGCGACTTCAGGCCAGGCCGTACCGATTTTGGCAGCCGGCTGGGAGGGCCCAGTCTGGACGTAAGAACACAGCAAACACATTTCAGCTTTCAGGTTGTAGGGTAACGGATTAACACGCAACGCCTGCTTTCAGGTTCCAGTTCCCAGGTTTGCTGTGGGCATCGTGATTGGACGTAATGGAGAAATGATCAAAAAGATCCAGAATGATGCAGGGGTTCGAATCCAGTTTAAAACAGGTTTGTTTACATCAGATTCCACTAAACAAATCTATCATAAAACCCGTCTGCTCCGACCAGTATGTAATCCAAAGCTCTGACTTCTCTGCATCCAGATGATGGCATCAGTCCAGAACGTGTTGCCATGGTGATGGGTCAGCCAGACCGCTGCCAGCACGCTGTCCATCTGATCAACGAGCTCATCCAAACTGCCCAGGTAGTACACACAGACCTGAACCATGAACTGGGTTTGAGCCTCCAGCTGGACCCTAATGGTGCTTGTTGGTCTGGTTTTAGGAGCGTGATGGTTTTGGCTCAGCTCTGCGTAGCAGTGGCCGTGTCAGAAGTCGTGGTGATTGGACTGTGGGTTCTCCTGGTCCTCTACAGGAAGTCACCTACACCATCCCTGCTGACAAGTGTGGACTGGTTATTGGCAAAGGTATGACATTAGGTCTGTTAGACCTCCTCAGAATAAGGACCTCTCTGGTCCTGGGTGCTTTCATTATCTTGTTGCTGTGGCAACAGAACAACATGTTTCCCAGCTTGGTGACTGCAGCTTCATCCACATAAAGTGAAAACGAGGAATCGGAGATAAAAACAGAAACACTGAAACAAATTATTATGCCAATTCCTCATGCCGTTGCATTATGGTATAAGTGTGTAATCAAGGCATTGTAGTTGCATCAATTAATATCAATGATTTAAAGAATAAATCAATTAGAAAATTCTGAAAATATTTAGAGCAATGCAGAAAGTAATGAAATAAAACAAGTTTCTCATTACAGCTATTACGAAAAGTGCATTCAGAATAAGTGAAAGATACAATATTTTTGTTGGCCTGCAACATTATCAAAGCAAACATTGCTAAACAAAAATTAAGAGTTAACGGTTCTCCTTTAACAATAAGAAAAAAACTACAGATAAGTGGAAAACAAATATTTAAACTACATCATCTAGAACATGAGCTGCTATACTAAACAGTCTCTCGCTGTTTGTGCACAGAGCTGACAAACGGCCTTTGCACATCTTTGACAGGTCCAGAAAGCATCCCTGGTTATTTGTCCAGTAGGTAAGGGGGTTATCACCTTCAGAGAGATAACTGCTGAGCCGTGGATCACATAACTTCTATGAGAGATTTGAAAGGTTTTATGTAACTTGGGCCGGCGCATAAATAAAGTCAAAATAAGAAAAATGTCTGGCAGATAATGAGCAGAATGACCTTGCTGTTATTATGAGGCACTCCTTTGCAGTATCTCACAAACATACCAGACAAAAGGGGTGTGTTCTCTTTTATGTACAGTTTTGATAAAGTGCAGAGAATCTGACTAGATCTCAGTAAAATGTGTGCTGACCACTGTAAGCACATACATCTTAATGCTTGTACTCTGTGGTCCACCTCAACTTCTTTGGTAAAAAGATGCTTTAGTTCTGCTATTAAAGGAATAATGTCTGCGACTTACATATGATAAGCAGACATTTTAATCATAGTTATTAACCTAACATGCATGTGTTGTGTTTGGGAGGAAGCTGGAGAGAACCCACGCATACATGGGGAGAACATGCAAACTCCACACAGAAAGGTCACTGGACAACCCTCCCGTTTTTTTAGGCAGACCAGACGAGCACCGTGTCAATTCTGCATATCTAAAAGATACACAGACATGATCTCTGTACAGTATAGCAACATGCTAGTTTAGCCTCTACCAAAACATGCAGTTAGTCACCGCAGATTTTATCTCTGATTAGAGATAGAACAGTCATGGTAAGTAAACTTTCAATGTCTTCTTCCACTGACACTGGTTGCATCCCAATTAACACACTAACACTACTTTGTGCACAAAATATAAGTGTGTAATGAGTTTACACTGCCATTTAAGCAAAAACGTCAGTGCACTGAAAGTATCTGGATGCTGCCCTAAAATTCACCAATAATTTAGTGTGAAACAATGGACACACACTAAACCCACGCCTTCTTACTGATGTAGTGAAAAAGAAAAAGACTTTCCAAATAATGGCAGCAAACAACCCTGCAGCGGACGCTAATTTGTATAGATGTGAGTATAAAGTTATTTCCTTAAGGTTCTCATGTTTACCGCAGCTTGCTACATATCTAATATTATACTTAATGCATGCTTCCAACCGATTGTACATCACAACTGGTAACTGTCCAACATCCAGTTTTCCATTTAAGACAGCACTTGCCCACCATAGTGTGCACTACAACAAAATGTGCGCTCTACATTCCAGTGCACTACTGTATTGAGACACATGCACTTTAGATCAGTCCATATGCCAGGTGTCAAACATGTTGGCCAATGCCTCAGAAATGGCTGCTGCTGCGTGTAACCCTTGAAACTCATAAATGTAGCAGAATCTCTGCACATGAACATCCATTGTGCGGTTGAGCATACTGATGATTAGATTTTAGATGAGAAATTAAACTTGACTTGGAAAAACTATTTGTAGATGTACACCTCTTGAAATTTCACCATTACGTGTTTAGTCAACGGGTCTTTCATCCATGGGTCTTTTCCAGATATACAAAAATACGTCTATGTGGCAAACATGTTGGATTTTCCAGACAAGACTTTTTTTGTTTGCATCTTCCCAACTTCCTGTTTTGACCGTGTTGTTTTATTGACGAGGGGAATGCTTTTGGCAGCTAAATTCCTAACATTTAGTAATGGTATGAGGAGAGGACCCTTAGGATCTCCGAGTTGGATATTTTCCATCTTTTACTGGAATCTTTCTGAACCCTCAGGACCCAGTTAGAGAGCAGGAGCCTCATTTATAAAGCTACATACGCACAAAACGGGCCTGAAAATGGCGTAAGTACTTTACTAACCAACATTTGGGATTTAGAAAATAATCATGATGGAGAAAAGTGCGTACCGCTACGCCAACTTTAAACTTTAGTAACATTTTGGAGAGGGAAAACTAGCAGCACAGTTATAGCACTGCACGGACAATACATTTAAGCCACATTAAACATGTTTATTATTCACATCAGACTTTGTATCATTGTGCCCTCACAGTAACATATTTATGGGCTGCTTTGCATTGACCGTGAATGGTAGGAAGTGGGTGTGTAGATGGGTGGGATGTGAACCACATTCATCTGCACAACCTTTTTGGCAAGGTTATGATTTATAAGGGAAAATAATGCACCTGTGTGTAAGCAGAGTTTTTAAATCAGACTTCTACTTTGGTTCAGCAACTTTTTTAGGTTTTTTTTTTTTTGGCACATGTACAATTTTAGTAAAGATAAAGATAGATAAAGTTTTATAAATGAGGCCTCAGGATCACTAGCTGAAGGGCGAAGAGCTGCTAAGACAGGTGTGTGGTAAAAGCTGAGTTGTAAACTGGGCTCCCCTCTAGACTAAGGCTGTATCTCAATCAGCATACTAACACTACTCTGTGCTCTATGTTTAAGTACGTAGTGCGTTTACACTGACATTTAAGCAAAAAAGTCAGTGCACTGAAAGTACCCGAACGCTGCCCTTACACCAGCAAACAACACTGCAGCGGAGGATCATTTTTATAAGTGTAAGATCCTAACCATTATTTCAACCGATCTGAGGAAGATCCTGTGTCACTATTTGATGCAATGTAGGTTGAGGAAGATATACATAATAAAAGAGAAATTTCTACGTTTAAATAATCATTTTGGTATTCAGCAGAGTAATCCAACTCGAGTATGTCACTACCAGTAAGTGCCCAATGTCCACTGTTCCATTTGAGCCAGCAGCCGCTACAGAAACAAAGTGTGAAGTTCCAGTGCACCACCGGTTGCATGTTTTAAACCCACATTCAGTTTAATCGTCATCCACATACATGGCGGGAGGCTAACCTCAATTATTCGTAGCAGTATTATAACCACAAACAGGTTTTTCTCCAACTGTGTAGTCTTAAATTTCTTTATCTTTAGACCATCGTTTATGTTTTATGAAAAACTACATTGTGAACAACAACCATGCAAATGAATTTTGATATTTAAAATCTTCACTGTGAACATGGCCTTAGAGACCGTGTGGACAAAAAGCAGATCTTTATCATCATGACATCTGCAGGTTTCTGATTTATTCACTCTGACAGAAACATCTGAAGCTTGAAGAAAACAAACAATTAGTGCCTAAATCTCTGAACATGAACAAGCATTAAGTGCTCAGAGGACCAGAGCTTCAGCAGCCCCATTCTCTTTCTTAAAAGCCCTTAAAAAGCTATTAACCATTCAGCAGACTGTGTGAAGGTCAAGAGGGTCGAGCAGCAGCAGTTCCCCAAATAAAAGATCCTGGAAAAGAGAAATGTCAAGTAGTCTGTTTAGACACCATATGGCCTGTTTGTGAGAGAGTGGTGCTCTGCTGCTGGTTTGGACTCGCACATAATGAGCTTTTCCTTGAATACAGAGACAACATGACTGCTGGGTTTCCATCCACTCCAAGAGGGATGTAATATTTTCATTTAAAATATCTTAATGTACCAAAAACAGACATGTTGAACTCAAACATACATAATGACATGAGTCAGGATCAGTGTGACGAACTGCACGTGTCCCTGATGTTCCCACTGTAATGAGGAGGTTCAAAGGTTTCCTTAAGGTCCACACCAAGCAGCAACCTCTGTTGGAAAAAAGGGAAGACGATGCGGAAGGCCTGAAAACTGCACACACACACACACACACACACACACCTCATCCACTAGGGGCTCCAAAACAGATCAAATCCTTCTAGACTCGTATTAAAAATAACTTCACAGCAGACATAAACATATTTACAGCCTGTTAAAAAAATTTTTAATTTAATAAGTCAACTTTACCTTTATGACAACTGTGAGGGGTGTTAACTGTTATAAAACTAGATTCTATTTAATCTGGAAATTTGTCATAATTAGGGTCATTTGCTTTTGATTGTCAGGTAGCTAATATCTTTAACTTGTTAAAGCAAGCAGAAAAATGGTCTGAGTGCTGTGTTGTGCTAAGCTATGTTCTTCCATCAAGACGAACTTAATACAGCTCCCCTTGGTAATCTGAATTCTTTTATTTTGAGAAAATGTTACAGTTTGAATGGTATTGCTGTACTTAACCAGAGAGGATAGAAAAAAAGCAGAAAATTAAAACAAAAGAAAAGTAAGACAAAGTCAGGAGCACCGGAAATTAACAATCTGAACAGAAACCATGTATTTCAGCAAAAACACAATGCACACACAATAGAAAATTTACTTTTCTCTGTCAAGACCAACCGCTCACCACCGTCAGGGTGTTACATGCACACTTCTTATGATCATAACACCTGAACTGTATAACGTCTCTTAATAATTTAAAAGTGGAGCAGAGAAATAGACCTCTTCATCCATTTAGTTGCCATTGCGGTAGACCTTTGGACCCCTACAGTACGACTGTCCAATTGCAGGCAAGATTCAGAAATGCATCATCCATATGTGTTACACAGTTGTAGCAATAGCTTCAGTGTCATAACTCCTGAAGTATTTGTGCAAAATAAAATTCAAACAGTAGCCATAAGAGAGTTAAGATGGTTGTTAGTAAGTAGACTTACAGTATAACTCTGATAGCCAAGCCCACATCCACCTAGGAGATTGCAGAGGGAGACCCCAGCCAGAGCCCCCCGCAGTCTGAGTGAACAGGCTCCAGAACCGGTGCGTTAATTGGTGCCGTGCCTGCCTTTTTGTTTAGCAACCAGTCTTCTCCTCCATTCATGTAAAATATTATCAAAGTACTAATTCAAGTCAATTTGCAAGTGTTCACTTGGATGGTTACCAATCTAACTTTATTTATAAAGCACATTTAAAACAACAAATTTGACAAAAGTGCTGTGCACAATCCAATAACATGAAAAAGGTGAGTTTTAAAGGAGAACTTGGCTTTTTTTTAACCTGGGGTCTGTTGTCATCTTTCCTTCCATACATGTGAGTGATGTAGAG
>JBAMHV010000012.1:26651345-26663527 GCA_037177535.1 Pseudomugil gertrudae
CTGGATGGACTGGCGACCTGTCCAGGGTGTACCCCGCCTCTCGCCCGTTGACAGCTGGGATTGGTTCCAGCCCCCCCGCGACCCTGCTCTGGGATCAAGCGGTAGAAAATGGATGGAGGTGTCATGAAGTGGCGCTTTATAAATAAAGTAGAATTGAATTGAATTGAATTATATAATCCGATTGGTCATCCAGTGGCAAAATCTGTGGATAGGCTGAGTGGATAACTTAATATTATCCCTGCATGGTGTTAAATGTCCTGCGGCCTGATGCTAACCTGAACTTTTTAGGACGTGCTAACAGAGACTGGACCTTTACTATCAGAAATGTTGGATGAAATGTTTAAATCTGGGGTCTCATTTATAAAGCTGTTTACGCACAAAACAGGTCTGACATTTCTGTGAGTACTTTATTGAGCAAAGTTTGGGATTCATAAAACAAACTTTATGGAGAAAAGTGCGTACTGCTGCACCAACTTTAAACCTTGCCTAATAACATGTTGGAGAGGGAAAACGGTCAGCACAGTGGATAAGATGATACATTTAAACCACATTAAACCATGTTTGTTATCATTCACATCACACTTTGTATCAATCAATAACACACAAACATACATTATTATAGACATGCTTAATAAACTGAGGTGTTTATTCCATAAATATATATTTAAGCATCAGAGCTCAGTATGATGATACTAAATAAAGTGTTGCTATGGTGATTATTGGTACATTAACTGTGATGTAAGCATATAAATGTTGCAGTGACACGTGTAATACTGCACAGAGGATGAGCTGTACAGTATAACGTAGAACACCTCAGGTACATAGACTTATAACAAGCTTTATTAAACAGACTTCACGTAAGAATGCAATGGTGTCCCACAGACAGGCAGGCTGATGGGAGTCCGGGGGACAGGTGTAGGGAGTCAGAGCTAGGAATAGGAGCATGAGGAGTTTAACGATGAAGCTGTTAAGAGGACTGACGGAGGATAAGTGATGTTCTGCAGATTATAAAGCCAGAGGGATAATTATGAGCAGCAGGTGGGTGCAGTTAGAGTTCTGGAGATTGACTACACATGAATCTGGTGGTGGTGCAGGCCGGACACACAGCTGTGCAGCTGCAGGCAAAAGCTGCGTGTGATGGCTGCTCCTTGGTAAACACACAGTGTAGAAGTACTCTAATTGTGATCCGTACTGTTGAAGTTTTGAATAACTTGAAGGGGACAGTGGCTACCCACCGCTGGTTCCTAGACAAGCCAATGTCCACCTCACCGTACTGACTTCACTCTGTGAAACGTTATGTTTACGTGTCCTCTCAGTGGACATAATTAATGTAAAACATCACAGACACTCATTGATTCATAAGCAGACATGTGAGCTGCTTTGCATTGAGTGTGTGTGGTAGGAAGTGTGTGTGTAGGGGCGGGATGTGAACCACATTCACCTGCACAGTAATGGTGATTTATAAAGGGAGTTTGCTGCACCTGTGTGTTTTAAATCAGACTTTTACTTTGGCAAACATTCATTTACTTATTTATTTATTTTTTTTGCATAAATACATTTTTAAGATTCTACGCAGAGTTTTATAAATGAGGCCCCTGGTCTATCACTTCCCTGGATCAAACTGGCTTTCTCTAACCTTAGACCATTGTTTTATTACATAGATCAAATAGCTTTATTAATCTTTGTAGTGAAGACAAATGACAGGATATTTTTCTTTTTTCTCACAGTTCCACCAGAGAAACCCATCACTCTCACCATGTAACATCTTTTGATACCTCTCTGGTCCCTCCCATCACAGGCATATACAGAAATGAGTAGAGCTCTATTTGTCCCTTTATGACATTCTCTTGTATGGCATGCCTGTTTCAGGCCCTGTGATAGATGGGCAGCCTGTCCAGGTGGACCTCCCTCTCGCCCTCTGGGATGGATTCCAGCTTTTCTGCTTTATTCTTTCTTGCATCTTTATCTAAATGACTAGATTCATGCTTTAATAACATATAACCTACACCAACCCATGAGAATGACTATTGGTTGTGATAAGACAAACCTTCTGGTGATGGCCCACATGTTATAAACTGTAAGCAGACACACTCTTAGCTTCAGTTTGGGAGAGAGTGAACTGCTAAGCTGAGAGACGACAGACTCAGGAACAATGCCGGAGCTTTGCAGAGCCCATGGTGGGAGTCTTTTATTTCAGTAACTAAGTATTTGTGATTTTTCTGCTCCACATGCAAATAATCTCATTTCTTTCAACTTGAGTAAACTCAGACAAGTTCTTTCATAATTTTTATGGATTTTGGTCACTATGGTGACGCCTTTAGGCCTAAACTTTATGCCCAATCTGTTATGTTTTAACTAGGCTGAGGCAAATGGGACCCCAAGGCACAGACGGAGGACTCAGACTCTGGGAGGGTACACAACAGAAGACTGCTTTATTCATTTTTAAAGGAGCTTCTCCAATAAGCTCTAGGATGGGATGTCTTGGATGAGTCCAGGTAGGCAGGCGGGCTTCAAGGATTCAGGCAACTGGGTCGGTGAGGTCAACACCAGAAGGCAGGATGCTGCACACAAAGAATAAACGTATTTTTCTAAAGGCCACATGATAACAGGTAAGTGGACGATCCAGATGGTAGAATGAGCTGGTGCTTCAGGAGGTGATTTGATTGTAGGATGAGCTTCAGGTGTGACAACCGGCCCAGGTGAGGAGATGGCAGGCCTGGAAGCCTCTGGCCAGGGAAGGGCATGATGCCAAGGAACAGGCAGAGGGAGCCAAATGCACCTGCACAGGAACCCTAACACAATCACCATTACACCATGTGATGAGAGGGTGAAGCCTGGATTAACGAACCCACATGGGGGGCATCTTCTCTGGACTGTTTGAGCACCAGAAAGAATATCAACCACTCCAGTGTCCACAATCGGGTCTGGTTGTAGCCTTAAAAACAGGATGATCAGCTCTGAACAAATCCAGTTCCTCTCATAACGATAGCTGTAATTATTTTTTCACCTTTCAGGCCTCGGCTTAATGACTCGTTATCAGGTCTAACAGATCCAGAGATTAATATTTATTATTCAACACATTCTACTTAATTTGGTAAATTCTTCATACACTTACATTTCTTAACAACAGAAATTCCAGTTGATCATATTTACACCTTGTTTTTTTTTGGTGTTTGTTTGTTTGTCTTTGATGTTTTTCTTATTTTTCTTTTATCGTAGCATCAATATTTTATTCCATGTTTAGCCTTTCGATTAGATTTAATTACCTGGTTGTTACGGTTAGGGTTCTGTCTGGGATTTCCTTTGGGTCGTGATCTAGGTCAATTATTCATTCAATAACTGAGTAATTACCTCTATTGATGACATAATATGTTTCTTTTAATCCCCATAGCTTAGTATAGGCTAGAAAATAAGAGGTGGTGCTCCCATAGGTAAATGTGATTAATTAATGTTAAAATTTCATATTAATTTTAATTTATTATGCAAAACACTACAAATACACAAAGACCTTTCTCCATCGTGGTTTCTACTCTAATTACCTTTGAGGCCTTGATGCACCCCCTCTCCTCCTTATACAGTGATTGTTTAAACTTCTCTTAGTTCATTTTACCCAACAGTCCTCTGCATATGGACCATTAGACACCAACCACACCTTCCTTCCTTCCCGGGTAGGTACGGTCACCTTTAAGAAGGAATTTGTTTGTTTTATTTGCTTTCTTAAAGCAACAGCCTGCACACTTCACTCCCAATGTGTCCCTTCTTTAATCATTTACAAGGTTATAGTTTTGTTTGGAATACATTTTCCTAATTTACCTAATGATGTTTTAGATGGTTTCTTAAAGTCACTCCCAACTCTCACGTTCTTCTTGTGTATCCAGAAACTTTTAAAACATATAAATGAACTTAGGAATGCATATTTTACAGATCTGGACTGAAGCTTTTACTTATTGCATTAGTATCAGAAACAGTCTGAGTGGCCCCACGATGCTTATTTCCCCAAGGCTCAGCTGGTCAGGGTGTGTGGTGGGTACTGGCATCCTGTGAAAGGGAAACAATAGGTATCCAAACCTCATCCCTACAAAGGTCCTGGTCGGGTTTCAGTGAGAAAAATCATCCCAACGCTTTGAGAGTTCCCTTATTGCCTTAAGATGTCATAGATTTGTCTCTTTATTGGCTTTAAGACTGACAAGACCCCTGCATCACACCCACTGGATCAGAGATGTCCTGTATTCTGTCAACCTGGAGAACATTATGTGGACATTGCACATATGGAGACCCTTTCTCCATGAGGAGAGCACATCTTCACTTTGTTGCTAATTAAACCCATTCAGTTATTTTAGGTGCGTCACTGTGCTCCATATATGCATGCAGCGTTAGGGTTTGCCACAGATGTCTGCTCTGTCTTGTGATTATTACTTTTTCACATGTCAAAATGAACAAAGAGCCTCTGATTAAACCAGGTTCAGGTGTACAGGACCTCTGTTTACTGTGTGAATGAGTTTACACCACCGAGGAGGACTACATCTAAGCTAGTGTTATTACAATCCAATAAAATCCCACCAGAATAAAGTTCAGGATTATCCTGAAATTTTTGCTGGAACAAAGAGAAAGATCACTGGTGGAAACATGGCAACCAGACCTCTGCAAACTCAAAGAAACATTCATGTCCCAGCGATGTGGATCATAGAGGTGAGGACAGTAAAGTGCCTGGACCAAAGACACGAAGATACTGACAGGAATGAAGTGGGAGTTCAACCCTCCACATCTGCTCATTGGATGACCTGCTGAACAGGGTCCCAAACCAGTCAGAGCCAGGAAACAGCAAGATGATTGTCCCAGAACAATGTCCTCTAGGGATGCTGTCCTGCATGGACACCGTCTTCCAGGGACATTGTCCCACCTGGATGGGGTATTTCCAGTTCCTGAATCAGATCAATGGGTTAACCTGATCGGAGAGAACTTAAAAGCATCTACACGAGCCTCTGAGCTGCAACAGATTTATTTATGTTATTTACACAACTTTAAATAACCACAAAAATACCATATGTACAAAACACAGAGTTTAAAAAGCATCAGAGCTGATAAACAGCAGAGGATCACCATGGAAACCACTCGCACATCACCTGGGATGTTTCTGTTTTCTAAAATTACAAAGTCTTCACATAAATAAAATAAAAAAATATATATATATAAAAGAGCCATTGCTGTCACATTGATTTAATAAATACATGTTTTATTCCTTTATTTCCTCCTGCAGCCGCCTGGTCCAGGTTTTCCTCTGACACTGAATAAATAACTTCTTTCCTCTCTCTCTACAGTCCCATAAACACAAACATATACTACATACCGGTATGTCTGACCAGGATGTTTTTACTCACGTTAACGTCAGCTTGAGCGGATGTATTAAGCCACAGACCTCCACGTGTTTTTTTTAAACACACTCAGGTACATGAAAAAAAATGGTGCCATTTTCTGTCATTTTTAAAAATATGTTGTGTTTTTTGTGGAAAAATTGGAGCATTATGGGTAATTTTTGTACATTTGTTAGGTTGTAAGTACATTTTGGTGTGCAGACCATGTGTGTAGTCTGCAGACGATTTGATGATTGTTTCCATTAACAGGCAGAAACACACAAACAGGTGTGTTCTCTGTAGTCATGAAAACATCACTGTTTTCTGTTCACAGGTGTAATGTCCTGCTTGACAGCGACCCCGTGATCCTGCTTGCTCCATCACGGCTCCACTGGAACCCAGAACACGGGGTAAATAAACCCAAAATGCTGATTAAAGGCTCCATATCTGTCTGTAGCATAAAACGGCCCTTAGTTTGCTAAGATGTGGAGAACAAGAAGAAGATATGTGATGCAGTCCCTGATGGTTGGTCTAAAGGCTGGCCACGATGTTATCATTAAACTTTAATACTTTCCATGAAGGTTTATGTCTCCACCAGATTAAAGCAACTTCTACACAGGATGAGTATCAAAGTGCTTTGTTTCCATCCTGTTCCAGCTGAGACATGGCGACTAAGGCCTAGAATCATGTCCGTATCATGGGTTCTCTGCACAGCTTTGGCACGTAGGCTGCACGCAGTGACTTGTGTAAATGTGTCATACACAAGGTGCAACTTGAAGATGAATGTGAGACCAGAGATAAACAAATGCTGTTGCACAGTGACGAGCACTCGTGTTGATTTTTACAGAAATGCCACAGAAGCACCGGGTTACCAGAGACCAGGCTGACCTCTGGAACCGCAGCATGCTTGTGATGTTTGCAGTGTTTAAACACAGACGTAGCAGAACGAAGCCCTCCAAACAAGCACATTATGCCATCGTAGTATTCAGAGACATCCAGCATGTTTGACCACCATGACCAGCAGCTTTGTATGCTACATGCTAATGCTAATGCTTCAGCAGTGAAACATTTGTTTTATTTAACCAAACTAGATAAAACAGATTTGCTCTACAGTGCAAATACGATTCCATTAGATTGCGATGAAAACATGGAAATAAATCAAATTAAAAACCTTCCAGGGTGCTGATTTTGCACATTAACAACAATTAATTCATGCAGACTGATGATCAGAAATCACCAAGAAAATGTGTAATCGCGACGTTTCTAAACACAATGACGTTACTGTCCAAAGTCCACGAAGGTCCCGTAAGTCTGCCGTCCAAATCATGTCCCCATAATGCAGGACAAACCAGAACATGTGTGCTTACAGACGTCTGAACCTGACCCGGTTTGAACTCTACACATAAAACAAGCCGAGTCTTTTTATAAGGTCTTCAGAAAATCCAGGACACGCACACATGCACACAAACGAGCGCGCACACACACACGCACGCACACACACAGTCCTTGTGCACACTAGGGCCTGAGAGGACAGGTGTGTTTCCAATCAGTGGGATAAATTTTGGCACAAACCCAGTCTCTGTTTCAGTCTAGGTTGATGGTTCTACTGGTTTCCCATCAAGTCAATGTCCCTCTGGTGAGATTCTGCAAAAGTCCAGAACCAGGTCCGACTAAATACAAGTGTCAATTAGAAATGTAGAAATAATCAAATCCAGTCAATAAAACTTGGAACTGGTTCAGTCTGGTCTGATTCAGGGCTGAATCAGAAACTGGTTCAGTTCTGGTCCCTTATCAGAACCACCTGAGCTCTGCAAACTCGCTATGCTAAGCTAAGGTATGCTAACTGCTGCAGCTGACAGGAGCGTTTACACTCAGCCCTGAACGCAGCAGGAACCGGCTCTGCACATGTCCAAGCTAGTCCAGTCTGTCTGGGTCACAGGGGGAGGCGGGAGTACCGGACCTTCCACCTTCTGGATCGGACTTTGAAGAAGAAGAAGAGAAGCATGAGGAAGAGGCAGGAGGATACGTACAGAACCACACACAGACTCATGTCCACACTGTTGAAGCCCAGGCCCAGAATCCAAACTCCTCCTCCTTCACCTGCTGCTCCTCTTCTTCCATCCAGTATCAGAACCCCCTTCCTGTGAACTGGGTTTCCAGGTCCATGTTGGTCCTGGGCCCTCCGGTCTTCATCCTCCTTGGCTGCTTCTTGGTGCTCCAGCGAAGGCTTGTCAGGATCAGCATGGAGGTGGGAGGAAGACAAGGAGTATGTGGGGGACAGGTTGGAGGCACCGTAGTGATGCCGGAGGAAAAGAAGGACATTGTCCTGGTTCCACACGTGGACGCCGTCCATCTCCTCGTGGCAGGAAGGACAGAGAGAAGGACTCGGCCAGGGAGCTTTGGGGAAAAGGGGGTCATCGCTCAGAGAGCCTGGAGGTGGAAAAGAGGGACAAACCATCATCAGAGAATGTACCTGCAGCTGCTTCCTCTGCGTGTGTGCGTACGTGTGTGTGTGTTGGTACCAGACAGTCTGGCGTTGACCCGGTTGTGCTGGTTCCACAGCCACAGAACCTGCTGGTCACTGGTCCGGACCTCGTCCATGCTGCCAGCTGCTGCCCTCTCAAAGTGATGGCCGCACTCCTCGCAGCCAAAGAACGTCCGGATGTAGCGACGCATAACCTGCAGCACCGGCGCCGCCTCGGCCTCCAGACCTGAGACAACACAGCACACACATGGGAACTGATACTAGGAACGAATACTGGGATGCATCTGCACGAGGACAAGTCTCGTGTGAAAGGCCCCTGTAGCACCACCTGCTGGACACTAAGTGTAAACTACATGTCAGAGTCCAGTAAAGCCAGGTCTAAAAAACCAGTAATCACAGAGCTGCCCTACCAGGTAAGCTGTGTGTACCTGTGTTGTCCAGCGCAGTGGGCATGGCTTCATGTTGGATGGTCAGAACATGAAACAGAGTCCAGAGGGAACAGGGGTATCCTCGGAGACCCACCCTGCTGCCCTGGCAACCAACCCAGCGAAGCTCTGCTGCTAAGAACACACCCGAGATCTGCGGAGGATGCAGAAATTCAGCATGTGCTCTGTGTGTGTATGTGTGTGTGTGTGTGTGCACGTGTGTCTCACCCTCATCTTGTTGTCCACCAGGTCCAGGACGGCCTGGTAGGGGATTCGCTGCAGCGGCAGACTGAGCAGCCAATCAAAGAGCGTCTCCATCAGCTTCACCACAGAGCCTCCACCTGGGTACAGCTGAACAGGTAGATGGAGAAACCAGTTCAGACAAGCTCAGGACAGATACAACAACAGCTGAGCAGTCGTTACCTTGGCAACCAGGGTGACAAAGTCCTTGAAGATCTTTAGCTCCTCCCCCTCCAGCACGCGGTGAGCGGCGAGCTCGACTCTCAGCAGGTAGTGAAGCGCCGACTCCAGATCAGCCAAGTAAACTTTGGATCTGCAGAAACGGACACGTTCCTGAACTCGCTCAGAACCGACCCAGAACGGATCATTTAGAGAACCGTTCCTGACCTGTCGAAGTCACGCCACGGTTCTGCAGTCCACTGGTCCACCGGCGTCCCCGTCTGAGCCGGCAGAGCAGTGCTGTGGCGACGGACCCCCGGCAACGTCCTCAGTAGAGAGGAGAAGAAGAAGCGAAAGCGCTTCTGGCTGCAGAAGGAAAAGGAGCTAAGCTGGTTCTGGTTCTGGTCGGACTCACGTGTTTATGCTCAACTCACCTGTGCAGGTGGGAGTGTGTCCCGTTGGGCTGCAGCAGGTAGACAGAGGGGAAGATAGAGATCTGCAGAGCGTCCAGCAGAGGGCGCTCAGAACTCAGGGCCCGCTTCACCTGAACACCTGAGAACTGCAGCAGGTCCAGGATCACCTGAGACACACACACACACACACACACACACACACACACACACACACACACACACACACACACACACACACAAGCATGTCAGGAACATGAAGATGTGAAGCAGAAGCTTAAAACATTAGAACCAGCTGATCTGAGGTTTGTGGAGAACAATCGGGTTTCTGTCATTCGGTCCAGGATCTCATGATCACTTCCACTTTTATAAAACCATCCATCCATTTTTTACCGCTTTTCCCTGAACGGGGTCACAGGGGGAGCTGGAGCCAATCTCAGCTCACAACGGGCGAGAGGCGGGGGACACCTGGACAGGTCACCAGTCCATCACAGGACACTTTTATGAAACCAACCCGACGTAAAAACGTGCGGTCCAAAATGTACGCTAGCTCTGGAGAACACAGAAGGTGAGGTGAAACTGAGGCCGCATTGTGATTCTCGTGTCACTACAGATCATTTAAACATCATTCAGAGTAGCAGTTTTTATGCTGTGCTGGAGATCCATAACAGTACATCCGGTCCAACAAGGCTGCAGACACACAGCAGAGCCTCGGCTTGCCAGCCTTCAGAACATTTTAGCTCATCATTCAGGAAACAGAACATCGAGTTCTGGGGCTGCAGATTTGATTTGGCTCGGTGTGTGTGTGTGTGTGTGTGTGTGTGTAGGTGTGTGATAGGTTGTAAGAGTGATTATATCAGCTAAAGCCTTTTCTTCCACTTTCTCTCTGAGGGACGATGTCTCCCTCTGCCTACAATTCCCAGAATCCTTCCACTTCCTTTATCTGTGTGACATATATTTCATGTGACCTTCAGGACAATCAGGAAGGCACATGAGACTGTTTGATCCAATCGAAGGAGATTCATGTAATTGCTTTTATCCAATCAGAGATTGTTTTTATTTATGCTTAATAAAAACTCTTGTCCACGTTATTCAGGGTGGATCTGCTTGCGGTCGGGAACGATCGGATTACGTGACACTCTTGAACCGCCAAGTAGATTCACCCGCATGCTGGCAAGTGTAAAAACTCTGATATGTCTTGGTCCTTCATGTCCTGTCACTTGGCATTTGTCGAGGTCTTACTCTATCATTATGTCTTCAGGGTGTACGGAGCGCGTTCACAACATGGTGGGTGCACATTGAGTGCATGCTTGGGTGTACTTCCTCCATATACAGAAACCGTTAAAGACATCTTTTGATGTCTTGAACAGTGAAGGTTTGGATTTGAAAGGACGTCAAAAGACGTCTCTGGAAGCCAATGAGTAACATTTCACCACGTTCCTCTCTGGTCCCAACCAGGACGATGTGGAACAACGTGTGACATAATTAGACTGATTGCTGTGAACATTACTGTTATGTGATAATGAGGAAAGACCTCACAAATAGAGAATTATCATTTCTCTTGGCTCTACCTGCTGAACGTGGTCTACCCCTGCCACCCCTGTTCAAGTACAGGTGTTTATCACTGGGTGCCTGGCAACCAGCACAGGTACGTGTGTAATATAACAGCTCTATTGCAGCCAGGACTCAGCATTAAGTCCTGCTGTACTGGATGTGTTGATATGACCAGTTCATACATCAGCGTTCCCTCCACAAACTAACAATATTTGGCAGATTGCAGCAGTCTCTGGTTTGCCACACGTCATCCGCTCTATGTAAGCATTGTATGGATGCAGTGGATGTGGAGGGGTGGGGGTGGGCTATCCTACACTTTTAGTAGAAATCCTATGCAGTGTATTGGAAACGAGACCCCTGAACTCGGATCGGTTCTGAACTGGTCTGGTTCTGGTCTGCATGATCATCTGGTTCAGACACGTCTCAATGCGTTACATGACTCACCTCCCGTCCAACGTATGAGTCCGGTTCCTCCAGGATGATGGCGATGTAGTGATCTGCTTTTTGACCCAACAGGGGGAGGAGTTCAGCAGAACTGCACACACACACACACACACACACACACACACACACACACATACACACATTTAGAAGTGTACAGCTGTAGAAACCCTGGTTCCAGACCCGGTTCTGATACCTGGATGGCTCCAGCAGAGGGCAGCGCTGAGGCCGGTCCACTTTGGTGTGGTTCTGCAGGATGTTGACCATCAGCTGGCGGACGGACTGGACCTCTCGGTCTTCACCTGCATGTGTTTTCATGGTTACATGGGGATGTTTTTATATCATGTAACAGACACCGGTGAGATTTACCTCTGTGGGGGGTTCCTCGGTCTGTGGGGGGACAGTGTGCCCGGAAAAACTGCACACAGAAACGGGGTTATTACAGCTCTGATAGGTGGCAACACTCCAATCAGACCACACGGTTCTGCTGCCTACCTTAAAGGTGGGGTAGAACTTGATGCCATAGTCCTTACAGACATCAAAGTTTTCCTCCTGAGCACAGTCCAACACGGCAACACTGATGACTTCCTGCCAGTCTGACACAAGCACACGCATGTTACAGAGCAACCGGATCAGCGTTGTGTGCTTGTACCGTGTTATACATGTTTACTATGCAGATGAATCCAGAGCATCCCATTACAAAGACCTGGCTCAGAACCTGTCTCTAGCTCAGACTGAGTTTGTCGTCTCTTGACTGAATTATGTTTGCAGCTGATCTCTGAGGTGATTTACTGAATAAAATCAGCTGTTTTTCCTGAACTGCTCATGACAGGAGACAGTAAAGTAGTCTGCATCACTAGTTTGACTTTTTTTTTTACAAATCTGACAAATCAAATGTCCGTGTTCTAGTAAACAGGAGCAAGATGTTTGTTAGCTGATATTGTCTAGTTTGGGATTGTTGAGCCTGGCACAAAGGGACTTTGAACCTCTTATTTCTTTGATAATGAGCTATATAATGACTAATAGAGTCCATCCATCCGTCCATCCTCCACCGCTTATCCGAGGTCGGGTCGCGGGGGCAGCAGCCTAAGGAGGGAAGCCCAGACTTCCCTCTCTC
>JBAMHV010000012.1:26746797-26759209 GCA_037177535.1 Pseudomugil gertrudae
AACATTACGTTTCAATCATAGTAATGACCGCTACTGACACCCAGTGGTAGGAGGTGGAATTACACATATCATAACAATGCTGTTGTTCGTATCCTTTGGTGTTTGTTGCTAAGGAAGTCACGTGATCAGTGACATCAGTCCTTCCTCTTGAATATGGCGACGTAGGCTAATTTGTATAGACGTGAGTATGAAGTTATTTCCTTACGGTTCTCATGTATACTGCAGCTTGCTACATGTCCGACCAGTTGTTTGAGATTGTGGTAACCGACCCAGTACAATTAGCACACGTAAATGTTAGTAGCTTTTAGCCATGTAGGGGACACAAAATAATAATTTTAACAAAATAATATGTGACTTACCGTCACTAAGTGGCAAACGTCCAGTATCCCATTTGAGACAGCACTTACCCATAATGGTGCGCACTACAGGAAAAAAGGGTGTAGTGCACACTATGCACTGATTCCAGCGCACTATGGAATGAGACACAGCCTTCATCTCGATTGTTCAAGCCATTCAAGACAATCTTTAACAAGAAAACAACCACTCGCCCAGTTCCAGCTGGTCCACGGTGACCCCCACCATGTCACAAAAATGTAATTTTACGCTCCCCGGGCTTATTTAGTTCACGTCCTTCTGGGCAAGAAAATATGGACTCCGCTGGATAGTGAACTGTGTTATTGTTCGTCCACAAACCTCTCAGGATGCCAGAACCTGAACTGTCTGGTTTGATAACTGGGCCTCCCGGTGTGTTTTCATTGTAGTGGAGGTGATGTCAGAAGAGCAACACCTTGCATCTATCCTACTGGAGGGGACCTCTTGCCAGGCATGGTACCTGTTCCTCTTGGATGTAGTGTGGCCCTCCTGTCTTTAGGATGCGCTATAGGCTCTGGTTCTGGGCCACATTTGGTCAGTTGAAGTCATTTTCTAGCAGAAGCTCATGGACTGCTGCTAGAAAGAGATGATGGAGATTCCCGTTCTCCATCATCTCCTGCGGATGTTCTGCTGGTGTGATCATTCAGGTTACTTGTTACTGAGTACGCCGGGACTACTGGGACAATACTCTTGTTGAACAAAAACACTCATTGGTAATTCACTTATCCCGTGATTCGGCTGTGGCCTCAGTTAATGCATGGTCACAAACCTCAGACGAGGTTGGAAAAGGATCAGCTGACTTCATTGATTGAAGCATTAGAAAATAAGATGCATAAATTAAAATAAAAACACAGCAGAAAAGAAAAACAACCGTATAAAAACAATCATTATGAAGCTAAATTGAATTGATTTTAAATTTGTTCATTTAAGATTTGGACTTCAGATAGCTTTATGTTGAACTTACCACATCACTGGAACATATTACATCCCTCATATCTTTATACTGCCACTATCTTGTGTTTATTTTTCTGCATTTACAGTTGTTTTTTTTCTTCTCCTGTAAATGTACATGGATGCTGCAACATGTAAACTTCCCAATGTGGGATGAATAATTAAAATTAAATTAAAAATCATTGATAAATAAAACCAGACTAGTCCTACAGACCCGGAAGAGGAGATCAGTAACCTTTAACATAACAAAGCAGCTGATTTCTACATGTTCCACAGCAGGTGGTTTGTCTCTTTAACATAAGACTGTTTCTCTTTTTACACACACACTCCCACACACACACTGAACAGCTGACATCAGAAGAAGAAGGCCAGCTGATCTATTAATAGCAGAGTCCCTCAGAGTCTCAGACCAGATCTGTCACAGTCCTGCAAAACTCTCTGCTGGTGGACTGTCCTCAGCCTGTCTTCAGACCGTCCTTAGACCATCTTCAGTGCAAAATGCCTGGCAGCCAAACCCGCAGCCGGGCTAGAGACCGGAACAACATTTTGAACCGACCAGAATTTATGTCCCTAAACCAGCCGTCTCGTAGGGAGCAGGTGCCAGGGGAGGGTAGGGGGGGCAGCGGGGGTCCAAGGAGACCCGTTTTCAGACAGCAGAGTCAGCAGGAAGACGCAGGAGGGAGGTAAGACCAAGAGGCTCCACCCACTGACACCCTACTGACATTTAGACTGCAAACAAACCTGATCCTGGACCAGAACAGGACAGAGGTAAATTGTTTACAGTTTGCAGGGATCATTTCAGACCTGGACCTGAACCCAGAAGGCTCAGTTTATGTCCAGCAGGTATTTTTCTGTCTTTATATATTGATCATGTTTGAATCTTTTAAGTTTTAAAGAAGAAACAACAGAATTAGGGAACAAGTAGCGCCATGTCACTTCCTGACCTTAACAAGTTTCTGACCCGACTCACATGGATATTTAGTATGACAGTTCTGTAGCTGGCAGCATCCAGAGGTCACAGCTTTTTATCCAAGACTTTATCCAACATGAGAGCTGAGGTTCAAACCACAGACTTGGTGTTTAAATGCACCACAATGATAACAGAGAAACTGGACACAACATTATCAGAGATAAGACAAGAGTCAAAATAAGACTGACTTTTACGAGCTGGAGAGGTCTGAGAGATGAGACGGGATAAAGTGTGTGCAGGATTAGCTGTTGTTAGTGGTGCATTAACAAACCTGGATGTTATAACCCACCCAGCCAGCCTGTACAAGCTTCTACTGTCATGCTGAGCAGGGATTTGGGCAGAAAAAAAGCAGGTAGCTAAAATAACCTTGTGTTGTAATGCTTCTTCAGCTGCTCAGAAGCGTGAGGTTATTCAGTTAGTCCACAGTTTGTAGTAATGATGGTGTAAACCTGATCTTCAGATTAATTTTTATTGAACTCAATAAAACATGAAGTCCACCAAACGAGGGAACCGAAGGTACTGTGCACGTTGCAGCCCTAAAACGTTTCTGGCTTTATTAAGTTTGTCTTCATCTGTCTTCCTCATGTTCACATATAGATGTCTGATCTGATCATCATGACACAGATATTCACGTTCAACCTGAAAGTTTTCTTTACATGCAGATATTTACATAACTTACTCATCTCAACAGTGTGTCCTTCACTACGACTGCAGAATATCATAAAAAAAACTCATGGTGAAACAGATGTGTGAGGTTTTTTTTGCAGAGCTCTAAAAATGAGCAACCGGACAAAAAGGATTAAATAGGAAGGACATTGAGAAGCACCGCAATCCTTTATTTCCCCCCACTGATCCAGCTTTTAGCTGAACATAAACATAATCTGCTGATAAGACATAGAAATTAACATTTCCACTGAGTGGTACGGTTCAGGAAGGGTGGTACACCCTGATTTCTGTTACGTTTGCACAGGAACCGTACCGTTACCTTGTAGGAGGTAAGGTTGCGATGGCAGCACCATCTACATTAACAGCATGATGTCATGACAGTACAACATCTTCCCTGACTAATAACGAAGAACACGACCCAGAAACATGGGTGAAGACATACTGCACCATACTTTACTGTAGCATGTTGTATTGTCCCGTACACCTCAGGGAAACAGAGCTTTTCAGCCTGTGACAGACAGAACCTGATCTTTTTAATCCAGTCTGGTTGAACATGGCGGTCTATGTCGCTGTCTCTCAGGGGGCCGAGAGAATCTTCTGACAGAGGGGATACAGCAGATGGGGGGACGAAAGACACATCCCGCTGGCCGGAGCAGGACTGCATGCAGCTAAACCCGACGTTTCGAGGCATCGCCATCAGCTCCCTGCTCGCCATCGACATCAGTCTGTCCAAGCGTCTGGGCATGTGTGTCAGGGCCCAGAGTGCCGGGGCCCCTCTGCGCTCCATTGTGACTCTACTGGCCCTCACAGGACACGCCCTCCCCTGGATCTGTGGGACTCTATTCTGCCTGTGGAGGAGCAGCACTCTGGCTGGACAGGAAGTCCTCATCAACCTGCTGCTGGGTGAGACACCTGACACAGACGGGAATAATGTGATCCACATGAAAGCTGCTCAGCTGGAATATCTGGATGTGTTCCCTTGGAAACAGAAATCAAAAACCATACTATAATATTAGGCTAATACTTGAGACACACCTTTAACACCTGAGTAAAATATTGACTGACCTGTTCTCTGCCCGTCTCTCTCAAGCTCTGCTCTTAGACCTGATGACGGTTGCCGGGATGCAGAAGCTGGTGAAACGCAAAGGACCATGGGATTTACCTCCAGGGTTTCTGGACTATGTCGCCATGGACATGTATTCTTTCCCAGCAGCCCATGCCAGCCGAGCCGTCATGGTGTGCAAGTTCCTGCTGAATCACCTGGTGCTGGCGGTCAGTTTCTCATGTTCACACTTAAAACAATTCAAAAACAGATTTTTGGGAAATTTAACACTTGAAACCATTTGGTTCACTTAAAACTAACCCTGCTCCACTTTTCCATGGTTTGTATGGTTTCAATGAAGGAGGGTGTGGACCATCCATCCATCCATCCATCCATTTTCTTCCGCTTATCCGAGGTCGGGTCGTGGGAAATTTGGTCTGCTGGAAAACTGGGCCTACGTTTAGTAACTGAACCCTGCTCCAGTTCTCCTCCAGTGAGACTAGAGACAGGAAATGATGTAGTACAGACTGTATGAAATAGGCCGTAAATGAAAGGATGGATAGAGCCTCTGTGACATCACCCATAGCTTCCCAAAGAGCTGAATTAAAACTTGATGGGCAGCATCACAAGTGCAAATATGGACCAAATTATGTAATCTGTTTTAAATGTCGAGGATCATCATCTAGACATATTCCACTGCCAGTTTATATCTAACTGTAGTTTCCAAAAAGTTTCTGAAGTATCTTTACTGTAATAAAACTAATGAAATAAGTGGATATTACTTTTAAGGTATGTTCGCCCTGCCCTGTGTGGTCCTCTTCAATGGGACCAGATTTTGTAAGATTGGTTAACACCAACTGCACTATGATGGGGACCAAAGAAGCAAACTCTGGTCCACGTCGTTACAGAAAGTGATGTCTGCCAACCAAATATGAAGAAGGAGAAGAAAGTGATGCAGACTATTGCTTTTAAGGCCATCATGTGTTCATAAAACATATGTTCTGTACACCAAAACCGGAGCCTGTTAGGATGACCAAAACCAACTCGTTTATGTAAAAACTCGAAACCTGTCCCACAAGCTAATTTATTTATTTATTTATTTATTCATTCATTCACTGTTTAATAAAATAAACTAAAAAATACTCACATTGTTGCTTCATTGTTTACTTGACTGAACTGCATGAGGTTGTCCAGGTGTCTGTTAAACCTGATCCAGGTGTGCTAGTAAGGGTAATAACCCAGCATGTGTCCAACAGGTGCCCCTCAGGATCCTGCTGTACCTGTGGACCTTCCTGGTGGGTGTGTCTCGGGTGCTACTGGGTAAACATCACCTGTCGGACGTTGGCTGTGGATTCGCCCTGGGCTTCTTGCACTTCAGTCTTGTGGAGTCTGTTTGGCTGGATTCTGATACCTGCCAGACCCTCATCTCCATTGGCACCCTGCGCTGGACTCCACTGGTTTAGAACCAGATCAGACTGGTTCAGGCAGCAGCTGCTACAGACTGGGGTAGTCCAGTTTGGACTGGTTTTCAGTAAAACTGTTGGATTGTCTTACCTGCTAAACTCCCATCAGCATTCTGGATTCTACCGGTCTAAACTGACTGGAACTGGTTGTAACTGGTTTCAACTGATATAGACTCATATAAACTGGTGTGGATCTTTCTAGAAGGGTTAACATTGGACAGTTGAACTGGTTTTGACCCATCTAAACCAGCTGCCACCAGCTTTGAACAGTGCATTTAGACTAGATCTAGTCTGTCTTAGCCTTAGTCTTTGCCTGGATCAATTTACACTGGTTTTTGTTCAAACCTGTTCCAGTCCAGTCAAGACTGGTTTAATTCATGCCATCATGATTCAAAACAGTAACTGAGAAACCTCTGATTTGGACCACTTTGGACTGGTTTAGGCCTTTTTCTGAAAGATTGATGATAGCAGCTGTAATACAGCCAGGACAGTCTTATATGGACAGGAACTGGTCTGGACTGGTTCAGGCAGATAAGATAGTTTAGAGGGGAGAGCTCTGGTTCTTGTTTACATTTCTGAGGTTCTGACCAGGGTTACGTGGCTCTGGTTCCTTGATTTATCTCAACATTTGGTCTGTTAGAAGATGAGTTGTGTCTCAGGTATAGACAGGAAGTGCCTCAGTAGGACTTTTTGTTTTCGGCATCATCAGATGTGCTGATAATGAGCTTTTATGAAAACAGCTTGGTCTTCTTTTCTTTTGTATAGCTGTTTCAGTGGTAACAGAATAAACGGCAGGACATTAATAGCAAATTAAAATTTTGATACAAAAATTTAAGGTTATCTTTCTCGGCTTGTTTTTTAAATTTTATTACTAAATTTAGAGTTACTGCTAAGGTCTTTGTTGAAGTTTGATGAGTCAAATGTTTTTATTTCTCTGATCTATTAAAATGTTTCCTTCCCAAACTCAAATCAGCAGGTCAACATTTTTTTCAGGTAATAATAATCTGTTTAGTCTTCTGAAAAAAAACTGACCTGAAAAAGTCAGATTTAAACCAGATTGAAGTCCCTCCAGGAACCAGCTAGAATTTGATCATTGATAAATTTCCTGTAAATAACAGATTAAATGCTAGTAACCACGGAGACAGAGTGTCTCTTCTATATTATCATTTCTCATTATTTGGTTATGCAGACAACATCCTGATGTTCAACTTTCATTTACCATCTCTGTTCTTCATTCTTTTTCTGTTTTTAGCCGATCATAGAAAAATAAACACAAATAAATAAAATGGAAAAATCAAATAAATATTAAAATTATTGACTACATGAATACAACTACATCTGAGAATGAATAAAAAATATGTTGGGATATATTTCATTTAGGTATAAAATATTAAGTATTATTAACAGATAAAAAGAATTTACTAATTAAAACTATATGAAATGTCTGAAAAGATGCAAAGTTAAGATGTCACATTAATAAGATTATTACTTTTATTTGTTCAATTCACTTTTTAAATCAGCACCTGATGTCCTGCAGGTTTCAGATTTTTCCTGATCCAACAGAGACACGTGGAAAAAACAAACAAATAAAAAAAAACCCCACAAAACAAAACAAAAACCAGAAGAAAACACCAAAAACATGCAGGACATGGACCTTGTGGGACTGAGATGAGTAGTAGCTTGCTCTGTTATTCCATACGTTTCAATGAGAGGTAGCCTATTCTTTTTGCTTAAAGAAACATTTATATTAGCTAAAATGACCATCAAACATTCCCGCAAATATCCTGAAATTCACAGCCTTTTAAGAAGCAAATGTCAGGTTTTCATTGTAGAAAAAGTCAAACCTGTAGTTGAATGTGAATGTTTCAGTCTAAGGAGTTTATGTTTCACAGAAGAACCATGCAAGAGAAAAATCCAAAACATGTGCTGACAAAATATTTAAGAGGAAAACTATTCCCGAAGACCTAAACATCTCACAACTCAGTCCAAACTTTTTATTTACATAGAAAAAAACTAATTAATCAGTCAGACAGGAATGAATATGTGCAGCTGCTCAGTGAATGCAGCACCGTTACCCCAGTAACCAGGTCAGTGGGGCTGGCCCAGCTTCAGAATGTTGCCTAGCAACACATCTGGTTAGGAGTCAGGTCCATGTTTGAAGTTGTTGCACTTCAGTCAGACTGCATGATGTCATTGTGACATCACAGGTTTGTGGAACACAATGAAACACATGTACAGACGAACGGATGTCTGCATGTGAGCGTGTTTTTACCTTTCAGTGTGTGTCCAGGTCTGGCAGGTGGGATTAGCAGCTTTGCTAAACACTGGAACCCAACATGTTCCTGTTGGAGGTTGGTGGATTGTTGTTCCCAGTCCTGTTACATAAATCCCTAAATTCACTGATCAAGATGATAAAACCAGGAGATGTAGAGATTCAGCATAAATGTCTATGTTAAAAATGAACATCTGATAACTGATGCATCATTTTAGTAAGAGCACAGTTTCTGAGATTGACCTCTTTGATAATATTTGAACTATGATGAAAAATGGAAAATTTTGGTCTTCCCATGGCCTTCAGAAGATCCAACCGATGCTACTTCCTGTTGTGCAGGTGACCTGTGCATTGTTCCACATGAATCAGGAGGGTAATGTGTTAGGATAACAGGACTGAGTGACTAAAATGTGCATTTTAACAAAAAATACTGATTGGTTTAAAAATAATACTTGTACAGGATATTGAAATACTAAAAAATGCAAAAAACAAATAGATTTAAGATTTATTAGTCATATTTTGTTCAAATGTTTGTGTGATGTTATAAAGTGAGGGACAGTTGAAACAGTGTTTAAGGTGTTCATGGTAGGTTTTAATAATGGTCCCAGCACATAGCTTACATTTGGGACTAGATCATTGTGCAGGACAGTTAGCTAAGGAAGACTATTACTTTTAATCTGCATTTATACATAAAATTTCCTAGGGATGGAAATGGCATCCTTTCAGTGGAATGAGCCAGTAATTAGATTCAGTCGAGTGTGTTCCACCACAACATTGCAGCATGAGACACGTGATAGAAGACAAAGTTCTCTGACATTAAAGACTTTCCAGGGCAAGCTGAACCCTCTGGCTTTCCCAGACCAGCTCATCAGGTTGCTTCAACTTCCTCAGAATAAAGACGTAACACTGTTTTACCTCCAGTTCAGAAATTCTATACTTAATTTGTAGTTTCTGAATTCCAAGACAGAGTTCCTCCAGCTTTCTTGTACCACAGGATAGAGACATACTAAATGCTTACATATGTGGCAACCTTTAGCATCAGCTACATCTGTGTACATACTTGCTGCAAACAATGGCACCATGCTGCAAGCAAAATGTATTGGAGGTCACTGCTGGGTGGCAGTACACAACACGAGGACTTTAAACAAGCAAAAAGGTTGAAACGCTTCTAACTTATTACCGTGGCATTTTGGTAAACAACAGTGTACCAATCTGTTGCTAAATGTTAATGTATGCACTAGTGTTTGCCACTGTGCAGCACGGAGGAACCGTTATAATAATCTAGTAGTCGTCTGCAAAATGATCCGCCGTTGTGTTTGCATCTGATTTTGTGTCCATGATTTAGCACCTCCAGCGTTTTAGGTAAATATTGCACCTCGAGCACACTAAGATAGATCCATTTGTACCTTATGTACACTGAGAGTGCATGGCTGCTGTGATACGTACACAGATGTGTTTTCAGCAGCAAGCATATACAGTACCATACCTGAAGATCCTCTTCCTGCAGCTGAAGTCGTCCCTGCAAATGTTTGGTGACATGTGACCAGCTATCAACACCTGGATCAGGGAGACTTCTTCTATCTTTCACCATCCACACTGCTGTTAGTGGAGTGGAAGTAGTGAATGTGTGGGTGTCAGTAATGGTGAACAGGAGCAGGTAAACATGTGAACAAGTGGGCGGGACTGTCCATGCACCCGGTACGAGATATAAATGTTTGCATCGTTTGGATGTCCTTCCTCTGCAGGTAAAATCAAGTTGCACATGCTCAGTTACCCTCCGTCACAACTGAAGCAGCTTCAGGTGTCAGTAGAAGAAGACTTCTTGGAGGAGACACCAACAGCTCAAGATGACAGTATGAAGTGACCCTGTCGAATACCACCCTCCATTACACAGTGACCAATCACAGCAAGCCACAGAGACTCCAGGAAGTTCCGCCTGCTGACAGTGACGAGATGTAGCGCAGCCTCTGGACAGGACCAGGTCCAGAGTGGCTGCAGGGACACACAGAGGATGTAGTGATGGCACGAGTTGCCTTGACAACACTGGTATGATGGTTGGCACATTTCCATAGTGTGAACAAATATAGTAAACAAATTCACTGTGTCTCGTGCAGATGTTTAGAATACAGTCAGCAGAGATGGACTGACCAATTACCAATAAATACACAGAATGTGAGATGTGGACATCAAAAACAAGCAGGAAGCTAAAAACTGATTGTCCACTGAGAGCAGGGCAATGAGATGAGACAGAATATTCTCCTGCAATAAATCTTACAGGTCAATCAAACTTGCTGCAGCAGCACCAGCCACCAGATGGCGCCTTGTCTGATACCTGATGGGTTTCTGTGACTTCTGTCTTACAACGTGCTGGACTTTCTCTGTCCAGTAGTCCTGATCCAAGAAACATCTGCACATTTATCGCAAATATTCAAACATTATAGGTCTGAGTAGTATGTGAGTCAGAACCCGTTGGTCCAGTGTGATGGATCTGGTCTGAAAGCATTATTCTTCAGCCCAGTCTGACTCTCTTAAGAGAAGTTTTCTGTCCAGTCTTCCAGTCTCCAGGAACAGTTCTCCAGGATCCTTCAAGAAATTTACAGAAACAATTCTCCAGGATCATTTAAGAACGTTCCAAGACTAGTTCTCTGGTTCTGGGGATAACCCTCCATCAGACAGATGAAACCACATGAAAAGGCAACAAATGATGAAACTTTGTGACAAAGAGCTTAAAGGTCTGGTTTAAACTGGTTCTTTGCTGATTCTTTTACAAATCAACACAAACCTCACACAGTAATTGCTCTACATCTAGCCATGGACCATCCAGATAACTTGGTTTGAGCAATTTGTAGATGTATTGCAGCCTGTTACATAAGAAATAGTGGCTAAAATGTGACGTGGTCATGTTAGCAGTGCAAAAATGAGTTTTACACAATTTGGAGTGAGACTGCGTTGCTTTAGATTAGAAGATCACAAGATGAGATCAGGACTGTGGATCAGAACTTTGCACTATAATGGTCTCTGGGAGAAATTTAGTTCTTTCAGTGACCAGATGTTTGCTCAGCTCCTCACATCGACACAATGCTGTTTTCAGGCTTCATCGTGTTTCTGAAGCTAAAATGAAACTTCAGTTTCTCGTCTGACAGGAGAACGTTTCTTATAAAAACCTGAACATCAGTCGAACATGATCATTGATCGGTCTGTAACTTCTGATCAGATACTGACGGCTGGATGTTGTGATGCAGCGCCGTAGTTTGAACCCTCTGTCTGTTCCACTGCAGTTGATTATTTCAGGTGCTCTGCAGCCCAGCTCTACGTAGCCCCGCCCACGACCACGCCCACCAATCACATTGCAGCTGAAACATTGCAGACCTGCACCTGCACACACACAAGAGGTAGCTGTGAAGATGAAGTCTGTAAAGGTCAGCACATGCTAACACTGACTTACATTAACATTTCAGCTGAACTGCTGCAGATCGCACATGAAAACAGAAACAGAGTCCACACAAACACACAAACACACACACACACACACACACACACACACACCCACACACACACCAATCATTTCCTCTGATAGATCCACCTGCAGAGAAATAATCACCACTGAATATGATCAGTGAGAAAGAGTCAAAGTTGGTTTCTGAAGACAGAAAACTTTCCATCACATCCCTGACATCAAACACATCAAACCTGCAGACTCACTTAGGTGAAGCGTGTGCTTCTTACCTGGCAGACAGGTGAAACACAGAGCAGCGAGACAGCAGAGAAAGAGCCGAAAGGATGACATGAAGAAGTCCAGCTGTTTTCCAGCTGCCGTCAGCCTGGAAATGCAACTCAGGGCGACGCTGAGGTGTTAGACTGAGCGAGAGCAAAGACGACCCAAGTGCAGCAGCATCACACCTTTATTCTCATCCAGCTCTACAAAATGATCACACTTCTGTTTACAAGCATGCTCCTAACAAATATCACTGGCTGAGATGCTCTGAAGAAGGATGCGTTGTGGGTCACCTGGTCGTGACGTGCTGCAGAAGCTGCAGCTAAAAGAGAAGGCACGGCACAACCCAGAGATCTTTGTTTCCAGGGAGCACAAACCGAATGGGCAATAATAAACCACACAGAACACGTACAGAGATCACCCATCTTTTTTTCCTTTTACAGTTCATATTGAGGCAGCTAAAATATAAAATAATAGCTAGCACAAATTAAACATAGCAGGTAAATAAAACTTAATGAGGAAAAATGTAATGAGTGTAATGGAGGCATGGCTCTTTTCTTGTTGTGTAGTGTTGTGATCCCAGAGCGTGCATCAGTTAGAATACAAGGGAAAGTCCAGTTGAATCCTTTTGGTTTCTTTATTTTAAGTAATGATTTTGTATATGAAGATGTGTGGTTCTGTAATACACAAAACATGTACAAACATTAACAAATGATAGAATCATGACCATGATTATGACTAATAAAATTTAGCGAGAAAGAAAGAGACAAAAATGTCTCAATTATTCAGCATTTCATGTTGTTTGCATTGGTCCCAGTGTGAATTTGATTTAGCTCAATAGCTTCTGTTTGAGCATACAACTTAAAATTACAGCTGGATTTAAATATTGTCATATTCCACCTGTGTGAATCAGAAATGCCTACGGTCCCTGAATGCCTCTTCCTCCTCTGACCCTGATTGA
>JBAMHV010000013.1:130110-154776 GCA_037177535.1 Pseudomugil gertrudae
GGGAGATTAGATATTGGTCTATAGTTAGCTAAAATACCAGGATCTAGACTGGGCTTTTTCAAAAGTGGTTTAATAACTGCATATTTAATTCAACTTTATGTGTATAGCGCCACTTCATGAAAATCTTCTCAGGGTGCTTCACAGACATCCATTTGAGCCAATTTATAAAAATAGCCTAGCTATAGGAAACCAAACGATTGCATCAAATCTTGGATCAAATTCCCATCCTGAGCTGCCTGGCGACATGGGAAAGAAAACTCCTTTTTAACAGGAAGCAGAACTTCCAGCACAACCTGGCTCAGGGAGGGCAAATGAGATCAAGTCATCACAAGCTTTGCATGGAAATGAGTGATGTTTTATTTAAACAGACACAGAGGTACCCTGATCATTTTACTCTACTACCTCTCAGGAGATGGCATATTTCCCACAATGCCAAAGCTTCAAATCAACAAGTTAACTTTCAGGTGTCAAATTCAGATTGCTTCCTGTCTGAGGTGTCCTGTGTGATGAATCCACCTATCATGGATTGATTGTGTCGTTTCTCTGCACAGCCGTGAAGATCAAGAAGACCCTGAAGAACCTGAATGTGGTCCAGACTCAGGAAGCTGTGTTCAGCTTAGAGTTGACTCATGAGAATGTGAGGGGAGTGCAGTGGATCAGGAACGGCGTTGAGCTCCAGTCCAGCGATAAATACGAAACTTTCATTGAGGGAACCACCCACACCTTAAAAATCAAGAACTGCACCACTCACGACGAGTCCGTCTACTCTTTTAAACTGGGAAAGCTATCTGCAAGCGCCAGACTCAACGTTGAGAGTAAGTAACAAACCTGCTTTCCAATTGTGACACTGAGCTCCAGGATGCTGGGGTTTATAACTGTGAAGTGATTGTTTTCCTACAGCAATCAAAATCCTGAAGAAGCCAAAGGATGTGACGTCACTGCTGGGTGCAACAGCTGTTTTTGAACTTAGCATCTCAGAGGACAACATCCCAGTGAAATGGATGTTCAATAAGCAGGAACTGAAGTCCAGCGAGCACTACAGCGTGCTTTCTGAGAAGAGGAACCACAAGCTGATCGTTCAGAATGTAGACAACAGCAAGGAGGGCGAGTACACGGCTGTGGTCGGACACCTGCAGTGCAGCGCTCACCTTACTGTCGAGTGTAAGTCTGAAGATGCAGCTTTCCAGGCAGGTTTCAGCATGGACCACATGTTTGAACTACAGCATGCGTGTCTTTGTGTTCTCCCTGCAGCTCTGCGAGTCACCAAACCCATGAAGAACCTGCAGGTCCCGGAGACGCAGGTGGCCATGTTGGAATGCGAGGTGTCGCACTTCAACGTGCCGTCCACCTGGCTGAAGAACGGCGTGGAGATCGAGATGAGCGAGAAGTTCCGCATCGTGGTTCAGGGCAAACTGCACCAGCTAAGGATCATAAACACCAGCAGGGACGACTCCGCCGAGTACACCTTCGTCTGCGGGAACGACCGCGTGTCGGCCACGCTCACCGTAGACCGTAAGATACTCCCCTGGATGCCGATGACGATTAGATTTCAAAACTTTATTCTCTTTTTAACTAACTTAAAGTTTCTCTAACTTCTTTATTTTGTCACAAAATGCATTAAATAGTTACTTTGACCAACAGGCCATAAAGTTCCCAGTCATGTAGAAATAAGAACCATTAGCATGTCAGTGATCACTGATCAGGAAATTAAAGAAATTTAATTCATGAGAACTTTCTTTTTAAGATGCATATAAAATGTTTAATTTAGAAAACGAGAAACGGTTCATCTCAGAGAGCTTTGATACTCCTGCATTAAGTTCAGTGGCCGACTTCATACAAATTCATGACCAATAACCGTGATCACCGAGGTCTGATAACGACTGAACTAGATCAACGTTGGGTTTAAAAATAGTTTTACCTTCTGGTTTATTGTTTTCTAGCTATTTTAATCACAACAATGCTGGAGAACCTGAACGCTCAGGAGAAAGACATGGTCACATTCGAGGTCAATGTCAACTACGAAGGAATCACCTACAAATGGCTAAAGAACGGTGTGGAGATCAAATCCACAGACAGATGCCAGGCTCGGTGCAAACAGCTGACCCATACTCTGAGCATCAGGAATGTCCACTTTGGAGACAGCGCAGAGTACACCTTCATGGCTGGGTCTGCCGCCACCACCGCCAAACTTTACGTGGAGGGTAAGACCTGCTTTATGTCCCAGGCCTTCAGAAGGTTCCAGGACAGTCTTCTGTTTTTGGCCATATGCCAGATCTAAACTGAAGAAGCATCAGTTGGTTTCCTTTTATCTGTTTGTGTCCACTGCAGCCAGAGTAGTTGAGTTCACCAAACATCTGAAGGACCTGAAGATCACGGAGAAGAAGAGGGCCACGTTTGAGTGTGAAGTCTCCGAGCCCAACATCCAGGTGATGTGGATGAAGGACGGCCAGGAGCTGGAGATGTCCGACAGGTAGAGCTGCTCTGATTAGGTCATATCTGTTCCACCAACATGGTGGCTCATTTCCTTCTGCGTTTCCTGCAGATACAAAATGTCCTCAGACAAATTTGTGCACCACCTGGTTTTGCCGTCAGTCCGTTTGTCTGATGTGGGCGAGTACACCGCCGTAGCCGGGTCCAGCATGTCCAAAGGTCACCTTAGAGTTGAGGGACGAGATGTCAAAATCTCAGAGCCCATGAGCAGAGAAATCACAGTGAGTTTATGTGTCATGGACACAAAGACGAACCACACCAAACAAAAGGTGCTGCTGAGTTCTGGTCAGGATCCTTCCTCAGTTTCATCTTTTGTTCTGCTGCAGGTTGTTGAAAAACAAAGAGCCACCTTTGAGTTTGAGGTGAACGAGGACGAGGTGGAGGGCCGCTGGCTCAGGAACGGCGTGGAGATCCAGTTCTCGGCGGAGGAGAGGTTCAACTACGCCACCATCAGGAAGCTGCACCGCCTCACCATTTCTGAGACCTTCAGGAGCGACGCTGGCGAGTACACCTTCATCGCCGGCAAGAACAGGAGCACCGTGAACCTCCAAGTCAGACGTGAGACATTCAATGAGACAACTTGGTTTGGACATAGCTGCTGATTTAGTGAAACACGTAGGGTGTTCAGACCACTGACTGGGCCCATAATGCCACAACTTCTGCATGACTCTGCACTTCTTATAGGTTTTGTAGAAGTTTCTGAAATGTTGAAGACAAGAGTCTCCATGATGGACTTCAAATCTTCCACAATGTGGAAATGAGAAATGAGAAATAACTGGTCTCCTGTTTGGACCGAAATCAGTCCTGAGTTTGGACAGAGATTGGTCCTCTGTTTGGACAGAAACTGGTTCCCTGTTTGGACAGAGATTGGTCCTCTGTTTGGACAGAAACTGGTCCCCTGTTTGGACAGAGATTGGTCCCCTGTTTGGACAGAGATTGGTCCTCTGTTTGGACCAAAACCAGTCCTCTGTTTGGACAGAATCCGGTTTGGTTTCTAATATATGAGTGACGATGTGACCCGTTTGTACCAGCAGAATTATTATTATGAAACAAAAGATGAAAGATTTTAGGAAATATTTGATCATTTGAAACTATTTTGTTGATATTTTCTAACACTTTGTTCCTCTTGTCTGTCGGTCCTTAGTACCAGTACCACCTCAGATTGTACACCACATCCAGGCCCAAACGGCAATGTCGGGGAGGTCCGTGCGTTTCACAGCACAGGTGAGCGGCTTGCCTCAGCCTCAGGTGTCGTGGTACAAAGACTCCCAGATTCTGTCCACCAGCTACAAATGCAAGTTCCTCCACGATGGAGAGGAGCACACGCTGCTGCTGCTCGAGGTCTTCCCTGAGGACGCTGCCGTCTACAGCTGCGAGGCCAAGAACGACTATGGAGAGGCGACTAGCTCCGCCCCTCTCACCGTGGAAGGTGCAGACCAGTTTTATGGAGACATTTCACAGTTTTTTATTTATATGAATTGAATTATTTTCTTTCAACTTAATTTATGTTTACTTCAGCTATTTTAATGTATACATCTTATTTATAAATTTCCTCTGGGCTGTATATATATATATATATATATATATATATTTATTCTGCTGTTTACTTTCAGTATAATCTAATCCAACTGCTTACCTTGCCCTGACATTCCATGTGGGGACAGATTAGGCTTCTTTGAATCAAATTGAATAGAAAATGCTGATGTTTGTGTTATTTTATGGATTTTAGTTCCAGAGGTTGCTGAAACTGTGACTCGGGTCTCCGCTCCGGTCCTCATCACTCCCCTGAGAGACATGCTGGTCTCAGAGGGACAGCCGGTCCAGCTGCAGTGTGCTGTCTCCGGGGAAGGTATGGCGATGACCACTCTTACCTTCAGTCCTGTCTGAGTTGCAGATGATCCTGACTTGACTGTGTCTCCAGATCTGCAGATTTCTTGGTTCTGTCAAGACAGGGAGATCAGACAGTCTGACATCTTCAGGATGTCTCATTTTGATGAAACATGCTTGCTGGAGATTTCCAGAGCTCTCTATGCCCACGAGGGAGAGTACTCATGCATTGCCTCAAATGCAGCAGGAATGGTCACATGCTCTGCTACTCTGCATATTGATGGTAAGTCCTGCAAGCCTCCCTTATCGAGCAGATTAGTGGTCACAGAGAGGCTGGTACTTGCATGATCTGCTGAACTCCAACGGCTGCTCCGGTTTATACCTTTTTTATGTTAACCTGGTTTCCTGTTTAATAGGAAAACTCAGCATGAAACTCTGAGAGTGCATTAAAACTCAATCTGCCTGTAGGGTTAGTAGTCCCAGCACCAGGGCCAACAACGGGAACGTTCTAAATGTCAGAAAAAGGTACCGTGAAGCTAAATATAACTATCCACTAATTGTAAGTATCACTAAAAGTGGCTAAATGTAACTAGGTAAGCACAAAGATCAGACAATCATGTCACAACAAAAAAACACCAATAAGATAAACATCACCGTGAGGCACAGGGCTCTCCATGTATGGACCCCTCCTGTACCCGACCAGGTATGCCTTCCTCGGACATGCGGGAGTCCCCATTCGCCACTCTCCGGGAGAAAAAATGTTGGTCAATTTTGTTGTTCGACCAGCTGACGAGATCCAACATGATGTTTTAATCAGGAAGAAATGCAGAGAGGTGCACACAGACAGACATGAGCAGGAACACAGGGACCTGAGGGAAGAAAATAAGCGTCCGCCCCACTCAGAAGCAGAAAGGAGGAGTTTTTAATAAAAAGGAAAACTGTAAAACCAAACAGAAAAATGTTTCTGTAAAGATTTTATCCTTCCAAACAAGAAATGTCTCCTGACTGAACCGCAAAGTGTAGTTTATGCATTAGGCACCACAAAGGACACGCTGTTAGCTTTGTTTGAGAATGTTAGCTAGGAGGGAAACACATAACCCCAAAATCAGCATCATCTGATTAATTTTTATATAGTGCAAATTTAATTTGAAAATATAATAAAGGTTCATTTTAGTGACTCATCAAAAATTATGAGCTTTCTGAATAAAAATGTGTTTGAGCTAAGATGAGCTAGCTGACAGCTCCGACCACTAGCCAACAGGTTTATAGCTAACTAGTTTAATTACTGCGGGTGTGGGGGATGAATCACGTGCATGTTTGGTTTAAAAAGAAGACGCATGTGTGTGCAGAATATAAACAAGATTACGAGCACATTTTAGGCTAGCTTAGCGTGATAGTATTATCATCAGCAGACTTTTAAAGCTGGAATCTGTTCTTGTTTTTGTGCTTTGACCTTGAAGTTCTAATATTAAATGAAAATGGCATCTGTTTGTGCTACCGGCTCGGGATTATTAATAACTTTCCAGCTTGACATCAGAGTCTGGCTGTGACCTGCATGCAGGAGTAATCTGTTGTAGCATTTCTGGACGTTCCCTCCAGTTTTCTATCCATCTTACAGGTTGTCATGCATGGCGTCTTCTCTTCCTGCACAACATTTAACGGTTCTTCATTTAGATGAATCTTTGTTTCAGAGTAATACAGCATGGTGGAAGCTGTGAAGTGCAGCTTTCTGGACTCCTCACACTCAAGCACGGACATGAGCCTTATCAGCTTTTAGTTTAAACTCCGGTCCGGTCAAACTTGCATGATTGACAGTGGAAACCAGCCTCTGTCAACCTCTTCACTGATCACGACTGATGCTCAACGCTTCCACCCAACTGCACAAATAACCTGGAGAAGTCACCAGAATGATGATGTGTTGACCTGTCTTCTATTCTTTCTTACTGCCCAGATAAAAAAGCCTTAGCTAGCATGACAAGCACTGGGGCTGAGACTAAGCTAACTCAGAGCCTGGAGGCTCAGATGGAGAGTTTCAGCTCTGTGTCGGTGGGCGTTGAGTTTTCTGAAGCCATCTGTGAGCGTTCCTCTGTGTCCTGGAGGATGGTTGACATTCAGATGGAGAGCGTTAGCTCTGTGGAGACGAACTCTGGCAGTAGCCCCAGGCTGTTGATGGAGATGAGCGACGTACGAGTAAAGAGTGGTGAGATGGCTGAGTTCAGCTGTTCGTTTGGTGGGCATCCCTTCACCGGGGTGGTCTGGGATCATGACGGTCAGAGCCTGGTGGACACAGAGCGGATGAGGAGTTCTCAGAGCGGGGGCTTCTTGTCCCTGATTATTCAGGGTGTTGGTGTGGCGGACCAGGGAACATACCGCTGCACTGCCTCTAACCAACATGGTCAGAACAGCTCTGCTGCCCGGCTCACTGTCCAAGGTGGTTAATCTTATTTTCCTCCATGTGGTCCATCCCACCTTCCACCAGCTCCCTCTGCTTCTGACCCCTTCCTTAGGGCGTAACAGCTCCTTCTAGTCTGTAACCTGTTAGCGTATAATAGAATAACACTTTTAGGTGATAAAAGCTATCCCTCCTGCTAGCTTCACCTACTAACGCCATCCTCCATCCTACTAACCTCGTAGTGTTTTTACCTGTAGCCGTTTTCTGTCTGACCTCTAATGAATCTCCCTAACTTTATTCTCACCCAGCTAAAGAAGCAAACCTCAAAGCAGAGACCCCCATTCCCACCGATTCTGTACGTAGCATGTCTCAGGCAGACAGGACGGCCCCCAGAGGCCCTCCTGACCAAGACAAGCCGGACTCGCTGGAGAAGCCGGGATCATTGCCCAACTTTTCCCAGAGACCTTTCAGCCTCACCAGCCAGCTGTATTTCCCTGATTTTGCGCCGTATGACCAGCGAGGTCATCGTCTGTCCAGCTCACCTGGCTTCCGGGTCAAACTGCCCCCTGAGCTGCTGGTCAGACATGGAGGCGGCCTGTGTTGCGTCATGAAGGGGCTGCCCGCGTCATTTGTCATTTGGCTTTACAACCATTTGAATATCCAGGATTCTGTGTTGTATCCTCCGAAGCACGACGGCAGCACGAGCCGTAAAAACCTTATCAACGGACCTGGACAAGACGGCTCTTACTCTTGCAAAAACGTAAACTCAGCCAGGGATGCTGAGAGCCAGACGGTGATGAAAGGTTGGCATCTGCATGCTTTTGGTCATCTTACTCGCTCGGGCTTAGTTTGGCCCCACTCATCCACTCTGCTTTCCACCTTCATGGCGTCAGAAGCACACTCCTTCACAGGAATTTAACCTGATTTCTCTGTCCTACACTGACTAAAACACAGAGAAACGTGGTTTTTCAGAGCCGGCAGAGGTTCTGCACACTAAAACAAGGAGGCATGCAGGAGTGTCAGTGCAGAGCAGACGGATGATATGATGCACGAGCCGTCACTGATCCTAACTGCACTGCGGAAGCAGATGTAGGAGTGATTTTAACTGCAAAACATCTGTGTCTCCACAGTAACTGAAGCAGAGGAGAAAGCCAGCGTTCAGGAGGACGTTACAGGTAAAAGTCCACATTCTGATCTGTGTTGTCAGGTTGGGAGGGTAATAGTATGCAAAAAGTTATTATCAGATTAAAGCTGACTTATTAAGAGCTTCTGTAAACATTTTACTGATTTTGATAAATGAGCACCATAAAGGAGCACAGCAGTTTTAGACTGAGATCAGTTTATTGATTTATTTTGCTGCGGAGGCGAGTAAAATTGATAAAACATGGATTAGCAGACATGTTTGGGTCAAATCAGAACTGATGATGATGAAGCTACAGCAGCTGCTTACGCTACATCGATGGATGAATGAAATAAAGCATTTTCATCCCCCTGAGGCATCAAACGCACCATCATGTAGAAATCAGTAAATTTAACACTCTAGTTATTATTATTTCTTAGATTGATAGAATTAGTCTCATTCTGTCATGTTTGTAGAATCATTTATAAGATTTATTAATAATTTCATGACTGTTTTGTCATTTTTTTCTATTTTAAAACAGTTATGTGGTGACTAAATAACGTCATAAATGTGATTCACGACGTAAAAACCTTTTTCTCTACAGCAGTTTGTTCCTTTGAGATATTTTATTTTCCATTTCAGTTTATTCTAACATGAAAGGAGCTGCATCCGTCCTTCATTTACATGTTTCTGTGATTATTTGTCGCATAATTTCCACGATGAATGTCCAGTTTGTCCTGATGCGTTTCCTCCCACAGCAGCAGGTGGCGCTGTTCCGTGCACACGTGTGTGGAGAGAAACGGATAATAATGAGGAATGTTTGTTGTGTTTTGATTACAGCTGACACTGACTTGTCATTATTCTGCTCAGCCTTCAGCAGCTCCTGCATGGCGGTGCTGGAGGAGACGCAGGAGTCGTACCTCACCGCTTTAACACTTCCAGACAAAACCAGAACACTTGAACTCGACCCAGAGACCAAACGCTTTTCCAGCTCAGCAGTTTTCCTCAGCAAACTCTCTCCTGCCGCTGCGACTGTCGGAGAAACCGCCACGTTTACGGTGCGGGTGTCCGGATTCCCAGAACCCACCGTCAAGTGGTTCCACAACGGGCTGGGCATCACTAGTTCGTCCCAGTTCACCTTCGTTCATGAACAGGACGAGTACCGTTTGGTCATTAACCCGGTTCAGGTGGAGTCTGAGGGAGAGTACTCCTGCACAGTCAGTAACTGCTTCGGCCAGTCGAGCTGCAGGTCTTATCTTCATGTTCAGCTGCAGGATCAGAGAGACGAGAGGTCATCCAAACCTGCCGGAAAACCTCCAAAGTTCACTAAAACTCCAGAGTGTGTTCAGGTTTCAGAGGGGGGTCGGTGTTCTTTCAGCTACCTGGTGACTGGAGACCCACTCCCCGAGGTCCAGTGGCTGAAAGGCAGCTTCCGCATCCAGCCCGCTGGGTTCTGCATCATGTTGAACAACCCAGACGGATCAGGATTCATGAGCATCGAAGGCGTCAAACAGGAGCATGGTGGCGTGTACACCTGTAAGGCCTCCAACCGGTATGGAGAAGATTCCTGCAGTGCCCAGCTGCTCGTGTTCGGCCAGAAAGATCCAGAGGAACGCTCCACTGTTCAGAAAGGTATGGGTTTGGTGATATCCATGACTGAACAGAGCTCTGAATCCAGACTGCAGCAGGAGAGAAGCCGGTCGGATCAGATGATTTACACTATCGGCAGTGGAGACCGGCGGATCATTCCCAGCGAAGAGGTGGGAACCCTCCGAGACCTGGACATCTCTGCTGCCACCCTGCAGCGCGAGCAGGTCACCCAGCAGGCAGCTGTCCTGCACTCGCTCCAGGTCCAGGAGAGGGTTTCTGTGGGTCCGACCACACCGCCTCAGGTCTCCACCGCTCCCACCAAGCAGCTTCGCATGGCCTCGTTCCTCTCCTCAGTCCAGGAGACGCCAAAGATCACCGGACAGCACTGCGAGCCAATCTTCATCCCTGACGTCATCCAGCTCCAGTCAGCCAAAGAGCAGGCGCCCAAAATCTTGTCAGCCTCATCCGAAGAGGTCCTGTCCCTCACCACCCTGAGAGCCGAGGCCTTGACGGACCGAACTCCAAAACTCATTCAGACCGAGACCGAGCCCAGGCAGCTCTTCAGCAGCCACCAGGTGGAATCCGTTCTATGCATATGCAATGAACCATCAGCTGTGATCCGCAGAGCAGAGGAGGAGGCCGGTTTCCGGGTCACAGAGGGGGATAAAATCTTGTACTCAGCTCAGTCAGCAGGACAACTGCTGCTCACAGGAACAAGCTCCCAGCCTTTAGCAGCTCTGGACTCTGCCATTACACCGCTGGTAGAGAAAGAACCGCCCAAACCAGTACTAGCAGCGCTTACTGAAACCATACTCACTATATCTAAAGAGCAGAACCTCCAGATCCAGAAAGCAGAGCAGCAAAGACTCCATCCTCACAAAAACAAGGTTCGCCTATCGTCTGCCATCACCGAAAATAAGTACGAGGTCCAGGCCGAGCAGACAGTGCCCATGATGCCTTTAGGATCTGCTGTTCATGTCCAGCCTCAGCAGGAGGAAGAACAAGCTGTCAGCCTGCAGGTGATCAGTGATCAGGATGTGTTAGAGTCTGAGGGGAGGCTAAACCGTGAACGTCCCACCACAGAGCAGGCAGAGGTCCGGAAGAGTCCCACTGTGATGCATTCGGTGACTCGGGATGATCAGAGGACAATGTTCTGTGACACGACATCCGAGTTCACAGCAGAGACTGAAACCAGCTCTGTTCAGCCGAAGAAAGAGCCGCCACAAGCCCAACGCCTTCAGTCAGTGCAGTCTGCGCTGGCTTTAGCGAAGGAAGGCAGACTTATCGTGACCACGCCTGAGCAGCAGGAGGCGGCTCTGAAACAGCAGAAAGCTTCAAGCCACGCTGCCACCTCAGAGGAGAGGTGGGACATTATGGCAGAGTATGTGGGAGATGCGCAGCTGTCCGTGGACGGGGTAAAATCACAGCTCCGGTCCGAGTCCAGGACTCCCAGCATCCTCCCGGCATCTTCGCTGCCCCTCCAGCTGCCGAAGGAGACCCCTCTGGTTTCTGATTACAGGCAGCAGCGAGCATCTTTACACAGAGAGGAGAGCCGGAATATAATGCAGCCTTTGAACGTAACAGACACGCTGACTCTGGACGAAGGACACACAACCAAAATGGAAACGGATGAGACATTTACACCACAAATCAAAGTTGAGCCAAAAATCCCCAAAAAGCCGGTTTTAATTGAGGAGAAGGCGGTCGCCACCCAAAGCTGCACCATCCTGGAGGCTGATGAGCAGGACTTTGCAGTCCGGATTCAGGAGGGGCAGTCGCTCCGACAGTCGCTGTTGCTGGAAGAGAAACAGCTCATCATTGGAGAGAGGTCAGTTGAGATCCGTCGATCTGACAGCTCGACCGTCAGCGTGAAGACACAGTCCAAAGCACTCATGTTTGTCCACGACTCACAGGAGTCTCAAACTCTACCTAAAGAACTCAGCTTTGTCATTCACATCCCAAAACCATCCCGGGCGAACATCCGGCGCCAGCTCCGGGACGCTTTGCAGTCCGCCGTGGCCTTGGATCAGCCGGTGCTGCTGGCTGATGTCCTCAAACACTTTGCGATGGTCCAGGTACAGGAGGTCAAAGTTCAGACAGAGCCAAGACGGGCAGTGAGCACCTACTTGATCACGTCACCAGGAGTTCCTCTGGAAATCACTCTGTGTTTCCAAGGAGAATATCCACAGACAGCAGACCTGAGGTCTGAGCTCCAGGTCGCCCTAAACGCCGTGGTTTTCCAGGACCAGGAAAGTCTGCCTTCAGAACAGCCCGGAGTGTCACAGACTGACTGGCCGCAGATGGTCCAGGTCCGCTCGGCACCGTCCAGTCAGGTGCTGTCTTCTGTGGTGGATATGGCAATGGTGGCGGAGAGCGTGGAGACATTTCCTCCAGATGTAACGCAGTCTGCAGGCATCAGAACCGAAGCCAAGGCGTCATTCCAGTATGCTACTGAAAGCATGCGGTTAGATCAGAGGACAGTCCAACCAGAGAGCCACATCTCGGCTGTGGACAGGTTGATCCGAGCAGAAACTAGGGAAGAGTTTCTGTCAGAGGCCATCATGATCAGCGAGTCCTCTGACAGAGATTTTCCCATTGTCACCGGTCCCCTCCAGGATGTGTTTGCTGAGGAAAACTGCCAGGCGGTTTTTACCACCACCATTAAATTTGCCTCTAAAGTTAACTGGTTTTTCAACAATCAGTTAGTGACGACTGGCGACGAGTTCAAGTGTTGGAAAGACCGGGACACGTACACGCTAGCTGTCACCAGAGCTGTTAAAGAGAAGCATCAAGGAGAGTATGTCTGTGAGGCCGAGAACGAAGCCGGCAGGACCGCCACGTCCTCCAGACTCACTGTGGTCTCAGCAGGTTTGATGATGAGCACTTCTTAGATTTCATCATCAACTAACGTCACGCTGAAACTGTGCTGGCTGCAAACCTCAAAGCAACTAGAACTTTCCATGGTGTCTGGATGCTTTGAGGTTTTCATCACATCCTCACTTTTCCTCCCATCTCACATCCATTCCTCCTTTTTCTTCCGGGCTTTTACCTCATGACCTCTGTCCTCTGCATGCTCACATTTGTCCTCCTATTGTTGCAGAGTCCCTGTTCATCACATCCTCCTCCGCAGTCATCCCAGGCTCACCACATCTGTAGCTACCTCTGTTTCTGGTTCAGCTGCTGACATTGTCGTCTTGTCTGTCCGTCCTTCCCCACAGCCGTGAAGCCTGTCTTCACACAGAGGATTGTTCCTCTGGAGATCAACGTCGGCAGCACGGCCAGGTTTGAATGCGCGACTGCCGACGCTCCAAACGTGAACTTCAAATGGTTTAAAGATGGCCGCCCCATCAAAGAGGGCGATAGATACAGGATTATCAGTCGCTTCACTGCGTCCTCTCTGGAGGTCCTGAGCCCAACCAAGGAGGATAGCGGTGAATTCAGCTGCACGGCGTCCAACCAGCACGGCAGTGATGAATGCTCCGCCTCCCTCAGCGTGACAGGTAAGAGCGACGCATGTTTCCTCTTCTTCCGCTGGTTGAGCTCTGAGTTTCCTCTTGGTTTTCTGGACGGTGTTCTGTCTGCTGAACTGTGAAAGCCATCACACAGGGTCGGGGTGTGGCATCTTACCAATAACGTGTCTGTTTCTTAACCCTTGTAGAGCAATTCCCTCCTGTTTTTCTAAGTACACCCGACCCCCAAACTGTGTATGTTGGACAGAAGGCTCTGGTCCAATGTGTGCTAAGAGGATCGGCTCCTCTGAATGTTGCGTGGCTCAAAGACCACCGGGCAGTGCCGCCACGGTGCAGGACCTCTTGTGAGAACAATAAGCACACTCTTGAGATCCTTGAGCTGACGTCAGCAGATGGGGGTCAGTATGTGTGCAGGGTATCGAATGATTGTGGGGCAGCTGAGTGCAGCGTCGAGCTGCGTGTTGTTGGTAAACCCAACTTTGTAAAGCCCCTGGGTCCTGTCGCTGCTGTCGTCGGAGCTCCTCTGCACCTGGAGTGCCAGGTGGACGAGGACACGGGAGTGACTGTCACCTGGACCAGAGATGGTCGGAGAGTCCACCAGTCTCCAGACTGTAAACTGTCTTTTCAAGATAAGACAGTAAATCTTGATATCCTAAAAAGCACACTGAGAGATTGTGGAGATTATGTGTGTACGGTGACAAATGAAGCTGGAAGTTCATCTTGTTCCACCTCAGTGAAGGTTCAAGGTAAGAGCTGATAACTGTTCTGCATCTGTTGCACATCTGTGGTGTGTCTGCTGTCTCTTTCTTACATCATGAATCTTCTCTTTAACTGCTGGGTTGTTGTTTTGAACATCTTTGCCTCCATGATGGCTCTTACTGATCATGACCTTCTCCAGAGCCGCCAGCCTTTGTGAAGAGGCTGGAAGCCACCACGGTTTGGAAGCAGGGCAGCAGTGCCCGGCTGCAGTGCACCGTCAAAGGATCCCCGGAGCTCCACGTGAGCTGGTTCTTCAACAACAGCGAGATAGCAGCCGGTGGCAGGTCTTTGTTCAGTCTGACAGACGGCGTGGCCTCTCTGGAGGTGAAGGATGTGATGCCGAGCGACGGTGGAAACTACAGTTGTGAAGTTCTCAATGAGTCTGGCTGTGAAAGTTGTAGCACGAAGGTCATAGTGAAAGGTAGGCATGTGAAGGCAGTTTTACTCAGAACCAGGTGTTCAGCATAGGTTTGTCTAACTGGATCGTGTTCCCCGCCAGAACCTCCATCCTTCACTAAGGGTTTAGCGTCCATAGAGGCAGTCAGAGGTTCGGTTGCTGTGCTGGAGTGTGAGATTTCAGGCTCAGCACCTTTTGAAGTGACCTGGAAGAAGAATAAGAAACGCTTGTCTGCAGATCAGAAGTTCAGAATGGGGTCACATGGGTCGATAAGCTCACTAGAGATCCACAGATTTGAGAGCGCCGATACTGGTGAATACGAATGCGTTGTATCCAACGAGGTCGGCTCGGCAATCTCTAAGTCGAAGGTTACACAGAGAGGTTAGTGAGTTTACCTGTGCTGTGTTGTGTTTCTGGCTGATGTCCACACAAACGTCACTAACGTTGTTCTTTCAGAGCCTCCCGTCTTCTCAAAGAGACTCGAAAGTGCTGCTGTGGTTTTAGGAAATGCTGTAAAACTTCAGGGAGTCCTGAAAGGCTCCGCCCCCATCTCTGTCAAATGGATGAAAGACTCTGAGATGCTCAGAGACGATGATCCGAATGTCACAGTGTTGTTTGAGAACGGTGTCGCGAGCATTTCCTTCTCCCGCGTAGAGTTAAAACATGGCGGCAAATACACCTGCCTGGCTGTAAATGAGGCGGGACAGCAGAAGTGCGAGGCCGTCCTGACCGTCCAAGGTTCGACAACATCCATGTTTCATTGCATGTTCCCACAGTTCCCAACTGTCAGCCTAAAGTTTATTGTGGTGTTTTAGAGCCGGCCCAAATCTTAGAGAGCGCAGCGTCCATCAGTGTGACGGCAGGCGACTCGGCCACACTGGAGTGCTCCATCTCTGGGAGCCCTGAGCTCAAAGTAAAGTGGTTTAAAGATGGAAAGGAGATGACCAGCAGCCGTAAATATAAGATGACAGTGAAGGAAAACACGGCTGTTCTTAAGATCGTCTCGGCAGAGCGAGGAGACTCCTCAGAGTACAGGATGGAGGTCTCCAATGCAGTGGGAACAGACCAGTGCACGTGCTCCGTCACCGTCATAGGTTAGTTTTAGACACAAGCTGAGCTGTTTTAGTATGAGCATCTGATGACCGTTGCATGTGGTACACTCCTCTTCAGATCGTGCAGTTCCACCGACATTCACCCGGTCGTTAAAGAAAGCCGACGGCAGTGTTGGTGGAGATGTTACTCTGGACTGCAGGGTGGCCGGATCTCAGCCTCTGCTCGTGTCCTGGTTCAAAGACCAGACAGAGATCCACAGTGATGGCAAATATCAGCTGGCTTTCAGTGAAAGTACAGCTTCTGTGAATATAACGTGCCTGGATCAAAGCGATGCTGGACACTACACGTGCCGGGCCTCTAATGAAGCCGGAGTAACCGAAACCAGCGCTCCTCTGTCGGTCAAAGGTCAGAGAAGACAACAGCTCACATCTGGCTGGACGTTCGTGGTTTTTATCAGTTGAACATGCGTGTTGTTTTTCTTCTCCGATAACTCCAGAACCTCCCATCTTCACTGCGAGACCAGAGTCCCGGGATGTTTCTCCGGGATCCAACGTTGTGATGAAATGCTCCTTCTCTGGATCAGCCCCACTGGCTGTTAGGTGGTTCAGAGAAGAGAAGGAGCTCTTCTCTGGAGGGAAGTGTTGCATTAAAAAAGAGACCTCTTCAAGCTCCTTGGAGCTTCTTTCTGTGAAACCCAGTGACTCGGCTAAATACACCTGCCAAGTGTCCAACGATGCTGGGAAGGTGGAAAGCACGGCGGTCCTCTTTGTGAAAGGTGCCCGTTCATTCCTTCTTCTGCCGAACTGTCTTCTTTTATTGCTGCTTTAACTGTAAATATTGCTGTTGGTTTACAGACGCTCCTACTTTTACAATGAAGCTGGAGCCTACACAGCTGCTGAAGGCTGGAGAGCCTCTCAGGCTGTCCTGCAGAGTGCAGGGAACTCCCGTGATCCACATCAAGTGGTTTCAGAACGGCTCAGAACTAGTGTCAGACCACAGACGCAGCGTGTCCTTCGACGGCTCGGTGGCCAGCCTTATGGTAGGGAGTTGCTGTGTGGAGGACAGCGGACAGTTTGTCTGCGAGGCATTCAGCGATGCTGGCAGAGACCAGAGCAGCAGCTCGGTAACGGTACAAGGTTGGTCCAGAGTTTACCTTCCCCCTACACACTGTCGAGCCCAAGTTTGGTCTACAGAGTTCTGCTCCTCTGAATCCAATGGTGCAAATCACAGACACTCCCAGCATCTACTTCCGCTAGCCAGCAGGGGGCAGTCCATAGATTTAAACACGTAGATGCCACATGCCAGGCACATAAACATGGCCGCCACCTTGGACATCAGTCAGATTGACATTTTGGTGTCAGACGCCAGACTTTTTTACCTCATACGAAGGTTCCTGTGAAAGAAACTCAGAATCTATAAATGACTGGAAGAACATTTTACTAGAAAGTACTTGTTTTATATAGAGATGTCCAATATTATCGGGACACTGATATAATCTGCCGATATCGCAATTAGAATTTAATATTGTGAAGTATTGGTATTAGTTTTTTCCTTTTAAAGACAACCTTTACACATGTGCACATTATAAACCAAACAGCTGTGTCTCCTCTAAATCAAAACAACCAGATAAAGGAGATGTCGTAGAGTTTTCACGATATGTTTGTTTTTCTACCACAACTCACAATAAATGACATCATCAAACTGCTTGCAGAATATGCCGCCTGGACTCCAAATGTTTTGGGATTATTTCAGATTAAGTGTCTGCAAACAGATTAGAAATAATCCCGGGGAGTCAAAATATATTAGTATTGGTTAGTATTGATATTGGAAATTAAGAGTTGGACAGAATTAATATGTTGGATATTGGTAAAAAAGTCTGTTTTATATTAACCGTTATGACCATGACTATGTTGAATGTGATGCATCTCACACCAACTCAGGTGGGACAAGAAAACTAAAGCTGTTTTTGTTTGTAAGATGATTAAAAGTTTGCCATACTGTATGAAACTACATTTTTTCATTAAATCAGTTTAATGGTGCTAACATTAACATTAAATGCTAACGTATGTATCAGAACAAATAAGCATGAAGAACTAAGTGATAGTTTGAAGGTTTCCAGAAGCTAACAGGAGGAAGCAGGTATGCTAATGATGGCGCTTATAGTGGCATGTATATACAAACAAATATATTTATATTATATTTACTCACAGCAGCGCCAGCGGTGGCATCTACGTGCATATATTTATATCAATGGGGGCAGTCGAGGAACCAGACCCAGTGTTCTGGTTTAGGGTCCTTCCAGACCACCTGAGATGCTAACTGTTCATCAGATCTGAAAATGAGCCAATCACTGACCTCCTCTGTGGTCTCCATGGTTATCATCTTGTTTCTGTCCTGCAAATGAAGCCCCCTGGTGGTATCTTTTGTTAGCACCATAGAACACAAGCAGGGATTAGACCATTATGGAACCGGCTGCTTGAAAAGGAAGCATATCCTCTGCATTAGTGTTGTTTTCTGTCTGTGAACTGTCTCCTAACGTAACCTACTCTCTCTCTCACTCACACACACACACACACACACACACCACCTCCTCAAACTGTAGCAGGTGTTGTTAGATGTCCTCAGACTTCACTGGAGCACCATGAATTCTGTGGACCAAACGTCTCTCCTTCAGACAAATGAAACATGTGCTGTGTGTTTTGTAGAGCCTCCGGTGTTTGTGAGGCCTTTGGAATCAGCCGAGCTGCTGAAGGGATCGGACTTGGTTCTGGAAGGAACCGTCTCAGGGTCCGCCCCATTTGAAATCAGTTGTTTTCTCAACGATAACCTGATCACAAGCGACAAAAGGCATGAAGTCAGTATAGAGAGAGACAGAGTGGCTGTTCGGGTGTGGCGCTGTGAGGCCCGAGATGCTGGGATGTACCGCTGCACGGTAGCAAACCGTGTTGGAGAGGCCACTTGTTCTTGTCAGGTGTCTTTCAAAGGTCAGTTCAAACATCACCCTGATGCATGTCTGATCACACAGCACGTGTCACTGTGGATGCTTATTGGATGAATGTGCATATGATGAGATCAGCCAGAGGAAGATGCTGATCCACATCCTGCAGCCTGCTGTCTCATTTGTGGTTTTTTCCTACCAGAACCGCCAACATTTGTCCAAAGCCTAGAGGACATGTCCTGCATGGTGGGCTCTGAAATTTCCATGAAGTGCATGTTATCTGGATCACTTCCCATGACTTTCCTCTGGATCAAAGACGATCATGAGCTCACTGAAGACGAGCATGTTAAGATGTCCTCCGAACCCACGAGAGCCGTGTTGAATCTGAGACATGCTCAGTTGTCCCACGGTGGAAAATATGTGTGTGAGGCTCAGAACAAAGCTGGGACTCAGAGATGTGGCGCTGTGCTCATGGTGACAGGTTTGTCCGATGTTTGCAGCTCTTCTTCTAACTGCTGCTGCTTTACGTCCAGCTTCACGCTTAACACTTCCGGAAGTGCCCTGCTTTTGTACAACGTACAGTCTGTCACAGCGCAGGGAGGCCCAGCGGGGCTCCAAACAGTCGAAGTCCAGCAGTTCTGAGCACTGCATGCAGGATGATCAAACAGAGAAAAGCGATGTTGGTTCATTTATCCTGCAGCTGCTGTTACTGTGTTGGTGTCTGCAGATGTATGCATGCTTTGTGACAGATCAGATTATAGAACGGCCCAGTGGGACCAAGAACAAAATGCATGTTTCAGAGATCGTAGCGGTTAAGGTGGAGGGTAAAGTCTGCTTAGTTTAGTGTAGTCATTACTTGTATGTTATGTCTGCTGTTGTGTGATTAACTGTGTGTGAAGCCTTTGAGACGACTTTGTTGTGATACTGGGCTGTATAAATAAAGTTGAATTGAATTAAAGATGGTGGCAAGTTAAGCTGCTGGGCAGAAAACTGGGTCGCTGCTGGTTAGGGTTTATGTTCTGGTCCCTCTGGCCCTCCCATGGTTTAAGGAGCAGAAGGAGGTGTTATCAGACTGCTTGGTGGCTAAAGGCAATCATCCAGTTGTGTGAGCAGCGATTCTGTGTGTGAGATCCAGAACCATGTGGGTTCTACCTCCTCCTCAAAGGTTCATGCCAGTTCCTGACATTGTTTCTGTTTTCTTACATTGTTCAGACTCACCTGCACTACTCTTTTTCTGAACCGTCCTTCTTCCCCAAACCACCTGAACAGGTGTTGTTTGTGAGAGCAGGAAGGTGTTTGTTGATCTCTGTGTGCTAGCTCCGACAGGAGCATTGTGTCAAACACAACATGTCCAGCTGTTTTAGACATCAGTGGTGGGTAATGCATCTGTGAGGTCTGGAGCAAAGCAGGTGCTGTTAGCTGCAAAGGTCAAAGGTCGGTTTCCTCTGCACATTCACGTTAAGCTTCTTCAACGAGCTCCCAAGAAAGATTTGCTTTGTTATTTCAGGTTTGCTGGCTGAAGGTTGGTAAATCGAAGTTCAACAGCAGGGTTTGATTGATACTTACAGGAAGTGGTTCTAAGAACAAACGATCAATCAAATCCAGCCAAAAACATGAAAATGTGGAGCTGATCCAGGACTGTGATGTGGAAGATGTGTGTGCTTATGGGTGTGTGTTGCTAATGAGGTTGGAAGCTGTGGCTCTGCAGCTTCATCTCACATTTCAGACATTTTCATTCACACATCACGACACAAAACATTCCCAACAGACCCTCCGACGTCGCACAAAAGAAGGAAAACATTGGCACAATTTTGGGACATCTGGCGGTGTTTCGCTGCGCTAACCATAACTCCTAACCGATCGCTGTTCCCAGAGAGATTCCCGCCTGTGACGGGACACGTAGCCGGACAAACACCTGCCAGGTTGCCACACTCTACAGGCTTATAAGTGATCGTATAATCACAGCAATTAACCGAACATGCATGTGTTGAGGTGGGAGGAAACCAGAGAACCTGGAGTAAACCCACACATACACAGGGAGAATATGCAAACACCACACAGAAAGGCTGCTGCCTAAGCTACAGATCAAACCAGTAGCCTTCTTGTTGTGAGCCCACAGTGCTCACAGAAATGGCCCTGGTTTCTAACCACTACACCACCGTGCTGCCGCTCTCCATATAGAGTTCTTCCACATCCATCTGTATTCACCTGCCTCATCTAGCTGTAGCTGCATTGACACGCCTGCACTCACCTAGTGGTCAGGAGAGCTTAGCTGGTCAAAGAAACTCACAGATCCAGTTAGTCACGAGTACAGGGTCGCTGGAACTTCTCCGATCAGCATAGGACGAAGCAAAGACGGTGAAGAGCTCTGGTCAAGCAGAAAAAGTCCTCTGTCCTGAGACAATACCCTTTAGCAGTCTGAACATAGAGTCCTGTCAGCTATGAGACATCGCTGAGCACCCGAGGAAGGGAAAGGAGTCATAGAAAATATCTTTCAGGATGTAGAACAGCATTTTCACAAGAAACTTGTCATGATATAGCTCGAAACAGAGAAGCTAATTCCCCCTACCTTCACTAAGGAATTACAGTGATCGGTGGTTAGGAGGACGTGCAGACATCTGTCAAATGGAGCAAAGGAAAATAAAGGATCCTTAAGTAGAAGTAGAAGCTCATGCAGAGTCTGGCTGGAGATACTGGAGCACTTGGGCAGAGTGTGGGACCAACTCTTCTATGTGTGAGTTTTCAACATGCGCATGTGACCTCGAGTCTCAGGCTCTTCTACCAAAGGCCCTAAAAGGCATCGCTCTTTTTGCGCCGAAATGCTTGGAGCTCATCTCTGCAGCCTTGTGTGCCATTAAACTGGAGACTGGAGAGATTTTCTGTAGACCTGGACCCAGTCTGGACGATTCATGGTGGGATTCATTCCTGCCACGTTAGCAACACAGCAGCCGTGCTGGTGAAAGGTTGGACCAGAACCACTGCCACGTTAGCAACACAGCAGCAGTGCTGGTGAAAGGTTGGACCAGAATCATCTTTTTTCATTTCATAGCCCCTCTTTCTTCATTTTTTCTTCCCAGCTATGTGTTGTCTTCAGCCCTCCACCCATCCCAGTCATGCACATGTCCGTCATTGTTGATGATAGTAACATAGTCTTTTTTTGACTTTACAGAGCCACCTCAGTTTATCCTGAAACTGCCTCCCACTACATTTGTGAAGCAGTGTGAGGGACACCGTTTTGAGTGCAAGGCCACCAGCGCACAGTCCCTGAAAATGTGCTGGTACAAAGATGACCAAAAGGTAACGGACGGGGGCAACTATAAGACAATGTTGGTTGAGTCAACGGCGTACCTCCAGCTCCGTTCGGCAAGGTTTGCCGATAATGGCGTCTACACATGTGAGGTTCATAATGACGCTGGCAGTGCACGCTCCAGCACCACTCTCATTGTTCAAGGTCAGATATCCTGCAGAAAACGTGACTACACACTGTTTGTGGATTTGTTACCTCTGGACTTGAGTAGCATGAAAGAGAAGGAATGAATATTCCTGTGATGCAGATTTTGGTATTGTGGCTTGTGATTGAGTGTGTGTCGGCATGGAAACGGATTCCAGTTCTCCAGTGGGAATGACCAAGTACACCTGCGTTATTTTTCTCATCTCTGAGAGATGAACATCTCCTTAGATGGCCCAGTAGCATGCACCTGAGTGCTTCTCTCCCCGTAGACCTCATGGTTTGGTAGGGGTTTGGATGGATTCTCTGGCATGGACCAACATCAGCATGACCCTCCATAAAGGATTTAAATCCACTGGAAATGCTCGGCTGAGGTGCTTGCCCTGGAAGCTGCTTGTCCGTGAATGTTCCGCCTATTAATCTATCACAATATATTTTCCAGAGTCCCCATCATTCACTCAAAGCCCCAGTCCAGTGGAGGGCGCTGTGGGGCAGGATGCCTGCCTGCACTGTGAGATGTATGGCACACAGCCATTTCAGGTTAACTGGTACAAAGACAAAAGGCCACTAAAAGAGAGTAGAAAGTACAAGATGGTGAGCGTGGCCAACTCCGCCACTCTTCATGTAATGAAACTGGAGAAGGACGACGCAGGTCTTTATGAGTGCAGGGTTTCAAACAATGTGGGGACCGAATTCTGCCGCACTACTATTGCTCTAAAAGGTCAGTACAGAATCAGAAGCCCTTTCCTCACAACATGCAACCTCTTCCCCTCACACGGGATCTTTCCATCACAATTCAGAACCACCAACTTTCGTTAAGAAGATGGTGGACCAGTCGGTGACGGCTGGCCAGCAGCTGACTCTGACGGCTACAGTGCAAGGTTCACAGCCTCTCACCGTGTCCTGGATCCAGGATAAAGATCATACTCTCAGAGACAGCGACAACAGGAAGATTACCTTAGAGAATAATGTGGCCACGCTTGTGATTCTCAAGACCGACTCAGCCACAGCCGGCAGATACTGCTGCCGGCTCAGGAACGACTCTGGAGTCGTGGAGTCAGTCTTCTATGTCACTGTCTTAGGTTTGTAGACCTCTAGTGTGGAAAGCATCACTCATAACCGTATTAGAATACAGGTAGGCTAATATCTCCTCCCCATGACTGTAGAACCTGCAGCGGTGGTGGACAGCCCAGAGTCCATGAGCATCAAGTCAGGAGAAAATGCTTCTATAGAAGTTACTGTGTCGGGTTCACCAGAACTGAAAACAAAGTGGTTCAAGGACAACAAGGAGCTCAGTAATGGTGCCAAGTACCAGATGTCCCTCAGTAAGAAGGTTGCCATGCTGAAGATCCGGTCTGCTGACAAAGCGGATGCTGGAGAGTACAAATTGGAGCTTTCTAATCATGTTGGAAAAGCTTCTTGCATAACTAAGCTCTCCATCTCAGGTTGGTGGCCTCATGCGTTGTTTTTGTTTCTTTGGTTTCTTCTTTTTAGTTAGCGGGCAGCTCAGAAAAGGCTGACATGCTGTTTTTTAACAGATAAGTTGGTTCCACCGAGTTTTGTAAGGAAGCTAAAAGAGGCCCACGTTGCTGTGGGTAAGCCTGCTGAGATGGCGTGTAAAGTTACCGGATCATCTCCTTTAACAACTTCCTGGTTCCACGATGGTCAGGAGATTAAAAGCGGTCCAAACTATGAGGTCACCAGCACGGATAACACCTGCGTGCTGAGAGTGCTAACTGTCCAGATGTCAGATTCTGGTAAATACACGTGTAAAGCTGTGAATGCTGCAGGAGCCGGTGAGACAAGCGCTTCCATGAAGGTTACAGGTCAGTAAACGTGAAGAACAGGTGATTGCTGAGATTGTCACTGAAGGATAATAACGCAACCTTCCTATCTGAAACCAGAACCTCCATCGTGTGTGGCTACGCCAAAAGCTCAGGACACTTTGCCTGGAAAAAATGTCACTTTCTCAGCTGAAGTGAAGGGAAGCGCCCCCCTGACAGTAAAATGGTTCAGGGGAGCGAATGAAATGCAGCCTGGAAGAGGCTGCCAGATCTCCATGAAAGGTGACGTAGCCACTTTGGTTATTCATAAGGTTGAGAAGTCCCACGCAGGAGAATACACCTGTCAGGCCATCAACATGGCAGGAAAGGACAGCTGCCCGGTTCATCTGTTTGTGAAAGGTTTGTGGTCATGTGACTTCTTCTGACACATTCTGACTCCTGTATCTGCGAGTCCTGTGTAACTGATGGTGGAATTACGTCTCTCAGACCCAGTCCACTTTGTGAAGAAGCTGAGGGACATTTCTTCAGAGAAGGGCAAGCCTCTGAGGCTGGGGGTGACCTTCTCTGGAACCCCCAGGGTGAATGTGACCTGGAAGAAGGATGGTAAACTCATCTGGGCCTCCTATCAGTACAACGTGATAACCACAGACTCGTCCTGCATCCTGGAGGTTCTTAATGCTGACAGGATGGAAGCAGCCGGCAGATACTTTTGTGAAGTTGAAAATGGAGTAGGAAGTGACAGATGTGAGGCACAAGTGTCGATTCTAGGTAAAAATCATCAGCAGCTGCATATTATTGGGTTTAGATAGACAGTTGATATCGTCGTTAATTCATGAGCATTGATTCATTATCCACACCTTAACCCCCGTCATGTTTCATTTTAGAGCCACCACACTTTGTTGACAAGATGGAGCCGGTGGAGGTAATCGTGGGTGAGCCGCTTACCCTGAAATGTCACATTGCAGGTACTCCTGATATCTCTGTAGCCTGGTTTAGTTCAGGTGGTAAGCTGCGCAAGTCAGCCACGTGCTCAATGGAGTTCACAAAGGGTTTTGCCACTTTGACACTGACCAAGACAACCAAGTTTGATCACGGTGAATACACCTGCAAGGCCGAGAACAGGATTGGTTCCGCCTCCGCCAGCTGCAGTGTGACAGTGAAAGGTGATGCCCGTTTTCAACACAAACTCTTAGAAACACAAAGCCAAAGTAACATTTGTCCTGGGATTAAAGTAGAGATGTAGCTTTATCTTTGTGGTGTTATTGAATAAAGATATTTAGTACATCATAAATAATGCTACACAACTCATACATAACAGACATATGGCGCTTTTCCACTAGTACCTACTCTACCCGACCTCACACGATTATACCCAGAAACAGAGCGTTTCCATCAGGA
>JBAMHV010000013.1:163561-190582 GCA_037177535.1 Pseudomugil gertrudae
TGGAAAATAGTTACTTTTGTAGTGGAGTAACTCAGTTACTAACTCAGTTACTTTTTTGGAGAAGTAACTAGTAACTAATTTCTTTTTCAAAGTAAAGGTCCCAACACTGGTTACTACGCAGCAGTACGTACTTTACCACAGTGTTACTACGTAGCGGTACAAAAATTTCTGTCACATTTATTATTATAAATCTCAAACTTCGGCCATTTTCAGGCTGGTTTTGTGCGTAACGTGTTATGAATTAGACAGCTGTCATCTTTTCTGATGCAGGAGGTTGAACGTGGCGGTCGGGTTGAGGAGGAAGACATGGCCCGACTGATTAAGCAGCTGGAGGGACAAGTCAGTACTGAGGTAAAAACTCTGTTTCATATTCCTGGAGATGCCAGTGCCAGCAGCGTGCAGCCCCGTTGGATGGTCACATGCTGACGGCATGTCAAAAGACAAAAACACAACAAGAATAAAACCACTTTTATCCTCAGCCTGTCTCTGTGCTGGAGGACATCAGTGACCAGACCATTGCCGAGAACCAGACAGCCACGTTCGAGTGCCGCATCCAGATCAACTACCCGGAGATCACTCTGACCTGGTACAAAGGCACGCAGAAACTGGACCATGGTGACAAGTATGACATCAGCAGAGTGGGTGACCGTCACTGCCTTCAGATTAAGAACTGCCAGGCCAAAGATCAGGGCAACTATCGGGTGGTGTGTGGTCCTTACATCTCCAATGCCAAGCTCACCGTCACAGGTAAGACATGGACGTCCCCCTAGCCGGACCCTGTTTCTGTTCAGGTATCAGAACTGGCAAGCGTAACTAACCCAGCTCAGACTGACCTCTTTGGACTCACTGGTCCTCTTGCAGCTTTTATGTGTTTTCCGTCGTGTTCTGCTTGTTTTCTCTAGTCTTTCACATCAAAGTTTCACATGAAAACCCAGAAAAAACCCTGAATTCCGTAGTAACCAGCATAATTAGACTGCTGTTGTCTTTTAGCCGACCAAATTCAGTTCACTAAACGCATCCAAAACATCGAGGTCAACGAACGTCACTCTGCCACCTTCGAGTGCGAGTTATCCTTTGACAACGCCATCGTCACGTGGTACAAAGACTCATGGGAGCTCAAAGAAAGTCCCAAATATACCTTCAGGACTGAGGGCCGGCGGCACTTTATGACGATCTGCAACGTCACCGCGGAGGATGAAGGTTTGTTTGCTTTCCACCGACTAGTTGAGACTAACCAGCTCATCTGAGTCATCTGAGTCTGAAATGTGGATGTGTCCACCCATCAGGCGTTTACTCCGTCATCGCTCGACTAGAGCCAATGGGCGAAGCTCACAGCACGGCCGAGCTCCACCTTTCAGGCAGAGGTCCGTAGGTTAAACCAGCATGTAGGTTAGCACTCAGCGGCAGCTGCTGTTTAACACCTGTCTGCCTGTCCTTTCACAGAGATTGGGTTAGGAAGGGTTCCTCAGGGTGAGTATTTAACCATTGTCAGGTTTACCGGAACTTTCAGGTTCAGCTGCTTTGCTCATTGACGGCAGTGTCTCTGACCACCTCTCTAGACTTCCCAGATTCCTCGGTTCAGGTCCCAGCGGCAGCATCCATGCTGGTCAGTAGAGGTGAGTCTGGGAATCAGGAAGAACCCTAAAATCTGTTTCTATGGCAACACTTAGCATCTGTTTTTCATCTTTTTTCTCTCTGCCAAAAGAGTCCAGTAAGTTTTATCACTATGAACAGCAAGTGGAAATCAAAGGTACTACAGCTGTGAGATTAACGCCCCCACACACACTTTGTCATTCCACCCCCACCCATCTTCAAATTTAACCCTCTTCATCATCTTCCTCCATCAACCGTGTGATCCTAGGAAACTAATATTCACCTGTTTATTTTCTAAGCAAATAACTAAAAAAACCAGCCGAAAAGTCGTGTGTCTCGGACAAACAGACGAGTCGTCATGTGACTTGGACAAACAGACGTGTCGTCACGTGACTCAGACAAACAGACGTGTCGTCACGTGACTCAGACAAACAGACGTGTCGTCATGTGACTCGGACAGACGTGTCGTCACGTGACTCAGACAAACAGATGAGTCGTCATGTGACTCAGACAAACAGACGAGTCGTCATGTGACTCGGACAAACAGACGAGTCGTCATGTGACTTGGACAAACAGACGAGTCGTCATGTGACTCGGACAAACAGACGAGTCGTCATGTGACTCGGACAAACAGACGAGTCGTCATGTGACTTAGACAGACGTGTCGTCATGTGACTTGGACAAACAGACATGTCTTCATGTGACTCGGACAGACGTGTCATCATGTGACTCGGACAAACAGACGAGTCGTCATGTGACTTAGACAGACGTGTTGTCATGTGACTTGGACAAACAGACGTGTCTTCATGTGACTTGGACAGACGTGTCATCATGTGACTCGGACAAACAGACGTGTCGTCATGTGACTCGGACAGACGTGTCATCCTCTGATGAAGCTCAGACTGGCCTCAAACAGCCGAATATCTGTCCACACCGTGATGGTTAGGGTTAAGCTTTGGTTCTGTTGTCTTTGTCCCTGGTCGCATGACTGTCCATTTCTGTCTCCGTTATCTTGCTTTTACTGTCTCTTGGTGGTTTTGTCCTCACATGGACACACATCCACATCCTTCATTTTAACTTTCTTCCCTCAGCAGAAGACAAAAAGACCATTGAAGAGGTCTTTGAGAAGACTGAATTTGGACGTAGAGAAGACATCCCAGCAGGTATCTTTGTTTTAAAGAGGCTGTTTGCTTTCCGCCATGTCTCCACCTAAACTTCCAACAGCTGCTGCTTGTCGACGCTTCTCTGTTTGTGGTCTGTCTCCATCTTTGTTCCCTTCTGCCTTACTCACCTCTGATCTTTCATTAACCAACTTCACTGTAAACTTTGTCCTACTCTTTAATGTCAACTTTCTTCGTCTTTCAAGTTCCTGAGTCTTCCGGGCAAGCAGAGCAGAAGCCCTCTGAGCGTAAAGCTCTGCCCATACCTGCAGTCTCAGGTATCTTCCACCAGCAGCTGCTTTTCTTCTGTTTCTGTTCTTTATGTCAACGTTTCTCTTCACGGTAATCGTGTCACCTTGGTTTGACTGGAATTCGTGATGATGTTTTAAAGACTCAGAGGAGAAGAAGCTGCAGCCTGACGTGATCCTGGCTGCTCCACCTCAGAGAGGACCACCTTCGCCTGCAGCAGGTAATCCTTATGAGCCTATGTCCGCTCAGAAGAGTAAAAACATCCAGATGAACGAACATCAGCTAAACTTTTAGACAGATTTTATTTCTCACATCCATCTAAATGCAGATCAAACGCTTCATGTTAGCCTTAAATTCACACACAAGCCTGATCATGTGATCATTGTCTTGTCTGCGTCTTTTCGCTACTAAATGTTTTGCTTTTCCTCATGTCGTGTCACACTTCTCTCTTAACTTTGAAGAACCTTCAGTTTTCACCAAAAAAGAACCTGAAGCAACAACAGTTCCAAGACCTGAACCCAAGCCAGCCGCAGAACCGAAAGGTGGTCCTCCTCAGAAACGGGCAGAACCTGAGCCCACAGCGGCTGAAGCAGTCCCTGAGAGGAGAGGTAAAGCAGAAAACCCTGCTTCTCTGGGTCAGACAACCCGTTCTGTTCCAACCTCCTCACTCTTTAAAATGTACCATCTGGACCATGGGGACCTCAGGGTTTGGGTCCAGACTGGTTTCACAGCTTCAGTCTATGAATAATCAATGTTCTAACGAATGCTGTGAACACCGGTTCTCGTCCGACCAGTCCCCATGAGGATCCAAAGACTGAAGGAGTCTTCTGGAGGTGTCTGTTTTCATGTGACGATGCGTTTGTTAACTGTTTTATGGCTTCACACTTAACTGAATGGAGATGGTTCCTCAGTGCGTTTTGTCTTTAAATGTTCTTAAAGCACCAAAACCACCTAAACAAGAAGAGTCTGGAGCTGCTGCAGTCATGGTTCCTCCATCCCCAGCAGAACATGTACCAGTTGAAGGTAGTGTTGACTCCTCAGCTGGGCTTTAATTCACTCGTTTAGAGTGCACTCTTTGGTTCCTTCTTGATCTTGGTTATCAGCTGCTTTTAAACTATAAATGATGTTCTCTTATCTACAAGATGAACCCAAAGCAGAAGAACCTGTCTTCCAACCTTCTACTCCGAAAGCTCCTCCATCCCGGACACAAGCTGCTCCAGTTAAAGGTACCACAGATGCCTTAAGTGCAGGCTGCTTTGTTGTGTTTTTCTTCTGTGACATTCATGTTCTGTTGGGTCTCATGTCCTGTAGATCTGTGTCGGTGTTAATTTGTCTGAATATCTTTAAGCATGCTGAGCACTCGCTAGAGTGTGACTTCACCTCTTTAGGATGTTTTCCTCATCATAAATCTTCTTCTAAGTTGTCTTAGAATCACAAACATCTGAACTTCCTGGCAAACCAGAAGCTCCAACGGTTACCTCCCATCCCACGCTGGATTCTGAAGAAATAAAGAAAACCCCTGAGGTGTCTATAAAGGTTCCATACATCTCAAAAGCACAAGAAGAAGCCAAGAAAGTTCCAGAAGAACCACAGAAGGTCCAAAAACTACCAAAGAAGGACCCAAAAGAATCCAAGATGGCCACAGAAGAACCAAAGAAGGCTCCAGAACCACCAAAGAAAGTTCAAGAACTACCAAAAAAAGTTCCAGAGGAACCCAAGACAGTCACAGAAGAACCAAAGAAATTGCTAGAAATTACCCAAAACGTTCCAAAAGAACCAAAGAGGGCTGTAGAATCACCAAAGAAGATTGTGGAAGTACCACAGAAGGTTAAAGAACCACCAAAGGTCCTAGAAGATCCAAAGGTTCTAGAACCAAAGAACATTCCACAAGATCGAAAGAAGGTTCCAGAACCACCAAAAATATATCAAGAACTACCATTGAAAGTTTCAGAGCAACACAAGATGGTCATGGAACCACCAACGAAGATTGTGGAAGAACCAAAGAAGGTTCCAGAACCACCAAAAATAGTTCAAGAACTACCAATGAAAGTTCCAGAGCAACCCAAGATGGTCATGGAACCCCCAACAAAGATTGTGGAAGAACCAAAGAAGGTTCCAGAACCACCCGAGAAGGTTCCAGATGAGCCTATGGAGGTCCTGGAAGAACCAAAGAAGATTTCTGAAGAACCAAAGAAAGTTCAAGAACTATCAATGAAGGTTCCAGCAGAACCCAAGAGGGACACGGAGCAACCAAAGAAGGTGCCAGAGACAACTAGAAAGGTTCCAGAAGAACCAAACAGGGCTCCAGAACCACCAAAGAAAATTTTGGAGGAACCAAAGAAGGATTCAGAACTACCAAAGAAACTTCAAGAACGACAGAAGGTTCCAGAGGAAGATCCAAAGGTGATCACAAAAGAACCAAAGAATGTCCCAGAAACAACCAAAAAGGTTACAGAAGAGCCAAAAAGGGTTTCAGAACCACAAAAGAAGGTTCTGGAAATACCAACAATGGTTCCAGAACCACCAAAGAAAGTTATTGAAGAACCAAAAAAGTTCCCAGAACTAGCAAAGAAGGTTCCGGAAGAACAAAAAACGGTCCCAGATCCAGCTCCTCAGGCTCAAAAGCTCCAACAACAAGGTAGATATGTGTGTGAAGATCTCTTTAAGTGCCTTCACTCTTTATTTTCCTCTTCTGGTTTCATCTTATGAGTTCTTCACCCTCACTTCTGTAAAGGTTCTGTCTTGGGTCTGTTCTGTTACATGTTGACTGGACTTTTTTGGTTTTAGAAAATTTATTGTAGCGGTAAAGCAGGAAACAGACGGGAGACAAACTAGAACAAAAGGTGGGAAAGCCACTAAAGGACATGTGAAGTCAGAGACTCTTTGGACAACAGTTAGATCCATGTCCTCCTGGTGAGGTTGCTCCTCTTGGAAAAGCAGAAGTCCCTCCAAAGTGGAGACAGTGGAGATCTTACAGAGTAGAACTCAAGGAAATCTGTGTTTTTGTGTCATGATATTTTTGTATGTGGTATATTCCTCTTGGCCACCACTTCATGGTGCAAATCTTGATGTCCAGCAGAGACTACTCTATTGGACATGGCTAATGACATCAACGCAGCTTTTCTGAAATCAATTGTACATGTTTGTGACAAACCAGCAACTGAAATTTAGGAGATCTTGGAACAATGGAGGTGTTTTCAGTTAGGAGGTCTCAGATGGAAGGAGGTGTCCTCAGATAGGAGGTCTCAGACGGAAAAAGGTCATCACCAAAGGTAGCATCCTCCGTTAGGAGATCTCGGACCAAAGGATGCGTCTTCGGTTAGGAGGTCTCAGACCAAAAGAGGAAACCATGGTTAGGAGGTCTTGGACCAAAGGAGGCGTCCTCCGTTAGGAGGTTTCGATTGACTTTCTGTTGCTGTTTAATTGAGGTCTTTGTGTGAAGTTTCTTGTTCGAGGTCAGACCTGTCTTTATGCTTATCTTGGCATCTTTTATTTACAAAGCTCCTCCTCCGATGAAGACGGAACTTGAACCAGAACCAGAGCCTTCACCTCCTCCTGTCCAGGTGGCAGCTCCTCCTGCAGGTATTCTTCTCAGCTTCATGTTGCTGACCGATGGTCAGACGGTTTACTGTCTGTCGTAGATGTCTGTGTTTTCTGTGTGTTTTGTTTTCTTGCTCATGACTGGGGGCTCTTATGTTTCCAAAGTTCCCCCTCAAGAGGAGAAGAAGCTGTCTACACCTCCTCCTCCTCCTCCTACACCTGTTTCTCCAGCAGGTAGTTTTCTTCCTCCATTTACCTGTACTAAACCATTTCAGGTTGATTCCTCTTTTTGCCCTCTTCCTCCCATTCCTTTGTTTTTAGTCTTCTGTTGTCTTCTACAAAGTTTGTCTCCATTTGTCAGCTGTTATCATAGTGATGACCTCGGCATCTTGTCTTAAATTCTTGCCCACAGAAGACATAAAACCATCAATGCCACCATCAAAACCATCAACTCCTGCTGCTCCTGAAGCTCCTGCAGGTACTCCAGTCTGTTGGTGACACGTCTTGTGAACCTGTACTTCTTTTCTGTCCTCTGTCCATTTTTGTAATGTTTTGAACACCTCAATACTTTGTTTCGTCCGCCTTCTCTCTGCTACCGTGTCAGTGATTCAGTATTTGTTGACCAGATCTTTAATCCAGTTGGTATTCTTGTAGCCCCAGCTGCAGCGGTGGAGAAGAAACCATCTGCACCAGCCGTAAAGGCTGAACCTTCTCCGGTTTCTGAGACAACCTCTCCACCTGAAGGTAACGTCCCCCTTTTCTGCTTCATTAAACTGTTTGTCTTCTGATTGGTTGATCATGTGAACACTGAAATCTTCCATTTAAATCTGATCTTTGCTTCACTTTGTAATCTGCATCTGTCCCACTAACTGCTGTTTGAGATCCAGTGACATCCTCTTTTACCTCGAAACCTCTTCCTCTGGTCATATTAACCTCAAGAAAATGATCCACTTCACATTTAGTGCTAAATGTTCTGGAAACAGAAACCCTGCATGCTGCATTTCTCTGGGCTCTACAGCTCTGACTCTTGTCTGTTATTGTTTGAATTGTCTTTATTTATTTTGATCTTATTTAAACTCTTGCAGAGAAGGAACCAGTTTCAGCTCCTGGACCGACTAAAGGTAGAGAAAAAGACTGTTTCATAAACTACCCCTTAAACCTCAGAAATGGCTCTTGTTTGTGTGTTGGAGTGATGTGTGAGTTCTGTGTTGTAAAAAATGTCAAATTGGATTTTTTCTTTCATGTTTTTCTGTCTATAAAAGACTTGTTTACTCCTTCAACCACAGCAGCACTTCCAAAACAGAAGGGTCAGGTTTTGCTTAAGGAGGTCGGTACACCGGGCCTGCCGAAACTCAAGAGTAAGTTCAGTAAAACACCAAGAGAGAAAGAACCAGAACCAGAGGTTGTCAAGCTGAAGAAGGTTCCGGTGAAACTTCCGGAACCTGAAAAACAAATTGTAACTCATAAAACAGCAGTGACAAGACATCATGACCCAGAACTGATGGTTCGAGGACTTCATGACCGAGAAGATCGAGAATTGATGAGACTTGGAAGAACTGAAAGAGTCTTCACTTCTGAAGAAGTATCCCAGCTCACCCATTACGAGGAGACCCAAATACTTCAAGTTGTTAAACAAACAGAGAAAGAAGGATGGACGTACACCCCAAAAGCACACACAGAAGAAGCAGCTGGGGTTCTTGCTGTTGATAAGAAGCAAATAACAAGACTACCAAAAACACAAGACCAACAAGAATCCATCACACTGAAACCAGTTGCAAAGACAGGAAAGCTAGCCCAAGAACAACAAAACATCCAACTGAAACCAGTTCCAACAAAACTCAAAGAACCTGAAAAAGAAGATAGAAGTAAAGAATATGAAGTGAACAAGCATCATGATTCAGATCTGGCAGTCCACAAGCTTCATGACAGAGATGATGCAGACATCCTACCATCTGGGACGACTGATGGAGTCATCACAGCACCTAGAGAGGCATCTGAACTCATCCAGGTGGACAAACCTGAACAGCTAGAAGCAGAAGAAGAAAAGTCCATATGGACACAAGCCCAGAAAGCTAAGACGGAGCGAGAACCCGAACCAGATGTGAGCAAACAGAAAATAAAGAAGTTACCAAAGCAAGAGGAAGAGAAAGAAACAGTGATGCTGAAACCTTTTGAAAAACCTAGAAAACAAGAGGCTGAAAAACAAAAACCTAAGAAAGATGTTCAGGCAAAGATGGAAACAGAACGTCCTCCCTCCAGATCAGAAGAGATGCTGCATCCAGATCAACCCGAGGTCCTATCAACCGACTCAGATACTGGCAAAGCCCAGGAAGAGATACCACAGAAGAAGAAGATTGAGAAAGTTCCTACAGGTGATGAGCCAAAAGGAACCAACAAGCTCAAAGGAAGAACCAAACTCCTTCCCAGTCCAGATCAAACACAAGAGAGTGTTTTGTTGAAGCCTGTCGCCAAACCAGAAACTATCAAACAACTTGAGGAGAAAACGCTTTCTGAAGCACAAAAGGTAATAACCACAGACAAAGAGAAGTCCCTTCCAACACTGGGACCGAGTCCACCAGGATCCAAAGATAAAATCCCACCCAAAAAGCCCGAAACCCTTCCAGCCAGGGCTGGCAAGGTGAAGACCGAAGGGGAGAAGCCCACCAAGCATCTGCAGAATATTGAGCTAAAAAAGACTCCATCCCCAAAGGCTGAGGATTTAAATAAACCAAAGCATGTCCCCTCCGAGGAGAAGTCAGTTCCTGAAAGAGATAAAAGGATTCCCAAAACTGTTTCCCGCAGAGCTTCCCCTAAAGCTGTAATGCTCAAAAATGTCCCCAGGAAGTCCTCAGAGGAGTCTGGGAAAGACCAGCTTCCTCTGCTGAAGGAGATCTCCCCTGGATCCGTTCACATGAAGAGGGTCACGACTCACCCAGAAGAGGAGGTGGTCCTCGAGGAGGAATATGAAGGCCAGGAAGAGGAGGAGGCCTGGGGCTGGGAGCTGGTTCCTCCAGAGGACTGGGAAGGTGAAGGACAGGATGGAGCCCTGGAGACTCCTGGCATGCCTGGTGCCAGACGAGGTGAGCCGGACACTGGAGAACCGATGGTTCTGGGGCCTCCTCTACCTATTCAAGTGACCCATCTAATCCTCATCAGACCCATTTCTTCACCTGGAGATCATGAGTTCATCCATTCACCTGGTCATTATCCATCCATCCACCATCCAGCCATCATCCAGTCATCATCCATTATCCATCCATCCATCCACCATCCAGCATCCATCCATCTTCCATCTATTCAGCATCCAGCCATCATCCATTGGCCATCCATCCATCCATCCATCATTTATTCATCATTCATCACCCATCCATCCATCCATCCATCTATCATCCATCCAGCCATCATCCATTATCCATCATCCATCCACCATCCAGCATCCATCCCCCATCCAGCATCCATCCATCTTCCATCTATTCAGCATCCAGCCATCATCATTGGCCATCCATCCATCCATCATTTATTTATCATTCATCAATTATCCATCCATCCTTTCATCCATCATCCATCCACCATCCAGCCATCATCCATCCACCATCCAGCCATCATCCATCCATCCATCCATACATACATCCATCCATCCATCTAATCTTGGTCTTGTTTCTGTGGAATGTGTGGGTGTGTTGTTTGGAGTCAGATGAAAGTTTAATGTGTACTCTGCTTACATCTTTTCCTGCTGGAATATTTCTGTCCAGTAGATGTCTTCAGATACATTTAAAACTCTTATTGTTTCCTATCCAGATGGAAAACCAACGGAAGAACCAGCGAAAGGCAGAGGCAGAGGATTCGGGGGTGAGAAAATATCTCTGGTCAGAATTCTGCTGTCTAGCAAATCATAGGCCTTAAGTGTTCCTGTGACTTGATGCTATGAGCATTGTTGCCTATGGTCGGGTGCTGTCCGGTTAGCTATGTTGTTCCTTCATTATCAAATGTGACATTATTGGAGGATGGTCACCTATTCTTAGGCAAGATATGAAAACTTTGGTTGGAAAGGTAATACAATGAGAGTCCAGATGAGAGTAAGCTGAACCTTCTACACTGAGCTGTATCAGCCATACTGGCTCTATCAGTATCAAGAGTCATAAAGCCAGTAGCAAGATTCTTCCTTCAATCTTCAGGAAAGTTGTTTGTCTTTCTGTCTTCTGGTTTTTCGTCTTTATCTTTTCTTATTGCTGTCTGTAAGTGTTGAAATCTTCAGACTTCCTACAGTTGGCCCTGTTTGTCCTTGTTTTCAAGGAAAGATGTCTGGTTTCCTTTTGGGATTGAGGAGTAGAGGCCATACAGTCACCTGAAGGTTTAGGCTGAAGGGCCAGATACTCCCTGATCCATTTAGTAGAGGTTGCACCTAAGCTTTCCTTCTCTTGGTAAAACAGAGGACAGGTTCAACCTCCAACAGATTTCACATCTGAACCAGTACATGCCCAAAACGTACCATTCTTCTCTCTCCCTCATATCTGAAACTACCTGAATGAGTTTTTCTTTCTCATGTTTCAGCGAGACAAACTCCATCTCCGGGCGATGGTGGCAAAGGCCGAGGGCTGAGGCCGGGTAAGGGGGCTCCTCCACCCGAAGAACCAGAGTTTGGAGGGTTCAAGCTGAAAGCCGTCCCTTTAAAGTTCATCAAGAAGCTTCAGGACATCGTTCTGAAGGAGGCCGAGTCCATCGGCTCGTCTGCTGTGTTCGAGTGCGAGGTGTCGCCATCCACCGCCATCACTACCTGGATGAAAGACGGAGGAAGTCTGCGTGAGAGCCCCAAACACAAGTTCACCTCTGATGGCAAAGATCGCAAGCTGAACATCATCGATGTCCAGCTGTCGGACACTGGCGAATACACCTGCATCGCCAAGAACGCCGGCAAGGAGATCACATGCACCGCTAAGCTCATCGTGGAAGGTAAGCCAGAGTTTTTATTGAGGTATGACTTGTTTTAGGAGCCACGCAGTCCTGGAAATAAGGTGTGTTACTTCAGGTGAATCAGCAAAATTTATGTGATTTATTTTTCTTATTACATGTAGGTTCATGTTCTGATGTAGGTATGATGATAATGATGGTGATGATCATGATGATGTATGTCTTGTAAATGCCTGTATTCTCTTTGGGTTGTGTTGAGCCGTGTGAAATGTGCTGTATAATTCAGCCTTCACTGTGCTGAAAATGTGGTTGTTAAACAGTGTTCTGTCCATGCAGAGCTGCCTGTGAAGTGGGTGAAGGAACTAGAACCAGAGACATCATGTATGAAGGGTCAGCCCATGTACCTGACCTGTGAGCTGAACAAAGAGAGAGATGTGGCCTGGAAGAAAGACGGCCAAGTCCTGAAAAAGAAGGCTGGAAAAGTAGCTATCAATGTCATCGGTATGCAGCACGCCGTGACCATCCAGAACTCCACTGAGGAAGATGCCGGCACCTACACCTGTGAGGTGGACGGCCAGGAAGACGTGAAGACCGCCACTGTGGTGAAAGTGATCGGTAAGCAGAACCCCCTGTTTTTTCTCAAGTTGCTCAGATGAAGGTTGAAGAGATAAAATATTTATTGTTTGGTCCCATCAAAGGGTTTTAGGGGTGATTCTGTCTCAAATAATGTGATTATTTTTTGTCAGAAATAATCAAAGACTGGCTGGTGAAGCCTCTGAGAGACCAGCATGTGAAGCCAAAGAGCAAGGCCATGTTCAAATGTGAGCTGTTCAAAGACACTCCCAACTGGAAGTGGTTCAAAGGAGAGAACGAACTTAGTCCGTCTGACAAAGTCCAGATTGACAAAGATGGGAAGGACATGTCGCTTACCATCAACAACTGCCAGCCCAGTGATGTGTCAGACTACACTATTGAGGTGGAGGATCGCAGATACACAGCCAAGCTCACACTGGGAGGTCGGTCCATAAAAATCTGTAATCCTATGGGCACATCGGCAGGGTTTTTAAACTGTAGTCTGTGTTTCAGAGCGTGAGGCTGAGATCCTGAAGCCGCTCTCCAGCGTGGAGGTTGTGGAAAAAGAGGAAGCCAACTTTGACACAGAAATCTCTGAGGATGACGTGCCGGGTGAATGGAAGCTGAGAGGCCAGGTTCTGACTCGGTCTCCGGTAAGTTTCAGTCAGACCCGTTCAACCCTGGAACTCGCATAGGTTTCTAATTCTGGTTTGGACTTTTTCTTCCAGTCATGCGACATCAAAGCTGTAGGTGGAAAACGTTTCCTCACTCTAAAAAACGTGCAGCTGGACCAGGCGGGCGAAGTGTCGTATCAGGCTCTGAACGCTGTCACCACCGCCATGCTAACCGTCAAAGGTACGAACTCATCACAGAAACGCTACCCGAGTCTGCTTGAGCTAACAGCCACCACAAACCAGTCTGCAGAAAGACGACGGTAAGAAACAGAAGCAGTGTCTGTGAATAACCACCACGTTACTCACACCTCCCAGAAATCGAAATGAGCTTTGTCGACCAACTGAAGGACGTTTCAGTGCTTGAAAAGAAACAAGCCAAGTTTGAATGCACCATCACCAAGGATGTGCCAAAGGTCATGTGGTTCAGAGAGGCTGAGATTGTCACCCCAAGCCCTAAATATGAAATAATTGATGATGGAAAGAAACACATGCTGATCATAAACAGCTGTGAGTTTGATGATGAGGCTCGGTACACAGTTGAAGTGTTGGGTCAGAGATCTGTAGCTCAGTTGACAGTGGAAGGTAAGTTTACTCCACAACCCTCTGGCTTCACGCTGCATATGTTTCCTGTACGTCTGCTCTCCAACCCCCTCTGTACGTGCTGACCTGATGTATTCCAGGCATGAGACTCAATTTTGTCCAGTCGCTTCAGGACCAAATAATTAAAGAAGGTAACACGGTACGGTTTGATATTGAGCTGAGTCACGAGAACGTACCGGTGGTGTGGTACCGAAACGAAGTCAAACTGCACGTGAGCCGAAGTGTGCTCACATATGTGGAAGGAAAGAAACACACTCTAGAAATGAGGAATTTGACTCTAGATGACACCTGCCAAATAAAGGCAGAGGCCAAAGGGATTTACTCCATGGCCAAACTGACGGTTACAGGTAACCACACACGCGTGACAGTTTGCCTCATGTCGAGATGAAACTGCCAGTTGAGTTTTTTTCTGAACTAACTAAGTCCTCATCCTGCTCCTGCTGCAGAGGGTGATGCCATCTTTGTGGTGAAGCTGCAGGATTACACCGCCACTGAGAAAGACGAGGTAACTCTGGATTGCGAACTGAGCAAGGACGTCCCCGTCGTCTGGTATCACAACCAGAAGGAAATCATCGCCTCCAAGATGGTGGTGATGAGGTCGGAGGGGATGCGCAGGTCCCTGGTTCTGAAGAAAGTTGTGCAGAGCGATCAAGGCAAATACATCTGTGACTGTGGAACAGACAAAACCTCGGCCACCATCAGCATCGAAGGTAACCAGCTGCTGCAGCGGCTGGACTCCTGGAGCTCTTTGATTCAGTGAAACATCTAACAAACATGGTTCTGTCTTTGCAAACCCATCAGCTCGCGATGTGAAGGTTGTTCGACCCATTTACGGCACGGAGCTGTTTGAAGGAGAAACAGCTCGTTTTGAGGTGGAGATCTCTGAGGACGATGTTCACGGCCAGTGGAAGCTGAACGGAGAAGTTCTCAGTCCTTCGTCTGTGAGCATCACCTCTGTGTTCTGGTGGTTCTGATCCACTCCGGAGACAGAACCTGAACTAATAAACATTCATGTTGTCATGTGACAGGATGTCGACATTATCGAGGAGGGCGGGAAACACACGCTTATTCTGTACAACTGCAAGGTGCTCATGACCGGTGAGGTGGGATACAGCGCCGCTAACGCCAAGTGTTCAGCTAATCTGAAGGTCAAAGGTGAGACGACAGCGTACGCAAGAATATCTCCTCAAAACAGAAAACTCATCATTAGATCCACCTGAGGGCTTCCTCCTCTACCCTCAGCAATGTCAGTGTGTAACTGTGTGATGGAGATGTAATCCTTTCCAGCATTCATTACATTTTCATCACATCACTGCCGTGTTGCTAAGTGATCTCTATTTTTACTTAAACATGATGATGATGATGTCACTTCCTTAAACTGACGGTAACGTTCAATCAGGAGCAAAGATGAGCAAATGATCTGGGGTTGATTTGAAGTTGCTGCTCTAAAGTAAAACACTCAGGTGCAGCAGTTTCCATTCATAAATCACATTTTTGTGAAGATGAATCACATCCTCCCCTCACACACTCTGAAATGGGACACAATTCATGTAGTTGTTCAAAAATAAGGGTGGTGTCTCTCACAGGAGTCGCAGGACGGAATCATTTGATTTGGTCTTTCTAAATTATTTTGACATTTTTCATTTGTGTTGGGTAGAAAAGCTGCGGATGAGGAGTACATGAAAACCATCATGTTCTGTTGTACCACAGCACATTTTACAGACATGTTACAGACATCCAATCTGGTTCTGATTTCCTCCAGAGCTGCCTCTGAACTTCCTCACTTCCCTGAGTGACATTCAGGTGTATGAGAAGGATGAGGCTCGCTTCGAGTTGGAGGTGTCGAGACCTCCGAAGACCTTCCGCTGGCTGAAAGGCTCCCAGGACCTGCAGAGCGACGACAAATACGAGATGAAGCAGGAGGGAAACATGTTTGTTCTTGTGATCCGATCGGCCGCCTACGATGATGAGGCTAAATACATGTTTGAGGCTGAGGACAAGAGGACGTCTGGAAAGCTCATCATTCAAGGTGAAGCGCGTCTTGTGTTAAAAGATCAGAATCTTCAGATGGATTGGTTCTCACATGATTCTCGCTCCTCCTGCAGGTATCCGTCTGGAGTTTGTCAAACCCATTAAAGATGTGACGGTGAAGGAACGTGAAACGGCAGAATTCAGCGTGGAACTGTCTCATGACAAAGTCTCGGTTGTGTGGTACAAGAACGATGTCCGCCTGCACCCCAGCAAGGTGGTGCACATGTCCGATCAGGAAAAGGTCCACACTTTGGCCTTCAAGGAGGTCACCATCGATGACACATCCATGATCAAAGTGGAGGCCTTGGACAAGAGCATGACCGCCATGCTCACGGTCATCGGTCAGTATGTCCTAAACCAAATCATTCATAGTGTCTGATCATTTCCTGCAAAGTTCTGCAGGTCCCAGACTGAATGCTGCAGAAGGAGATTGTTTTCTAACACTCATGGTGTCTCTGCAGAGGGCGACCTGTACTTCACCTCCAAGCTGCAAAACTATACAGCAGTGGAGAAGGACGAGGTGAAGCTGGTCTGCGAGCTGAGCAAGGCCGTTGCAGACGTTCAATGGTTCAAGGACGGGAAGGAGATCACTCCGTCCAAGAATATTTCCATCCTCTCCGACGGCAAAAAGCGCATCCTGTTGGTCAGGAAGGCGGAGAAGGCCAACATCGGAGCGTACACCTGCGACTGCGGCTCAGACAAAACCACGGCCAACCTCAACATTGAAGGTAAGACCTCTGTGGAGATCAGGGACGAGTTTCAGAACACAGGTTCATGTCCATGAAACCGTTAAAAGATGCAAACAAAGAAATGTTTTTTTCCTTCAGAGCGCGACATCAAGGTGGTCCGTCCACTCTACAGCGTGGAGGTCACAGAGACGGATACTGCTAAGTTTGAGACCGAGATTTCAGAGGAAGATGTTCACGGAAACTGGAAGCTAAAGGGTGAAGCTCTGCACCAGTCTGCGGTGAGTCACTGTGGAGAAAACCCGACACCAGGTTGACTTTAACGCCGACGCTGACACACATCCTTCTCCCCTCAGGATGTTGAGATCAAAGAGGAGGGAACCAAACACTTCCTGATCCTTTACAACGTCCGCATGGACATGGCCGGACCCGTCGACTTCTCTGCTGCCAACGCCAAGTCCAACGCTCAGCTCCGAGTCAAAGGTCAGAGACGTTTCCCTTCTATCGCTGTCCTGCAGAGCTCAGAGTCAGAGCAGTTTCCTTATCAGTACTCCTCCAATCAGCTGGTTGTTTTTGTTCTCATCACTCTCTGATTGGACAAGCAGCTGCAGGACATGCAGCCATTCCCACATACTGAAGCGATTTAACATGAACTCTTCTTCTTTAGCTCGCTCCATTACGCTGATGCGTCCCCTGGGGGATGTGACGGTGACGGCCGGGGAGACGGCGACCTTCGAGTGCGAGTTATCGTACGAAGGTATCGTCGTGGAGTGGTTCCTGGGCGGGGACAAGATGGAGGCCAGCGACCGCGTGAGTGTCTCCGTCACGTCTGACAGGCGTTGATGTTTCAGAGAAAAGCAGCTTCAATTCTTACCAGAAAAACAGTAAAGCAGAAATAAAACGAAATGAAACACTTTCAATAGTTTAATCTTCACTCGTATGTATAGAACCGGACGGGTCTTAAATCAGGGTTAGAAAACCTCTGAACTTTAACCCCTTAACTACGTGGTATTTACTGTTTGTTATATTAAGTTTTACATTACAACAATATAGAAATATATAGAAAGGAACATACACAAACAGTTTAGTATCCTTCCCCACACACTGTAAACATCCCCGGCTATACTGTCGCTTAAAGGAATACACAAAAAAAACCCCACAAATATTCTGTACGTCACAAAGAAGCAGACCACAGTATAAAAGTCAACCAGAATAAATAAATAAATAAATGAATAGCAAATAAATAAAAACTATTTCCGAACCTGTGTTGAGGGTCGATTTAAAAAATGGCTCCAACACCCGCCAAAGCTTTTTTCTACTACCTTTTATCACAAACTCCAGTTTAAGATTGTATAACGCATCATTAATCCCCACACTGTGGGTGGGGTGGCATCCCTCCACTAAAGAGGATTTGGAGCTATTGTGATTGGAAGTATACTGGAAAATGCCTCGCAAACACCTTCCCAGTATTCCTGTATTTTGGGGCAGAACCAAAACATGTGTATTAATATAGCTTCTGTGGATTTACATTTGTCACATATCAGGTCAATTTGGGGATAAATCCAAGTCAGTTTAGCTTTGTGAAGGTGCGCCTGATGCACCACTTTAAATTGACATTGTCTCACACATATAGAAGAAGAATGAATGTTCTTAAAAAGCCCAGATAGACTCATTTATGTCCATTTGGAGGTCCTGCTCCCAGGACCGTTTATTTACAGAAGTAGAAGGGGGATCTACGAGACAAAAGAGACTCAGCATATGATATCTAGCTTTTTTCTTAATTGATGAGTTGCTACCTTTTAACCCAATCCAATTACTTTGATTGGCTTAACAGGGAACACTGGGATGGAAGTTGTAACAAAGTGCCTTACCTGTATATGTAATAAAATGAGAAGTAGGTAAATCATATTTAGTAGACAGCTTTTCAAAGGAAGTAGATTTATTTTCACTTAACCACACGATGAATGTCGTGTCCCACAACAAGGTAGGGAAAAATATTAGATGCTATTGGACTAGAGAGGCTCAAATCTAAAAAGCCTAAATGTTGCCTATATTGTGAGTAGATTCTAAAATAATTCAGAACTACAGGATTAATTACTGTCAGGCTTTTAGACAAAGGAATAGATGCACCGATTGGAGCTGCCACTAGAGCTCTTCTCCATCTGAACCCATATAGACCCGCTACTGCCAGAATAGTAATATAATCAAAAGGAAAAACAGCACAGATGTCCAATAATAGTATCAAAAATTGGGAAGAGCTAGACCATCCGGATGTTTTGATTTCTTCAGGTATTTTTTTCTTAATCAATGTTTTTTACCATTCCAAATGTAAGTCAAAATAACAGAGTTATAGAGTTGAAATAAGCATGAGAGATGAACACAGGGAGACATTGAAATAGATATAGATACCTGGAAACACATTCACCTCTTCCATCCAAAAACAGTGGAAGAGCATTTAGCCAACTACTGCTCAGTTTCAAGTAGTAATTTGTCAAAGTTAGTCACCACGGTAAACAAAACTATGCATGTTAATCTTAATGGGTCCCTTAGTATGTGCAAGTGTCAAGTTGTTCATAATCAGTGGCATTAGTTCACTTTGGAGCAGGTTCAATTTATACCCTGAAATTTCCCCAAACTGAGTGAGAGGCTTCAGAATAGCCAGAATGGTTGTCTCTGCCTTTGACACCTACAATAAACGATTGTCTGCATAAAGAGATAGTTTATGTTCTATAACAAACCTGGTAATACCATGAACAGGCTCAATAGCCAGCACAAAAAGGAGGGGGCTGAGGACACATCCACTTCAGATGCAACTTAAGCTAAGCCGTGTTCTTTGGAGGTTTAACCAACATGGAGGATGACAGAAGCGAAAGAGCCGTAGATGTAGTCAAAACTATTTTATGACATTATAACAGTTTAAATAAAACATGCTGAGTGTCTGTGAGGACACATGCAGACATTGTGACGCTCAGAGGAAAGTGAAAGTGGGTGGAAGACCTTCAGAACTTGATGGTTTTGTATTTGCAGGTGAAGACTCGGGTTGCTGGAAAAGTCCACACTCTGATGATTCGAGATGTGAAGCTGTCGGAGGCCGGCGAGGTCAAACTGACTGCCAAGGACTTCCAGACTGTGGCTCAGCTCATCGTCAACGGTGGGATGCTCAAACATACAGGGAGCAGTGATCGCATTGCACATTCCCAGCACACAGCTGTGTTTGGTTCTGACCCGCTTCATGTTTTTAGAGCCACCAGTGGAGTTCACCAAGCCTCTGGAGGACCAGACAGTGGAAGAGGAGGCCACCGCCACCCTGGAGTGTGAGGTTTCCAGAGAGAGCGCAGAGGTACGATGGTTCAGAGAAGGTCAGGAGATCAGAAAGACCAAAAAGTATGATGCGATTGCTGAAGGACGCAAGAGAAAGCTCGTCATTCAGGACTGCTCTCCAGACGATGCTAAGATGTACACGTGCGATGCCAAAGAGTTTAAGACTTCCTGTTTCCTGGAAGTCACGCGTAAGTAAAAACACCCTGTAGGACAAAGATCTTTACCAAAAACTCTGAACAGACCTGTTTCAGGTTTGTCCTCTGTGTCCTCAGCTCCCTATGTGGAGTTTTCAAAGCCTCTGCAGGACGTGGAGGTCCTAGAAAAGGAATCTGCCAAGTTTGAATGCGAAGTGTCCCGTGAGTCTGCCAAGGTAAGAATTAGTCAGAAACCAGTAAACCGGCTTGAAGGAACTGGGCTGTTAATACGATGCTGCGATCCCGTCAGGTCCGCTGGTTCAAGGACGGCAGTGAAATCCGAAAAGGAAAGAAGTACGAGATTATCGCAAAGGGAGTCCAGAGAATCCTCATAGTCCACAAGTCTGTGTTTGACGATGAGGCTGAGTACGAATGTGATGCCAGAACCTCCAAGACCTCTGGCATGCTCACCGTTGTCGGTATGGATCTGTAGCTTCTGGGAAAAACTGCAGCATAATACAGCCCGATGAGATCCCGCGTTAACCCCGACTGCTGTTTGCTTCCCCTCAGAGGAGGCAGCCAGTTTCACCAAGAACCTGTCCAACGTAGAGGGAACAGAGACAGACAGCGTGAAGATGATCTGCGAAGTGTCGAAGGCCAGCGCTGAGGTCATCTGGTACCGAGGAGACGAGGAGCTGCCAGAGGGCGGTCGCTACGATCAGGTCACGGACGGACGCAAGAGAATCCTGATCATCCAGGATCTGAGAATGGCGGACGGCGGGGAGTACAACTGTAGACTGAGTCCCACTGTCAAAACATCCGCTACTCTTAAAATCAATGGTAAAATCATGACATTAACATAACGGTCACTAGATGTAACACTATGCTAAGCTAGTGTCGACTTTTAGGGAGAAATCTGCCTTTTCTGTTTGATCAGATCTGATAAATTTGATGTTCTGACCAACAACATAAATGTGCTTCTGGTCTCTTAGAGCTGGCAGCTGAGTTCATCGCTCGTCCTCAGAACCAGGAGGTGGTGGAGGGTGAGAAGGTCGAATTTGCCTGCTCTGTCTCCAAAGAAACCTACGAAGTAAGGTGGTTCAGAGGGGACAAGGAGGTGGAAGCAGGAGAGAAGTACACCATCATCAGTGAAGGCAAGAGAAGAGCCCTCATTGTTAAAGACTGTAACCTGAAGGACGAGGGCCGCTATGTGGCCCACATCGGCCAGGTTAAAGCCGCTGCAGACCTGCTTGTGATTGGTAAGTAGTTACCTTCTTTTCACTTCTTTGTTAAGTTCTCTAAAAGCAAAGCTTGGTTTTAACCAATTTGTACTGGATTCCAGAAAAACTGAGGATAATTACGCCGATTAGAGACTCGGAGGTGAAGGAAGGATGCGAGATCGTCTTCAACTGTGAGACGAACGCAGACGGAGCTAAGGCCAAGTGGCTGAAGAACGAGGAGACCATTTTTGAGAGCAGCAAGTACATGATGGCTCAGAGAGACAACGTCTTTTCTCTGAGAATTAAAGATGCCCAGAAGTCAGATGAGGCCAGCTACACCATCACTCTGACCAATCAGAGAGGAGAACACGCCAAGTGCTCTGCCAGCGCTAGAGTGGCAGGTAAGGGTGTAAATCCACAGTCTGACATTATATCGATTTACGGGACAGCCGTTCAATGTTCTCCAGTTCAGTCCCAATCTGATTTTGATTAGAGTTGATGCAGGATGAAAAATTACAGGTGATTAAACACAACTTACATATAAAATGTAATCTAATTTATTTCATAAAGCACAAAGTGTGTTACACATTTAACTCCTCTACCATATGAGAAGTAGATCCAATGTCCTCTGTTGTGACATGTCAAATCAAAGCAACCATAAAACCAGGTGGATTATCTATGTTTAAAAATCACCAGGTGTAATATTAAAATGGTAGGTTTCATGGATTATTGACAAAACTTCAGAAGATTCAGGAAAAAAATGTTTTGGTGGTCTGTCGACAACAATGCAAGGAATTAAAGGAAGGACTGTTATAAAAAATAATGCAGGATGTTCAAGTAGGGTGTCCTGATCAAACAGTAATAATCTAATCTTTAGCTACTGATGCAGTACCACCACCCGGCCACGTCTCATTAAAACATAAACAGCCATCTAAACGCATGTTTGTTTAACAGGAGTCGAACATTTAAAAGTGATGGTGACGCTGATGTTTACGAATAAGTCCGCAGTTATTAACGTTTACAGAGCAGACATGGTGGAATTCATGCTGAGTGATGATGAGAGGAACTGGTCCAGCAGTGCATGTGTCAGAGGGGGAGCTAAAAACACAGAAACGGTCAACCGGTGAACATTTTTCCTGGGGTCAGAAATTCAAATTAATTAACAAATGAGAAATATGCCAGAGCAACTAGAAATACAACAATTTTCAAAATAAAAGTGTGTTTGATTAATGGTTATTTTTTCAACAATACTTTTTTTTCAATGCCATTGACGCACTGACCACATTATCAATATTTTGAAGTGGATCAATGTATTGTACAACACTACTAGAAAATGTAAAAGCTCAGGAAGGAAACTGTATGTCTATATCCTTACTCGGCCTCCATATTCTCACAGAGAAACAGCCCTCTCAAACCCTTTCCCCCTTCTCAGAGAGTTGTAACTTGTAGCATCAGGGCCTACTGCAGCTTTACGTCCCTCTTTCATGTGCCCATTACAAGACCTAGACATTTTCTCAGCAGTTTGTCATCATCATTCAGATCTATTTGAGTCTGAAGTACAAAATTTAACCCCATGAACCACTCCAGAGTCAAACTCGACAGTCACCACCGTGTGAGTCCTAAAGCATCTTTAAGCTTTCCATCACTGTTCTCTCCACTGTCTCCTCTGAAATTCCACTTCCTCATTCCTTTTCCACCTTTTTTTCCTTATGAACTCATTGTTAAATCATCTTGTGACTTCACAGAGGAGAAGTTGAAGTTCCTGGAGCCCATTGAAGACATCGACACTCAAGAGAAGAAGACGGTCAGCTTCGTTTGCAAGGTGAACCGACCGGAGGTGACGGTCAAGTGGATAAAGGCCGGCCAGGAGATGACGCTCAGCAAACGCATCGTCTACAGAGTGGACGGCCTCAAACACACACTGACCATCAAGGACTGCGTCATGGACGACGAGGGAGAGTACACCGCCATGGTCGGAGATGACAAGTGTGCTGCTGAGCTGATCATCAGCGAGGCGCCCACCGACTTTGCAGCCCAGCTGAAGGATCAGACCATCACCGAGTTTGAGGATGCAGAGTTCATCTGCAAGCTGACTAAAGAGAAAGCCATGGTCAAGTGGTACAAGAACGGGAGGGAGATCAGAGAAGGACCCAGGTATCTCCCCCTGCTTGCTTCTTAGCAGCAACACACCAAACGCAACTCCGGAGAGCATCGACATAAATACACGCGTGATGCTGAAGAATCCTCTGTGTTTCTGCAGGTACCACATGGAAAAAGAAGGGAAGACATGCAGACTGATCATCAAGGTGTGCAGACCTGATGATGAATGTGAATATGCCTGTGGTGTGGACGAGAGAAGGACCAGAGCCAGGCTCTTTGTTGAAGGTGAACTCCTCATCTGTCTGTTCAAAGCACCACACAAAGACGTTTCAGTCCTCACAACCAGTGTTTTTATGTCCTGCAGAGACGCCAGTGGAGATTGTAAGACCGCCGCAGGATGTGTTTGAACCTCCGGGCTCTGACATCGTGTTCGAGGTTGAGCTCAACAAGGACCGGGTGGAGGTGAAGTGGATGAGGAACAACATGATAATTGTCCAGGGAGACAAGTACCAGATGATTAGTGAGGGGAAGATCCACCGGCTGCAAGTCTGTGAGATCAGACCCAGAGATCAGGGAGAGTACAGGATCATGGCCAAAGACAAGGATGCCCGAGCCAAGCTGGAGCTGGCAGGTGAGTGACCCAGCTGTAAGAGAGTTTCAAAAGAGACCTTTATCCAGCTTCTAAAACCCTTCCTGTTTCCTCTGCAGCTGTTCCAAAGATCAAAACCACGGACCAGAACCTGGTGACCGATGCTGGGAAACCCTTCGTCATGATCGTGCCGTACGATGCCTACCCTCGAGCTAATGCTGAGTGGTTCTTTGGAGGCAGTAGTCTGCCTGTCCAGAACATCGACACCTCTGTTGACAAGACCGAGTATCGACTTAAGAGTCCTAGCAAGGAGGACCAGGGCCGCTACAGAGTTCTGATCAAAAACAAGCATGGCGAAGGAGAGGCATTCATCAACCTGGACGTGATTGGTAGGTCTCAAATCCTCATCTGCAGCCACATTACCACTGATTGTGTGGAGTCTATGTCTAAAATTTGTGGTTTTCAGATGTCCCCGGACCCATCAAGAACTTAAGGGTGGTAGACACTGCTGATGGGGAGATCAGCTTGGCCTGGGATGAACCCGAGAGCGATGGCGGCAGCAAGATTGTCGCCTATGTTGTTGAAAGGCGGGATGTAAAACGTAAGACCTGGACTTTGGCAACGGACCGTGCTGATACTCCAGAGTACTGTGTTAGCGGCCTTCAGAAGGACTCCAAGTACCTGTTCAGGGTCTGTGCTCGGAACCGAGTCGGCAGCGGACCCATTGTTGCCACCGAAGACGCCGTTCAGGCTAAGAACAAATTTGGTAAGTGACACTTGTTGTTTCCTTCTGTTCAGAAACAACCAACACACTTCCATCCAGATGCCTCATGAGTCTGTTTTCCACCATCAGATGTTCCAGATGCTCCAGAAAATGTAGCAGTGGGCGTGGTGAACAGGTTCGGTGCCACAGTCACCTGGGAACCTCCCAAGTTTGATGGTGGCTCAGAGATCACTGCGTTTGTGATTGAGCTTCGTGACAGGACGTCTGTGAAGTGGGAGGCGGCCATGGTGTGTCATGCCAGCGACCGCTCTGCTACGCTGAATGATGTGGTGGAACATAAGGAGTACATTTTCCGGGTACGAGCTGAGAACAAGGCCGGCATCGGCAGGCCTAGCGCCGCTACCAACCCTGTCAAGATCATGGACCCCATTGGTGAGTAGAAAGCAGCAGTTTACAGGTTTCATGTGATCGTGCTGTAAAATGGCACCATGCAATACAGTGGTCTTCCTGACTGTGCAGAGAAACCAAGCCCACCTCAGAACCTGAACTTCAGTGACCAGATCAAGACAGCTGTGACTCTGACTTGGGAAACACCTGTCAGCAATGGCGGTAGCATGATTACCGGCTACATCATTGAGAAATGTGATGAGGGAACCGACAAGTGGCTGCGCTGCAACGCCAGACTGTGTCCTGACCTCTCCTACCGGGTATGGACTCCCAACAGGAGCTTTGTTGGTCTCCTGTGTGAGTTTTTTATTGTTTGATGACTGCTGGACTGCTTTCCTCAGGTGTCTGGACTGAAGTCCGGTCAGAAGTACCTGTACAGAGTCAGTGCTGAGAATGCAGCTGGTGTTTCAGATCCGACCGAACAGCTTGGACCTCTGCTTGCTGACGACCCACACGGTACAAACCAGAACAAGGACAGCTGAATGTCAATTCTTTATGGAATCTAATTCTACTGACCTGTCACTAAGTTACAGCAGGATTTAGGATTAACTGCCTAAAGCATTTTTAGTTTAGTTCCGAATGTCCAGAAATATGACAGTTTGTCTTCCTGCAGTCGGTCCAACCATTGACCTCAGCGCCTTCAGGAACGGCCTGGAAGTGATAGTCCCTCAGCCACTCACCATCAGAGTCCCCATTACTGGATACCCAACTCCGGTCGCCAAGTGGACGTTTGGTGAGAAGGAGCTGATCACTGCGGATGATCGTGTCTCCATGGTAACAAAGCCCACGCACACAGAGCTGACCATCTCGCCGAGCGTCCGCCCGGACAAAGGCACCTATACCTTGCATCTCGAGAATGATGTCTCCTCCATCTCTGGGGAGATAGAAGTCAATGTTATCGGTAACAACCGTTTCTCTGCTGACTACATGAATCCACTCAGACTTAATAGTCAGGAATATTCTAAACGCCTTGCTCTGGTTTGTTTTCCCAGCATGCCCCAGTGCCCCCAAAGACTTCAAGGTGGCTGAGGTAACTAGACACCATGTCCACATGATGTGGGAGGCTCCGGAGCATGATGGAGGAAGTCCAGTGACCCACTACCATATTGAAAAAAAAGAAGTTTCTCGTAAAACTTGGGCCAAGGTATGTCTGAAACCACAGCTGATATTGGCCTAAACCAATATTTAGGCAGGTCTGAAGGTATTAAAATGTCCTGGCTGATTATTCCTTCACAGGAAATAATAAAACAAGCCCAAGATGAAATGAAAACTCGCCGATAAATCTGTGAAAGTGCAGCTTAATGAGATCTCTCTCTTCAAAAACTCTTCCAAACGCACCAGAAACAGAGATGTAGGTTTTGGACCAACTGCTCATCCCTGTAATGCTTTGTCTCCAGGTGGCCACTGGCGTCATTGACCTGGAGCACACAGTAACCGATGTGGTTGAAGGAAAGGAATATTTATTCAGCGTCACTGCCTGCAACAAGTGTGGACCCGGAGAGCCGGCGTACATTGACGAGCCTGTCAATGTCTCCTCTCCAGCCAGTGAGTATTTAGTCTGAAAGGAGCTGAGTCTGATTAGACGTCAGGACTTTAGATGAGACAGATTTTTTACAGTCTGTGAGAATGTCATCCACCTTCTTCCTGCAGCTGTACCTGATCCTCCCGAAAACCTCAAGTGGCGCGATAAGAGCGCTAAAGGCATCTTCCTTTACTGGGAGCCTTCAAAGTACGATGGTGGTGCTCCGATCAAAGGCTACGTGGTGGACAAATGTCAGCGTGGGACAGACAAATGGGAACCCTGTGGTGACCCCATCCCTGAGCTGAAGTAAGACCAGTCTGACACATCACCTCCACTGGATTTCAGGTCAGGTGAATTATTCTTTATTTTGTGGTCACAGGTTCCAGGTGACCGGTCTGATCGAGGGCCAGTGGTATGCTTACAGAGTCAGAGCTTTCAACAGATTGGGGGCCAGCAGACCCTGCAGGGCCACTGATGAGATCCAGGCTGTGGATGCCAGAGGTAGGTTGGCCCAGACTAACATCAATATCGAGGCTCATTATTCAGTACTGAAAACTGCCTCAGTATTTCCTGAGGCAGTTTTTAAAACTTTCATTTGTCACTTTTACAACTTTTTAGATTAATTTCTAACCAACAATCCAACAACCAGGTGATTCAAATAGCTTTACAGAAATATTCAAACATTAGAAAATAAGCATTAAAACAAGAAAGAAAAGGAAAGAACTTCAGAGGAAGACTATTAAAATCATGATACAATACTTGGCCCAATACTATTCAGTCTCTATGTCAATAATTTACCAAATGTTTGTTCAGCTGTTAAAATGCAATTATATGCAGATGATACAGTGTTGTATACTCATGCAAAAACTAAAAAAGAAGCTGCTGCAATACTTTCAGGAGCCATGATACCAGTGTCCCACTGGCTTCAAAACTCCTGTTTACATCTTAAT
>JBAMHV010000013.1:190682-268507 GCA_037177535.1 Pseudomugil gertrudae
CTAATTCTGGCATATATACTATGAAGCTTTTGCTCATGTTGATTTATATGCATTGTCCTAATAAATAAATAAATAAATAAATAAATAAATAAATGATCAACTCCAACTCACGCCCCTTACTGTCTGAAGAAGGGATGAAGAGTATTGTGAACAGTGTGGAGGTTACGGTTGGGAGAGACCCTCCTAAGTTTAAACTTTTCTTCTCTTAATGCCAACAGAACCTCCAGAGATCCAGCTGGATGTTAAGCTGTTGGCCGGTCTCACTGCCAGAGCTGGTACTAAGATTGAACTTCCAGCAGATGTCAAAGGAAAGCCTGATCCCCGTGTGAAGTGGACCAAGGCCGACCTGGTCCTGCGTGCAGATGACCGCATCTCCATCGACACCCAGCCAGGTCACTCCAAGCTGTCCATTGGCAACACCAGCAGAGGAGACACTGCGACCTACATTGTTGAGGCAGTCAACATCTGCGGACGTGCTACTGCCACCATTGATGTCAACATCCTTGGTACCGAGACCGATTTATTAACTACAATCTGACGTTTCAGCAACAAGAAGCACAAAACCTGTTTCAGTTTTCATGTTAAAATTATTGAAAAAAACTTCTGCTTATTTCTACCCTGTGAATGGAGTTCAGAGATTACCAACCTGTGGTTCCCTCTACCTTAGATAAACCTGGCCCCCCAGCTGCCTTTGACATCTCTGAGATCACCAACGAGTCCTGCGCCCTGGCCTGGAACCCCCCCAGAGATGACGGCGGTTCACCCATCACAAACTACATTGTGGAGTGTCGTCAGACAGACAAAGAGGAGTGGGTCAAGTTGTCGGCCACAGTGAAACACACCACTTTCAAGGCCTGCAAGCTCACTGCTCTGAAAGAGTACATCTTCAGGATCAGTGCTGAGAATCAGTACGGCATCGGAACACCTGCAGAGCACACACCAATCGTTGCAAAGTACTCGTTTGGTATGCTTGTACAAACTACAGCCTGTCTATCAAAAAAAGGGGATGCATCAACTGATTATTAAAGATTAATTTACATCTGTTTCAGATCCTCCTGGCCCTCCAACCAGGGTCATTCCCTCTGATATCGCAAAGGACGCAGTCACTCTGACCTGGTTTGAGCCGGATGAGGATGGTGGCAGTCCCATCACTGGGTACTGGATCGAGAAGTTTGATCCAGAGAGCGACAAGTGGATCAGATGTAATAAACTACCCATCAAGGACACAACCTTCAGGTAACTTGGGTGTAACAATTGACCTATCTAACAGGGTAAAGATCACCAGATGGCTTTGAACAACATTGTCTCTGGTTGCAGGGTGAAGGGCCTTCCCACCAAGAAGAAGTATCGCTTCCGGGTTTTGGCAGAGAATCTGGCTGGACCTGGAAAGCCTAGTTCAGAGACGGATCCTGTTCTCATCAAAGATCCTATCGGTACATCAGATCACTAAGGTTTAGTCTAGATCTAGAAAAGCATGAGAGAAAAGTTCTGGAAATAAGTAGAGGATTATAATATGGAACTCTTTATCAGATCCTCCTTGGGCTCCTGGAAAACCCATCATCAGAGATGTCGCCAAGACCTCGGCCTTGTTGGCCTGGACCCGTCCAGAACATGACGGCGGGGCCAAGATTGAAGGCTACATCATTGAGTTCCAGAAAACCGGTAGCGAAGACTGGATCCGGATTGCAGAGGATGTCCCTCAAACTGAGCACCAGCTAAAGGGCTTGATGGAAAAGCAGGAGTACTCGTTCAGGGTCAAAGCTGTCAACAAAGCCGGCGAGAGTGAACCTAGCGAGCCCAGTGACCCAGTGGTCTGCAAAGAGAGACTCTGTAAGTTCTGCAAGGATGACGAAAAAACTGTTTCAGAAACCTTTTTTTCTTGAACTAATATGTTTTCCCATTTGGTAGACCCTCCATCTGCTCCTCAGTGGCTGGAGGTGAGCGGCATCTCCAAGATTAATGCTGACCTGAAATGGCAGGCTCCCAGCAGTGACGGCGGCTCACCCATCACCAACTACGTGGTGGAGAAGAGAGACGTGAGGCGGAAGGCTTGGCAAACCGTGGACACCACCGTCAAGGAGCTGAAATACTCTGTGACTCCACTGAATGAAGGGTCGCTATACGTGTTCCGTGTTGCTGCTGAGAATGCTGTCGGGATGGGAGAGTTCTGCGAGCTGGAAGATGCAGTGCTTGCCAAGGACACCTTTAGTAAGTGTACTGGAACACAGCAAACAGCTGCTTCAAATTCACAAACCAGTTAGGGGCAACATCCAGCTCCTCATATGAAGAGTAAATGTCAAAAGTCACATGATATTTCCTCCATTTTCTCTCATCATGCTACAAACAACAGTTTCAGAAACACAAACTTTCTAGGAGAGGTTTTTAATCTTTACGTTTGTTTTTTCAGCAACTCCTGGACCTCCCTACGCCCTGACGGTGATGGAGGTCACCAAGAGGCACGTGGAGCTGAAATGGGAACCTCCCAAGAGCAACGGTGGAAGACCCATAACCAAGTAAGAAAAAATAACTAAGATAGGCCAAGCTGTCACATCTAAAGGGGTGGTTCAGGTGGTGCAGTGGGGTGGTGGTTCAGGTGGTGCAGTGGGGTGGTGGTTCAGGTGGTGCAGTGGGGTGGTGGTTCAGGTGGTGCAGTGAGGTCATCGTCTAGGTGGAGCAGTGGGGGTCATTGTCTAGGTGGAGCGGTGGGGTGGTGGTTCAGGTGGAGCAGAAGGGTGGTGGTTCAGGTGGTGCAGTGGGGTGGTGGTTTAGGTGGAGCGGTGGGGTGGTGGTTTAGGTAGAGCAGTGGGGTGGTGGTCCAGGTGGAGCAGTGGGGTCATCGTCTAGGTGGAGCAGTGGGGTGGTAATCCAGGTGGAGCAGTGGGGTCATCGTCTAGGTGGAGCAGTGGGGTGGTGGTCCAGGTGGAGCAGTGGGGTCATTGTCTAGGTGGAGCAGTGGGGTCATCGTCTATGTGGAGCGGTGGTGTAGTGGTCCAGGTGGAGCAGTGGGGTCATTGTCTAGGTGGAGCAGTGGGGTGGTGGTTTAGGTGGAGTGGTGGTCCAGGTGGAGCAGTGGGGTCATTGTCTAGGTGGAGCGGTGGGGTCATCGTCTATGTGGAGCGGTGGTGTAGTGGTCCAGGTGGAGCAGTGGGGTCATTGTCCAGGTGTGGCAGTGGGGTGGTGGTCCAGGTGGAGCAGTGGGGTCATTGTCCAGGTGGAGCAGTGGGGTGGTGGTCCAGGTGGGGCAGTGGGGTGGTGGTCCAGGTGGAGCAGTGGGGTGGTGGTCCAGGTGGAGCAGCACCAGCATGGTTACACTGGGTATTTCCAGGTACGTGATTGAGAAGAAGGAAAAGATTGGGACCCGCTGGTTGAAGTGCTGCAAGACTCCAGACAGACAGACTCAGTTCAAGGTGACGGATGTGGATGAAGGATCAGAGGTGCAGTTCCAGGTCAGAGCGGAGAACGAGGCCGGAGTTGGAGATCCCAGCGAACCCACTGTGATCCTCACCATTGAGGATGCAACCAGTAAGAATTATTTCATGCAACGCTCTCCTGAGGTCATTGTAGTTACGGGGTTTAGAAACCGTATCTCCTCTGTGTCCAGGTCCTCCATCCCCTCCTCTAGAAGTGACTATTGTGGATGCCAGCAGGGAGCACATCAACGTCTCCTGGAAGCCTCCAGCTAAGGACGGTGGCTCTCCTGTAACTGGATACCATGTGGAGGTTGCAGAAGCACGTACAGAACTTAAGTGGCTTCGCGTTAACAGCAGACCCATAAAGGAGCTGAAGTTCAGGATCGACGATGGAATCAAATCAGAGAAGAAGTACGTCATCAGGGTTCGTGCTATCAATGCTATTGGTGTCAGCGATCCCTCAGAGATCTCCGACAAAGTCTTCACCAAAGATCCCGACTGTAAGTATTACTTGATTTCCTTTAATAATGTAAAGGATACAAAGTAATCACAGTGAAGATGATGATCCTACTTTCTGGTCTGAAGGTGCTCCTACCATGGATTTGGAGGCACAGGACGTTGTTGTTATTGAGGGTGAGAAGCTGCACCTCAACATTCCCTACAGGGGGATACCGACTCCAAAGATGGTTTGGCAGAAGGACACAGTGGAGTGTAAGGCCGATGACAGGTTATCCATGACGGTGGAGATGAACAGTGCTCATCTGGAGCTGCTCAAGTGCACTCGTACTGATGCTGGTGCCTACAGCATCACTCTGGAGAACAGCCTGGGAACGGCTACCGGGACCATCAGTGTCAAAGTTATCGGTAGGATGATTTGTTTGCTGGAATTTATCCAGGCTGGTATTAACCTGAAGCCGTTTTCTGACATATTTCTGACTTTCCTAAACCATGCAGGACTGCCTGGTCAGTGTAAAGACGTCACATACTCCGATGTCACCAAAAACACCTGTAAAATCAGCTGGGAGGCGCCAGAAGACGATGGTGGCACGCCCATCGTCAGCTACACTTTGGAGCGCCGTGAGGCATCAAAGAAAACATACATGCCCGTCATGTCAGGAGAGAATATCCTGACCTACACCGTCAAAGATCTTTACGTTAACTGCGAGTACTACTTCAGGGTGAAGGCCGTCAACATGGTCGGGGCCGGAGATTATCTGGAGTTACGTAACCCAGTCATCACAGAGGAGGTCAAACGTAAGCCCACCTGATTGTCCTCCCACAAGTTCAAGCATGAAGGTGCTGGCTGGGGAGGCAGCTCATTCTCACTGTGTGTTGTTTATATATTCACTGCACAGAGAAACCAGACCCACCAATCCAGGTAGAGGCTCAGGACCCTACATCCAAGTCCATCGTGGTCACCTGGAAGGCTCCAGACTATGATGGCGGCTGTCCCATCCAGGGCTACATTGTGGAGAAGATTGAGAAGGATGGTGACCGCTATGAGAGGGTGACCCCAAGTCTAGTTCCTGGTTTCTCCTACATGGTGACAGACCTGAAAGAAGACATGGAGTATCAATTCAGGGTTCGAGCCGAGAATGCTGCAGGTGTTAGCGAACCATCCCGCAGCACGTCGCCAATGAAGGCTGCAGACCCTGTTGGTAGGTCCTGTACCTGTCTCCTTAACCAGGAGAACATTTCCCGTTCTAGCCTTGCATTATTGTTCGCGATGTCCATAAATAAATCTCCATACTAAAAAATGATTAAATATCGGAATTAAAATGTGATAATGGGAAACACTGGTAGGCTATTGGTTTTTAGTTTTTTTTATGTCAACTTTCACACAAGAAGTACGTATTAAATATTAAACTCTTCATCTACATCTCCTGTGTTTTTGTTTCTTGGGTGAGATAAAACAATATATATATTGGAAATTAGGAGATGCACAAATTGATATATTGATAAATAAAAGTCAATATCAAACATCTTGTCCGTTTCCTTCCAGACAAACCAAACGTCACCCTGCATGCCCGTGTGCAGTCTGGTGTTTGTGTTAAGAAAGGGGAGGAGATCCGCATTGACGCTTTCATCTCCGGCTCTCCGTATCCCAAAGTCAACTGGCTGAGGAACGATGAAGACGTCACCAAAGAACCCACCAAAACAATTGTTCCTGTGGTCAAGAAAAAGAAGTCCAAGGCCAAGGTTGGTGTCCCGACCAGGAGCGCCGGAACCACGGGGGGGCATCTCGAAGTATTTTTATACTTTTTGGACAGTTTAATCTTGGACTTTGCTTCCTACAGGTTCCTGAACCAGAGGAGGAGTTTGTGACTCCGATGCGTGAGCGTCTTGGTCTGGATCAGACGCACAAAGGCCAGTCTGCCCTGATGATCCGCGAATCTGTCAGAGCGGACCATGGAAACTTCACCATCAGGGTGGAGAACACCCACGGTGTTGCCACAGCAACCTGCTTTGTCAACGTTCTGGGTAAGAAAGACGTTTTATGGGTTGTCTCCTCAGACCTGCAGCTTCAGCTCACTCCATCGTATGTTTTCATTTTGGTCCTGAGACAAAGCATCGTCACGATTTTCTCCTGCAGATAAACCCGGCCCTCCGATCAACTTCACCTTTGACGAGATCAGGAACACCTCGGTCATCTGCAACTGGGAGCCTCCTGAGGATGATGGTGGCAGTGAGATCCTGAACTACATCCTGGAGAAGAAGGACAATAAGAACGATGAGATTGGCTGGATCACCATCACCTCCACCCTGAAGGGCACTAGCTTCCCTGTCACCAAGCTCATCGAAGAGAAGGAGTACATCTTCAGAGTCACTGCAGAGAACAAGTTTGGCTGTGGACCCCCCTGCTACTCCGAGCCAGTCGTTGCCAAGAACCAGTTCAGTGAGTGAAACCGTGAAAGTAAAGTTTTGGATCAATCATGATCCAGGTGGTCTCGCTGACACGTTGGTGGCTTTTGGTGTCTAAAGTTTATCTGTGACATTCTGTGTTTACAAAGTAAACCAAATGAAGAAAATCACATTCTGCATCTTTAAACCTACATCTCATAATAGATTTTAATGTATTGCTCATTTGTGTGACTATTTAAAATATTTTTTTACATTAGGAAGCATATTTATAGACCTGAAAGCCTTCATCTCACTTTCTCCTCCCCCTCCAGATCCTCCTGATGCTCCCAACACTCCCAGAGTTCATGAGGTGACAGCGAGCTCTGCCCACATCTCCTGGCATGAGCCCAAAGACAATGGCAGCCCGATTCTGGGCTACTGGATTGAGAGGAAGGAGGTGAACAGCAAACACTGGACCCGAGTAAACCGGGCCCTCCTCAGCTCTCTGGATGTGAAAGTCACCGGGCTGATGGAAGGACTCACCTACATCTTCAGGGTGTGCGCTGAGAACCTGGCCGGCGCCGGGCCCTTCAGCGAGCCCACTGATCGCATCGTGGCGATGGACGCCATCCGTAAGTTTTGGTTTTTTTGGAGTCTGAATGTCTTTTTTGGAATCTGTTGTGTCATTCATCCAGTTGAGTAAAAAGCAGACGAGAGACGGATCATGTTACTATCCTGGGACTTCTAATTGGCTGGAATGTTGGTTCAACCTCTCTTCGTCTCTCTTTTTCATAAGTTGCAGATTTTTTGGTTTTTATTACATTCTTTTCCTGCACGGAAATTTGTTAAAGATATTGTATATATATATTTATATTATTTAATAAAAATTGTAATAATCTACTTTCCTGAAATATCTCTCTGGGAGAGCAGAGGGACTGGAAGGATCACAAGCACATCACAAATGTTCATTTCCCCATTAATATCTCCTCACAGTTCCTCCCGGCCCCCCCACTCCCAGGGTGGTAGACACTGGGAAGGACTCAGTCATCTTGGCCTGGAAGCCCCCGCTATACAATGGTGGAGGAGATATTCTGGGATACCATGTTGAGAAGGTGCAGAGAATAAAACAAGCAGTAGCAGATGCAGGAAAACAGAAATGTTTGCTTTCAGACCTGAAACTTTGGGTGTGTTTGCAGGTGTTGGCTGGAGAGAAGGAGTGGAAACGCTGCACTGAGTTCAGGTGTAAGGAGCTGACGTACACCGTCACAGGTCTCACAGAAGGGGCTGATTATTACTTTAGGATCTTAGCTGTCAACGATGCCGGACCTGGAGCTCCTGGTGTTACTGAGCCTGTGACGGTCAAAGAACCCGAAGGTACCAGCGGTTTGATGAAAGTCTGAGAGGGCGGCTGTTGCGGTGCATTTCTTTGCTTAGGAAACGTCACAGCTTTCACAAACATCTCTCTGTCCTTCAGAAACTCCGGTTGTGGAGTTTGATGACTCTGTGAAGAACGGTGTCATGATCAAAGCTGGCGAACCGCTGAAACTTCCTGCCAAGGTAACGGGCCGACCCCAGCCAGAGATCAAATGGTCCAAAGATGAAGCAGAAGTTGACAAGGAGCGGATGATGGTGGAGACGGAGGGAAAGAACAGCACTCTGTTCATTAAGAAGGCTGTGAGAGCTGATCACGGAAAGTACCAGATCAGCGGCACCAACAGCAGCGGAACTAAGACTGCAGAGACCAGAGTTGATGTTATGGGTCAGTGAAAAACCAATTCAGAGGGTTCTTCAACCCCCTGCTGGGTGGTTCTGGTTCTGTTCTCTGGATCTAATTCATGTAAAATGTCTTCTGGTACTTGATTTGCTTAGATGTCCCCGGACCGGTGGTGGACCTGAAGACTGTCCATGTGACGAAGAAGAACATTGTCCTCACCTGGTCAGATCCTCTGGACAACGGGGGCAGTGACATCATCGGGTACGAGGTGCTGAGGAAGGACGCCAAGATGAAGCTTTTCCGCCAGCCCATCGAGATGGCATCCTGTAAGTGTGACATCCAGGGCCTGCTGGCCGGCGAGGAGTATGACTTCAGGGTCATCGCCAGGAACAAGTACGGTGATGGAATTCCCGCTGACCTGGGCCCCATCCTGGCTGAAGATCCCAAAGGTAAACCAACTGATTCATGACCTGGCACCATCTCCTGGCAGTCTTTATGGAATATTACAAACCTCCTCAACATTGTTGCAGGTACCCCGTCTGCCCCTGAGAAACTGCACTACACCGACCGAAGCAAGAGCACAATCACTCTGGCTTGGCAGCCACCTCGCACAGATGGCGGCAGCCCCATTAGAGGATACTACGTGGAGAAGATGAGATCCGATAGCACAGAGTTTGACGTGGCCAATCGCAAGATCTTCACGGAGTGCTGTGGAACCATCGAGAACCTATCTGAGAACCAGGAGTACCAGTTCCGCGTCAAAGCTGTGAACGAGGTCGGAGATGGAGATCCTTCTAAACCGATCACCGCCAGGATCCAGGATGACGAGAGTATGTTTTGATGCTGCTGCAGCTGATTCTGACACGTTGACCTTATTAAAAAAATTGTGATGTTTGTTTGCCACAGTTGCTCCGATTATCACCATCCTAAAGTTCTTCAAGAGCAACGCGGTCATAGTGAGGAAAGGAGCTGCTATCGATATCCCAGCCGAGGTGAAGGGACTTCCTCTGCCAACACTGCAGTGGATGAAGGACGATGTGGTGATCGAGAAGCCCGAAGATGAGAAGATGACAATGGAGATGGAAGAGGTGAGAGAAACTCTACAGCTTCAGCTGCTCATTAGAGGATGAACCAGAACTCCAAGTTCAACCAAGTTTTTACATCTTCAGGTGAACCGAACCACCATGACGACAAAGATCGCCATTCCCCAAACCATCAGACAGGACAAAGGGAACTACAAACTGGTGGCTGAAAACTGCTTTGGCAAAGCTCAGCATGTGATCCGGGTGGAGATCCTCGGTAGGAATCATCTTCCATCATTTTTATATAATTTTTCTCCACAAATCTCTGAATATTGAGATCAATCCCGCTCTGCATTTTCAGACCGTCCTCTTCCTCCGAGGAATATCCTGGTTTCAGACATCAAGGCGGACTCCTGCTACCTGACGTGGGACGCTCCCGAAGACAACGGTGGCAGTGACATCACCAACTACATTGTGGAGCGCAGAGACGCTAGCAAGAAGAAGTCGGACTTTGATGTTCTGACCATCAACCTCATCGACCGAAGATACGGGGTGAGTTCATGTGATACTGCTTCAGGACGTTCATGTGGACAGAGGAAGCTTCTAAGATTTCTTCACAAATATGGCACATTTGTTCTGTCCTCAAGGTCCTGACATGATTTCTAATATCCTGAGTTTCCAGGACTGACAGACAGCACATTCTCCAGAAACATGAAGCATATTTGGGGATTTTTTTTCTTTGTTGGAGCCTCATTTAGGGTGTTGCAGTGGCTGGATAAGCAGCAGAGTATGGGAATGCTGCTAATTCTGCTGTCGACTCTTGTTTGGAGCCTCAGGTGCTCTGAGTCCTGGCAGTCATGTCACAAATGGTTCTGGGTTTTTCTGGGAAATCGGCGACGAATATTTAGGTTTATTTTAAAATAGGATGAAGAGCTAAGTTGTGACCTTTTGCCTTATGAGTCCACTGCGTCCTGAATGGATCTGTTTTGTTCTGGCAGGTCTACAAACTGGCCTTGAATGGACTCTACCAGTTCAGGATCAAAGCTGAAAACAAGTACGGTGTCAGTGATGGCTGCGATTCTGAGAAAATCCAGCTCAGAGATCCATTCGGCCTCCCTGGACCTCCACGCAACCCAAAGATTATTGCAGCCACTGCCACCACTATGACCCTGACTTGGGACCCCCCTCTAGACAATGGCGGTTCCAGCATTCAGGGCTACTGGCTGGAAAAGAGAGAGCGTGGCGCTGTTTACTGGGGTCGCGTCAACCGGGCGCCAGTCACCAAGCCTGCAGTAAAGGGTCTGCAGTACACCGTCCTGAGGCTGATTGAAGGAACAGAGTACCAGTTCAGGGTTGCCGCCTGCAATGCTGCAGGAGTTGGACCACACAGCGAGGCCACCGAGTGTCGCTTCGCTACAGATCCATGCAGTAAGTGTTCCTTATCTGACCCAGAACAGGTCAATGGTACCAGTGGTACTGGTAGATCTGGTCTTCACCAGAGTTCAGTGTTAGCTTTTCACCTCCTTTTTATAATCTACTGAATCACTTGTGACTGATCAAGTCTGATGGTATTAATACAAAACCATGTAGTTTTTACCTGGGAAGGATTGATCTTTGACCCCTTGCACTCTTGCTCTCCAGATCCCCCGAGCCCACCAGGAACCCCAGAGGTTAAGGACAAAACCAAGAGCAGCATCACACTCGCCTGGAGCCCTCCGGACAAAGATGGTGGCAGCCCGATCAAAGGTTACATCATTGAGGTTCACGAGGAGGGCTCTCCTGATTGGAGGAGGGTGAACCCTGCCGACAAGCTCCACCCATCCACAGAAATCACCGTTCCTGACTTAAAGGAAGGCAAAAAGTGCAAGTTTAGGATCTATGCAGTGAATGCTGCCGGCAACTCTGAGCCTGCCAAGACTGCCGACATCCTGGTTCAGGACATCCTGAGTAAGAATTTAAAGACACGTCCAACATTAATAAAATGGTAGCAGCACTGTTTTACAACCAGACCAATGAGGCTGCAGCTTTAGGATCAACACTGCAAACCAAGGCCCGTTCTATGCTGATGACATTATGTTGTATAGCAAAAGTTATAAACACTTCTTTTACTGGTTTAGAGCTTTGAACCCACCAAAGTTTGCAATAAAAAATATTTTTATTTTACTTTGAACAGTAAAAAACATGTTTTTAAACAAATGGTTGAGATAACAGATACTAATTTAGATTAAATAATTAAATATTCTAAATCTGAAACAGTAATACATGCTTACTTTTGTCATTGTATCCTCAAACCAAGCGGTAAAGATTGTTCAAACTGGTTTACTTCCACCAAATGGCAGAACAACCCTTAACAGTCAGCTCCACTAAGGCATATCCAAATAAATGTGATGCTGTTCTGAACCGTTTGGAGTGCATTCAAAAGCACTGCATCCGTATAAAGATAACACCCCAGTGTGTTGCATCTGTAACCAGCATACAGTTAATGCAGTTGGAACACAAAGAGTTTTTCTTTCACCTGGATCTGTCTTATCTTTTTTAACAAACTGCACATCGAGAAATTTATTTCCATGTCCTTCCTGCAGTTGAACCCACCGTGACTCTGGATGTCAGCGCTCACGATCTGCTCAACTGCAGAGCCAGAACCACCATCAGGATTCCTGCCATCATCACTGGACGACCCATCCCCAAGGTCACCTGGACCTTCGTGGACGGAACCGCAGAGACCGAGAAGAAGAACGAGCTTCACACGTTGCCAGTGGACTCAGAGGTCAGAATTCAGTCTATCACATTAGATTCTGAACCTTAATCTGAATTATGGTTAAAAAATCCAGATTTCCACATGAAGCACTTCAGTAGTCCATGCAGACCTCATCCTGCAGATCCCGTAGATTCAGTTTGTTCCCATGTGGCTGCTTTTTCCTAGATCCACTCCACCGATACAACGTCAGTGGTTGTGATTCCAGACAGCAAACTGGGCCACAGCGGCCGATACATCATCAACGCAGAAAGTCCAGCTGGACACAAAGTGGTCAAAGTCCGAGTCACTGTTCTCGGTAGGTACAAGTTCACCCTGACACTGTTTTTCTAGGCAGGGGATGAAGCGTGAGACCTGTGATGTCAAACTTTCCTGTTTGTGGATCTGCAGACCTGCCTGGACCTCCAAGAGACCTGAAGGTGAGTGATGTAACAAGGGGAACCTGCAGACTCACCTGGAAACCTCCAGAGAGTGACGGAGGAGAGAGGGTGAAGAGCTACTTCATTGAGAAAAAGACTGTGGAAGGCAAAGCCTGGACCAAGGTACCACCCATCCTCTGAGCTGGTCTCCCATTCAGCAGCATCAATCTCTTGTTGCTTATGTGTAAAGTTGGGGCTGGATCTGGTTCTTCCAGGTAAACCCGGCCTGCGCCGCTCAGTCTCTGGTGGTTCCAGACCTCATTGATGGTCAGGATTACCTGTTCCGCATCCGTGCTGAGAACCGCTTCGGGTTTGGCCCCTTCATTGAGACTACAGAGAAGACCAGAGCCAGGGATCCGATCCGTAAGTGTCCTGTTGGTTTGCTCAGATTTTGTCCCAAGACTGGACATGAAGTTCATTAATGGTTTACTTCCTGTCAGCGTACCATACTGAAACATTGCAGGATATGCAGATGATGTTTACATTAACACCAAAACCATATTTATTGGACACTCAAAAGATTTAAAAGTAAAAACTAAAGCTGTGAAGATTCAAAGTGTTTATGATTTTTCAACCACCTGCAGATCCTCCTGATCCTCCAACTAGGCTGAAGATCCAGAGCATCAGGAAGGGCACCGTGACTTTGACATGGAAGGCTCCAAAGAATGACGGCGGGTCTCCTGTCACCCACTACAGCGTGGATCTGCTCTGCTGGGATGCCAGTGGCACCCAAAAGGAGTCCTGGAGGAGGTAAAGCTCCACCCAGAACCTGATGTTTCCACCCATCTTTGTTCACAGAGAGATGTTTACATACTCAGACATGAACCAGATCTGGACCTCAGACTTTTCCACAGTGACATTTTCCACCTTGACCTACATCACAGCTAATTTTCTGCAGTCGCTGTAGGAAAAGTCGAGAAAGGGAAGCAGGGATGCGAACAGGATGTTGGAGCGAGACTTAAATCAGACTCTCACGCAAAATGAACAAAATATTCTCTGCAAAAGGTGTGACTATCTGGTGGAGAGGATGTTTCATGGTGGTCTGGTATGAAGCCAGTAGTAGAGAGAAAATATTTCAGATATTTTCATAAAGCTGAACAGAAGCTGGAAGCATCTCCCAGAATCTGATTCAGAAGTGCAACAGGACAGAAGTGGGACCCGGGTCAGAGCATCAGTGAAGCCGCCAGCAAATTAAAGCTTATTTACAACCACAAACACAATCCAGGAGCGATCTCGTTCACAATCATGAAGCAGCTTTGAGACTCAACCGATCGGCTTCTGTTTGGTTCCAAGTCCCTGTGTTCAGGGTCAGCTCGTACTATTCAGTATTTGTATTAATGTCGAGCTCGTCACAAGGAGAAACGGACATAGAAACACCTTTCAGAGCTTTCAGTTTAGTATAGACACTTTCATTCCAGACAGCAATAAAATAAGTCCAGAAAACTCTTTCTGTGAAACTGATCTGTTGTTACAAGAACTCACCTGTTGTTGTTGATCTGCAGGTGTAACAGGAGGGACGTGGACACCACCACCTTCAAGGTGGAAGACCTGACGGAGGGAGACGAGTATGAGTTCAGAGTGGTAGCTTACAACGAGGTCGGACCCAGTCGACCTTCATCCACTGCCGGACCCATCCTCATTCAGGACCAGACCTGTAAGACCAGAACCCCGACCACTATAATCAACATACAGCAGAGATACATAATGGGAACTGCAGGAATGGGGGGTTTAGACCAGAATATTTGCATCAGTTCAGTCCTCAAAGACATCAAACAAAGTTACATATTAAACCTCAACTAAGCCAGAATGAACACAGTTTATATAGAGACTAAGGACATATATCCTATGAACTACACTATGTTGGTTTGTAATGACTGCATTTGTTTGAAGAGAGCCCACCAGGGGACTAATCATACAGGAAGTATGAAAAAGCCCTCACGTTTTCACAGGACAAAGTGTTAAGAGTTGGTACGAGAGACAAGGGGATTGCTTTTCTGCTGCAGCTGAACCAGATCAACATGTTGGGCAGGAAATTTAACCTGAACCAGGTGTGTTAGTGCAGGAACATGTAAAACCTGCAGGACGACAACCCTCCAGGACTAGAGCTGGACATGTTGGTGTATGAAAATAACAGCTTTAGAGGAACACAAGGAAAACTTCAGATAAGAGATCAAGGAAATGATGAAAATGAGAAAAATTTGTCACAATAACAAAAGAATAAAATACAAGGAGAGAACAGCTTTAATTTTCCCATGATATTACCTAACTTTTGGTTTTCCAGATTGTAAAGGAACTGTCTTGAGGGACATTTTGGGGGACATTTGGAGGCTGGGGACATTTTTTAACTTTGCTTTTGTATATAAATATCAGCTAAATATAAAACATTAATCAAGAGTTCAACCTCCTCTTTCATCACCACGGTTATCGTTATCGGTTATCCGTTATCAATCTGTTATACGCCCCATGGTGGCGCTCTCTGGCATCCACCAGGAGGCTCCTGACCCTAACTCATGACCCAGCGGGCTGCACATGCAAACATCACATGAAACAGGAATTTTTCCGGCCTAAAACTAACTTCCAGACAACATCTCTCACCTCTGATCTGATTTATTGACCTCAAAATTGGGTTTGGTTTCCTCAAACCAGTTCCAGCCATAAATCCTTAAAAATGAAACACGATCTGATTTGTGTGTGTGTGTGTGTGTGTGTGTGTGTTGCAGGTGCTCCGTCCATCGAGCTGAAGGAGTTCATGGAGGTGGAGCAGGGCTCTGATATCAGCATCATGGCCAAGATCCGCGGCTGTCCCTTCCCCACACTCACCTGGTTCAAGGCCCCGCCCCACAAGTCTGACGACAAGGTGGAGGTCCAGTATGATGAGCACATCAACAAAATGGTGTCTGACGACAGCTGCACATTGCTGATACAGCAGGGCAAACGCCCTGACACTGGCCTGTACACGCTGGTGGCCTCCAACAGCCTGGGCAAGGCCTCCAAGGAGATGAGGCTGAATGTGCTCGGTACGAAAGAACGCCTTAGACTTTACACATGTTCCATGTTTGTCTCAAAGCAGAAGCTTACAGTCTTTAAATCTGAAGCTGTTTTCCTAAAGTCAGGGAACATTTTTATAACAAGCGCTGTAAACACTAATCTTCTGTAGACAATTGTCTGGTCCATCAACTGAGCCGTGGATTTGTGATCCACAGTGTTGACTCTGATTTTCTAAACTTGTTCTTGGTGCTTTAGGCCGTCCTGGTCCTCCTTCTGCTCCCATTAAGTTTGAGGAGATCGGAGCTGAGAAGATTACACTCTCCTGGCTGCCTCCAAAGGATGACGGTGGCTCCAAAGTCACAAACTACGTCATCTGGAGGCGGGTGGCCAGCAGGAAGACCTGGGTTCCCGTCACCAGTGAGCCTAAAGATCGCATCTGGACGGTGGAAAACCTCATGCAGGGACATGAATATGTGTTTCGCATCATGGCACAGAACAAATACGGAGTTGGAGAGCCGCTAGACAGCGAGCCTGAGGTGGCCCGAAACCTTTACAGTAAGTTAAGTTGTCCAATAATATCTGCTGTACTACGAAAGGAACTTTATTCATGTAAATGTTATATGACAAAATGAGACACAAAACTTTGATCAGGTTTATTCAGTTTTTCTGATAGTCTTCTTCACTTCAGAACTCACAGCTGGAACATAATATCAGACAGTGGAGCTGCATTGCTAAACTCTTTCCATCTCTCTGTCAGCTGTTCCCGGTCAGGTTGAGAAGCCGACGGTAACTAACGTCACCATGGACTCCATGACTGTAAACTGGGAGGAGCCTGAGGATGACGGCGGCGCCCCCATCACCGGCTACTGGCTGGAGCGCAAAGAGACAACAGGCAAACGATGGGCTCGGGTTACCCGCGACCCCCTTCGGCCTTTAAGCCTGGGCGAGTCCTTCATAGTGACCGGACTCGTTGAGGGATCCCAGTACTTGTTCAGAGTCTCTGCCATCAATGCTGCAGGACCCGGACTTGCCAGCCCCCCAACAGACCCTGTCTTCGCCAGAGACCCCGTCTGTGAGTGTTAAACTGAGACATCCATATGAGTTTGTGATTTACCTCTGCAGAGAAAGATATTGACTGACTGTCTGTCTCCTTGTGAAGCTCCACCGTCTCCACCAACTCCAAAGGTTTCAGACTGGACCAGTTCCACAGTGGACCTGGAGTGGATCCCCCCTCTGAAGGATGGGGGCTCTAAGATCATCGGCTACTGGGTGGAGTACAAAGAGGAGGGCACTGAGGCCTGGGTCAAGGTAAGACTAAATGACCAGGAGGCATAACAGCATCTGAGCAGCTCCAGATCAATAAAAAATGTTTCTTTGTTCCAGGCAAAGGATACAGAAGTCAGAGGAACCCGGCTTGTGATCACAGGTTTGAAGACTGGTGGTCAGTACAGGTTCCGGGTGATTGCCTTCAACGCTGTTGGTAATGGCGAGCCAGGTGAAGTCCCAGAAGTGCTGGAAGTCAGCGACAGAACCAGTGAGTCGATCCGGACACTGTTATCATCCCTACAGGAAAACAAATTCTGAATCTTTGTGGAACAAGGAAGGTGTGATGCTGAACCTTCTGCTTTCAGTTGCTCCCGAGGTCGATCTGGATGCCTCTGTGAAGGAGAGGATGGTAGTCCATGCCGGTGGCGTGATCCGAATCATTGCTTACGTCTCGGGCAGGCCGTCGCCCGAGGTGACCTGGACCAGGGATGGAGCGGCGCTGCCTTTCGAGGCTAAAGTGGAGACCACGGCCATCAGCTCTTCACTCGTCATCAAACCATGCGCCAGGAAACACCTCGGTGTCTACACGCTGAGTGCCAAGAATGCCGGAGGCGAGAAGACGAAGAACATCACGGTGGAAGTTCTGGGTGAGAACAAACCTGAATCATTCAATTTCAGTGACGTTAAAAATACATCAGAAATCTCTTTTACTAAGTGACGTTCGCTCTGTCTCAGACGTACCGGGACCTGTTGGCATCCCTTTCGTGGCTGATAATCTGAGCATTGACTCCTGCAAGCTCACCTGGTTCTTCCCCGAGAATGATGGCGGGTCTCCCATTAGCAACTATATAATCGAGAAACGTGAGGCTGAACGCAAAGCCTGGACCTCCGTGTCGTTTACTGCCAGCAGACAGAACGCTGTGGCTCATGGCCTCACTCCCGGGAAGGCCTACTTCTTCAGGGTAGCCGCTGAGAATGCCATCGGCCTCGGACCGTTCGTGGAGACATCAGCAGAGATCATTGTCAAGGAGCCAATCAGTGAGTTAATATGAACAAACAGTGGGATCCCTGGTCTCTAATTTGCATCGACTCCACCATGAGACCATGAAATTATTAATGTATTGTTTCCTTAAGATGTGCCGGACCGCCCCGAGGAACTGGAGGTCACCAAGGTTACCAAGGATTTGATCAGCGTCACCTGGAAAGCACCCAAATACGACGGAGGCTCTGAAATCACCATGTACATCCTAGAGGCTCGTATGATTGGCAAAGACAAGTTTACCAGATTAACAAAGGAGAAGCTTATGGAGAGGAAGTTCACCTATGACGGCCTGAGGGAAGGAGACACCTACGAGTTCAGGGTGATCGCCGTCAATGAAGTTGGGCCTGGCAAACCATCCTTCTGCACCAAACCAATCACCTGCAAAGATGAACTGGGTGAGTTTTAATCAGCAATGAGTCCATGATGGTTTAGATCTCTAACAGCGTTTTCTGGATGTTTTTATGTATTTATTTACACTCTTGAAGTTTGAGATTTGCCTCCACTACATGTTTAGGCCAAAAAACTAAATCCTTGCTGTAATCTATGATGTTATCCTCCTCCTCACAGAGCCACCAACCATTGAGCTGGACTTCCGTGATAAAATCATCATCCGTGTGGGGGAGAGTTGTCTGCTGCAGGGTCGCTACACCGGCAAACCACCTCCAGCCATCGTCTGGTTCAGAGACGACGAGGAGCTGAAAGCCGACAAACACGTGATGTTCAAGAACACACTCAGCACCATGTCGCTGGCCCTGATGAAGGCAGGCCGGGAACACAGTGGCAGATACGTGGTGTTGGTGGAGAACAGCACTGGGTCTAGGAAGGGAGTCTGCAATGTCACCGTTGTTGGTAAGAGAGTGAAAGAAAAGCAGCACTCTTCTGCAGCTGGATGGGAAAGCCTTCCAGAACGTTCCTCATCACAACATCTGTTCCTCGTGCAGATCGTCCAACTCCACCTGTTGGCCCAGTCGTGTTTGAGGAGGTGCACAGGGAGTACATGGTGATCTCTTGGAAGCCTCCTCTGGACAGCGGTGGTGTAGACGTCTCCAACTACATAATTGAGAAGAGAGACGTTAACAGAGACATCTGGACCACAGTAACATCTGCCACAACCAAGACCACATGCAAGGTAGTTTGGCCCAACTGTCATGTTGTCCAGACATCGTCTAGGTCCAGAATCCTAACTAGGTGTCTGTTTCTTAGATCCCCAAGCTGACAGAGGGTAGAGAGTACATCATGAGGATCTCTGCTGAGAACATGTATGGCATCAGCGAGCCTCTGGAGTCTGAGGAGATGAAGGCAAAAGACCTCTTCAGTACGTTGTTCCAACATGTTAACATGCTGTTTCTGCACATTGCAGCTGCCTTGAATTAAGGAATTTCTCTATTAAAACATTTAATCCAACCTGTAAAAAAAGAATTTAATAATCCAAGTTGTCAGGGTTTGGCATGCAGGGATCCAGGACTATTTCCGGAGAACTGATGGCAGGGCAGTAAAATACACACCACAAGATAACCAGAGAAACTAGCTGGGACCCAGAAGCACTGGGAGTCACTAAACCAGCATTAGGCAAAGCTAATTAGAATATTGAAACCAGAGCTGTGTCTCAGTACCATAGTGCACTGGAATGTAGTGTGTAATGCACACTACACAGTTTTTCTGTAGTGTGCACATTGGTGGGTAAGTGCTGTCTTAAATGAAACCATGGACGTTGGGCACTCACCGGTAGTGACGTGTGGCCGGTTGGACTATTGCGTTGCACACCAAAATGATTTTTTTGTGTCCACTACACAGCTAAAAACTGTATTCTAACTGTACTGGATTGGTTACCACAGTTACGAACAAATAATCCAGGAGTTATTGTGAGCAAAATATTAGATATGTAGCACGCTGCAGTATACATTAGAACCTTGATTAAATAACTCTATACTCCATAGAAATTAACCTCCGTCGCAGTATTGTTTGCTGCCATTATTTTGAAAGTCCAGCACTTTATCTGCTACACCAGCAAGATGGCGTCGGTTTAGTGCCCATCATTTCACACTAGGTTATAGGTGAATTTTAGGGCAGCATCCGGGTACTTTCAGTGCACTGACGTTTTCACCTAAATGTTAGTGTAAACGCACTACGCACTTAAATATTGTCAGGACCGAGAAGGAACGGACACACTCGCGGACTAGAACGTACCAAAGAATTCTTTTTAATCACAATAATCACTGGGGTTTTCACACGAAGGAAGCAAACCGCTCTGACAGGGAACACAGGGAGACAGGCAACTAAATACACAGGGAAACAAGACACAGGTGAAACACATGAGGGCAATCAGGAGGATGATAGGAGGGAATGACACATGAGGGAGGGGCCAGACGAGACACCTGGAAAAACAAACAGAAGGATCATTAAATCAGCAACACAGAACAAACAGTATAAGAAACAAAGAAAAAGTCCCGGATCAGGGATGAACCCTGACAAATATAGTGTGCGAAGTAGTGTTAGAGCACTGATTGAGACACAGCCTCTGTGTTTAGAGAACAGAAAATGAAAGAGCATAATACACGGGCAGAGGAGCTCTACAGATACAACAGGAAGTAGGAAACCCAGACAACGAATTACAAAAAAGATTTCAATAGAAATCCACCAAAAACCAAAGCAAAAGCCTGACAGGTGATTTCCTGATGGCTTCCCAGGTTTTCTTCCCAAATTGCTGTGATTTATGTTAAAGGATCTGAAACATGTTCGTCTCTATACTAACAGTGTTAAATAGTGACATTATTAACAGTTTTTAAGTTTCCCAAAAAATATCTTTGTTTTTACTCCATGAAGGGGTTCCTGAGGCCCCTGAGATGCCAATGGTCAGAGAGGTGTACGCTACCAATGCTCTGGTGCTGTGGAACCGGCCTCGCGATGGAGGAAAACCCATCACCAATTACATCCTGGAGAAAAAGGAGCCTGGAGCCAAGAGGTGGTCCAGGGTCACCAGAGACCCCCTGTATCCGGCCACTCAGTACCGAGTCCAGGACTTAGTGGAAGGCTGTGAATATGAGTTCAGGGTAACGGCTGAGAATGAGCTGGGAACCGGGGATCCCAGCGTCCCTTCCAAGCCCATCCTCGCCAAAGATCCTATCGGTCAGTGTAACACAAACCCATGAAAAGACAATTTTATCACAATTTGGAAAAAAGCATTTGTTTCAGTTTTACGTAAGAACGTTGATGATCTATTGTTTTGGTGTTTTACCCTGGCAGTGCTTCCCAGCCCTCCAGTGACCCCCGAGGCCTACGATAAGACCAAAGACTCTGTCAGTCTAAAGTGGCAGATGCCCCGCCACGATGGAAAAGGACGAATCTTTGGCTACATTGTGGAGTACCAGAAGCCCGGTGCTGTCGAGTGGACTCAGGCCAACGAGACCCCAGAGCAGTGTCCAGACCTCCACTATGTGGTCACGGGTCTAGCTGATGGAGACGAGTACACCTTCAGGATCTTTACTGTCAATGCTGCAGGCAGATCTGACCCAGCCTATGTCAAACAAAACATTAAAGTCCATGACAGACTTGGTAAGTGAATTAGTTGTCCTTCTCAATGCTTTCTTGTACAGCTAGACAGATGTTTCACATCCTGTTTTACTAGCTACCTACTTCTAATGTCTACTAAAATATTCCATTTCCCTCCACAGAGGAGCCAGAGTTGCTCCTAGACACCAACATGGCTCGCGACCACTTGGCCATGTTGGGTACCGACATCACTCTGAGTGCCACCATTAAAGGCGTGCCAACACCTACTGTCAGCTGGAAGAAGAATGACGGAGATGTTCCTGCTCACATCACTGTCGCTGTTACCGGCTCAGGTAGCAAAGTCTTCATCCCCAAGTGCGTCCGTCCAGATTCTGGCAACTACACCATCACAGTGGAGAACGCTGCTGGAAAGAAGTCGGCAACTGTTGCCGTGCTGGTGCTGAGTAAGTGAAGTGTCCATCCACACAGAGGAGGATTTCATAAAACGTGAAGTTATTTTAACACAGTTTTATCTCTGACAGACAAGCCTACTCCTCCCAGGGACTTTGTGATCTCTGAGGTGACCAGCGAGTCCGCCTACCTGACCTGGAAGGCTCCAGAGGACAATGGCGGTGCTGTCATTTCCCATTACGTTGTCCAAAAGAAGGATGTGGCTTCAGACCAGTGGGTTCCTGTTGCTGCAGCCAATAAGAAGCTGAGTCTGATGGCCTTATACCTGATGGAAGGAATCCAGTACCTGTTCAGAGTGGCTGCTGAGAATCAGTTTGGAAGGAGTGACTTTGTTGCTAGCAAGTCGCCCATCAAGGCTTTAGATCCTCTCTGTGAGTTAAAAATTGACCTGCATTATGTTGTTTTCCAGCATTTTGTGTAAACATATCATTCTGTATCCAGAAAATACAAGTTCATATCTGGAGTTAGAAGTAAACTGTGCTTCTTTCAGATCCTCCTGGTCCACCCAAAAACCTACACCACACTGATGCAGACAAGACAGAGGTGTGGTTGGCCTGGGAGTGGCCAGATCGCACCGGCGGAAGCGAAATTACTGGCTTCATTGTGGAACACCAGGAAGAGGGCCAAACCGACTGGGTCACCTTCAAAACTGTGAGCAATAACCACAGTCATGTCACAGGTCTGGAGGAGGGCAAGACTTACCGCTTCAGGGTCAAGGCTCAGAACGCCATTGGTGTGAGTCGTCCAGACACCAGTGTCCCGGTCACCTGCCAGGAGAAGACATGTAAGACACATAATTTGCCCCTTATGGGTGTTTGCATGTAGGGCTTGAAAATCCTAAAAAACTGCTGCTGTTTTGCTCTTTTAGTGCCACCTACTATTGAGGTTGATGTGAAGCTTATCGAGGGCCTCACGGTGAAAGCTGGCAGTACTATTGCTCTACCAGCCAAGATGACCGGCATCCCCATTCCCACTGCCAAGTGGATGAGTGATGACAAGGAGCTCATATCTGAAGGTCGATACCACATCGAGACTGCTGGATCCTCAACTATCCTCAGCATCCCCGAGTGTCAGAGGGGGGACACCGGAGAGTACACCCTCACTGTGTCCAACCCTGCAGGGAGCAAGACAGTTGCCCTTCATGTCACAGTCTTGGATCTACCTGGTCCACCAACGGGACCTATCAACATCTTGGAAGTGACCCCTGATTACATGATGATCCAGTGGAGAGCACCCAAAGATGATGGTGGCACCCCCATCACCAACTATGTGGTAGAAAAGAAAGATGTGAAAAAGCCATGGGAACCCTGGTCTGTCGTTAGCTCCAGTGGTACCAGCACCAAGGCCAAGGTATCAAGGCTGGAGAAGGGCCGTGAGTACATTGTCCGTGTCCGTGCAGAAAACAAGATTGGTATTGGTGCTGGACTGGAGAGTCCACCTACTATTGCCAAGCACATGTTCAACCCTCCTGGCCCACCAGGTCCACCTGAGTGCTCTGATATCACAGAGAATGCTGTGACTGTGGAATGGACTCTGCCCGAGTATGATGGTGGTAGCCCCATCAGTGGTTATGTGATTGAACGCAGAGAAATGACAGGAAAGTGGATCCGTGTCAACAAGACCCCTGTGTTGGACTTAAGATACAGGGTCTCTGGTCTGTTTGAAGGCAACACTTATGAGTTTAGAGTGTTTGCTGAGAATATTGCTGGCATCAGCGAGCCTTCGCTCTCCTCTGATCCTGTCAAGGCAACTCGTGCCATCACTAAACCTGGACCTCCTGGTAACCCTAAGCTGAAGGACTGGAGCAAGTCCTACGCTGACATCTGCTGGACCAAGCCTACGAGAGATGGAGGCAGTCCCATTCTGGGCTATGTGGTTGAAGCTCAGAAATCAGGAAGTGCCCAGTGGGACAGAATCAATAAGGATCTCATCAAAATATGTGCTTACAGAGTACCAGGCCTCATTGAAGGAATGGAGTACAGATTACGCATCAGAGCTACTAATAAGGTTGGAGACAGTGAGCCCCGGGAGCTGACTGAGACCATCCTGGCAAAGGACATTCTGGTGCCTCCTGAAGTTGTTGTTGATGTTTCCTGCCGCGACTCTTTGACAATCAGAGCAGGTCAGATAATCAGTTTGATCACCAGAGTGAAAGGCAGACCAGATCCAGAAATCACATGGACCAAAGATGCCCGGGCTCTGTCACGGGACAAGCGCACAGAGATGAACAACAACTATCCTCTTTGTGAGCTGGTCATCAATGATGCTGTCAGGGCAGATTATGGAAAATATGCCATTGTTGCCAAGAACAGCAGTGGACAGGCACAAGCTACCATTTTGGTGAATGTCCTGGACACACCAGGAGCTTGCCAGAACCTGAAAGTGGCTTACGCAACCAAAAAATCCTGCATGGTGTCCTGGGAGAACCCTGAAGACAACGGAGGGACTGAGATCACTCAGTATGTGATTGAGTGCCGTCAGCCAAGCCAAAGAGGGTGGACGGTGGTGTCCAATGACTGGACCAAGCGCCTGATAAAGGCACCACTTACTGAGGGTTTGGAGTATTTCTTCCGTGTCAGAGCAGAGAACAAAATTGGTGCCGGTCCAACTGTTGAGACCAAAACACCCATTCTGGCTGTCGATCCCATTGAGAAACCTGGTGAACCCATTGACTTGCACATATCTGAGATTGGTAAGACTTTCTGCTTCCTTAAGTGGAAGAAACCAGATAATGATGGTGGCAGCCGCAATCTAGCTTACCATGTTGAAAAGAAACCAAAAGAGGCAGAGGAATGGGAGAGGATTCACAAAGGTGCCATCAAGGAGACTTACTTCATGGCAGACAGATGCATCGAAAACCAGATCTACCAGTTCAGAGTTCAAACTAAGAATGAGGGTGGTGAGAGTAACTGGGTGACCACAGCGGAAATACTGGTTAAAGAAGAACTTATGGAGCCTGAGGTCAAAGTAAAACTGGATGCAACCCTTATGGTGAAAGCAGGAGACTCCATAGCTATTGAAGCTGCAGTGAAGGGCAAACCACAGCCTGATGTCAAATGGACCAAAGATGAGAGTACAGAGGAGATCCGGAAGGGCCCCAAGCTTCAGATAGAAACTGGTACAGACTTCTCTAAGCTGTTGCTTACTAGCGCCAGACGCACAGACAGTGGAAAATATGTCATAACAGCCTCCAACAGTGCAGGAACCTGCTCTGCTACTGCTGTGGTCAACGTACTGGACAGACCTGGTCCGGTCAGGGATCTCAAGGTATCTGGTATCACTATCGACAGGTGCCACCTGGCCTGGGAAGTCCCAGAGGACAACGGGGGCTGTGATATCTACAACTACATTATTGAGAAATGTGAGACCAAAAGGGGGGTTTGGTCCGTCCACTCTAATGCTGTCATCACCAACAAAGCTAATGTAACCCGTCTCATCGAGGGTAACGAGTACATCTTTAGAGTCCGAGCTGAGAATAAGATGGGTCCTGGACCTGCAGTTCAGACTGAGGCCATTGTTGCTGGAACCCAGTTCAATGTACCGGATGCCCCTGAAGCTCCAGAGGTCACCAAGATCAGCAAGGATGAGATGACTGTGCAGTGGTCAGAGCCAGAGAAAGATGGAGGAAAGCCAATCACAGGGTATCTCCTAGAGAAGCGAGAAGAGCATGCCGTCAGGTGGTCTCCTATCAACAAAGATCCAATCCCTTCAACCCGTTTCACTGTTACTGGTCTCCTGCCTCTCCATGATTACCAGTACAGAGTTAAGGCTGTGAATGAAATTGGCATCGGAAATCCAAGCAAGGCTTCTCGCGCCATCACTGCAAAAGATGTAGTTGGTACGTAACTGATTGTAATCTTTCATATGCATAATGTTTGGGGAAAACTATTTCCTTACACACACTTACATCTTTGTACAGAACCTCCAGCACCTCCTACCAACTTGAAAGTTGTGGACAGCAGCAAATCCACAATTAGCCTGAGCTGGACCAAGCCTGTGTCAGACGGTGGTGCTCCCCTCATCGGCTATGTGGTGGAGATGAGGACGCAGGGAATGGCCAAGAAAGGAGATGAAGGTTGGAAAAGATGCAACGTGGCAGCTCAACTTATTGTGTGCGAGTTCACTGTCACAAGTCTGGATGAGAAGCTTGTATATGAATTCAGAGTATCAGCCCAGAACCAGGTTGGCATGAGCCTGCCCTGCAACCTGGAAGGTGCTGTTATTCCAAGGGAAATCCTAGGTGAGCAATTCATTATATTTTCTATGGTAGCTATATGAGCCAATGCTCAACTCTGTGCATATTAGCATAACATCTGTACCATTTCTTTCAACAGAGGCACCAGAGATTGATTTGGATGCCAACCTGAAGCAGGGGCTGACTGTTAGAGCTGGTTGCCCCATCAGGCTCTGTGCCACCATCAGAGGAAGACCACCTCCTAAGGTCACATGGAGGAGAATGGGTATTGACAATGTGGTCAGGAGGGCTAAAGTGGACCTAATTGATACCATGACCTTCATGATAATCCCTGACAGCACCCGCGATGATTCTGGCAAATACTGCCTGACTCTGCAGAGTGCTGCAGGAGAGAAGGCTGTGTTTGTCACTGTGAAGGTTCTCGGTAAGCACAAGAATTCTCTGCACTGTTTAATATCCTGCAAAACACATGTTTACATTAGGAAAACAAAAAAAGGTGAAAGATTTTATTATAAAGAAAACTTGTTGATCTATCCTTGCAGACACTCCTGGACCTGTAACAGGTCTAGAAGCCACAGACATCAAACAGACATCTGCCATGTTGTCCTGGGCTCCTCCAGAGAACAACGGTGGCAGCGAGGTTATTCACTATATCATTGAAAAGCGTGAGATTGATCGAAAAACATGGGCGACTGTCAAAACCGAGGTTCCAGCAGACAAGATTCCCTTCAAAATCAGTGGTCTGATACCTGGCACAGAATACTACTTCAGGGTCACTGCTGTCAATGAGTACGGTTCTGGAGTTGCCAAAGTAACACCCACCTCCTACCTGGCTTCTGATCCTGTCAGTAAGTGGTGTCTCCAAATGGTACATGTAAATCTGGGCTCTGTCCTCACCATTTTTATGGATGTCACAAACACTTTAACACGTCTGTTTTCCTTTCTCAGGCAAGCCGGATCCTTGTCAGAAGATTGAGGTTCTGGAAATAACCAAGAACAGTGCCATAGTTGGCTGGCTGAAGCCTGAAAGAGATGGTGGTGCAAAGATTGATGGTTATGTGGTTGAATACATTGAAGTCAAACCTCCTCCAGAACCACCAGCTCCAGTAGAGGTTTGAAAATGTTTGAAACCTGTTTATAATCAGTTTTACAGTTTACACTTGGTTACTAACCTGCGATCTTCCCCTATGGCTGACCACAGGTCCCTGAGGGAGAGGAAGTTCCTCCACCACCACCTCCTCCACCAGTGGTGGAGGAGGAGGAAGAGGATGCAGAACCTGTGAAGGAAGAATGGAACGCCTACACGACAGTGAAAGGTCTAACTGTCAGTGTTAGTGGGTTAAAAGAAAGTAAGAGATACAAGTTCAGAGTGGCTGCCAAGAACATCATGGGCATGAGCTCCTTCACAGAGACCAGGGAGGGGGTGGAGATCAAGGAGCAGATGGGTAATTTCTTGTTTGTGGTCATTATTCATTACAGATAATTTACATCCTGATGATCAGGCTTTTTTTTTTTCATTAAAGCGTCAATACGGCTAATAACAACCAATAATGTACGACATGTCTGGTTAAAAGGTGTCTAGGTCAGTTTTAAAATTGTAATAAGCAAAGTTTTCATGTCCTGACCCACAGCGGAGCCAAAGATTGTTATGCCTGAGACAGCAGGTGCTAGAGCTGGAGCCAAGCTCCGTGTGGAGGCGCTGGTTTCAGGGAAACCCTCCCCGATCTGCAAGTGGATGCGTGGTGAAGTTCCTGTGGTTTCTTCCAGTCGTCTGGCTGTGCACCAGTCCGGAAACTTGTGCGTTCTGATCATCAAAGACGTGTCGAGGACTGACAGTGGAGAGTACAGCCTGGTAGCTGAGAACAGCTCTGCAAAGGTGTCGCAGAGCTTAAAGATCATCATCAGAGGTGTTTCTTTCTGGATTAAATCAAATAATGTACAGAATGAAGTTTTACTAATCTAACCAAATCAAACTTTATTTATAAAGTGCTTTTTCATGCCTTAGGCAACACAAAGTGCTTTATATGATAAAATCAATTAAAACACAGACAGACAACATGACAATGAATTCCAAAATGTAGACATACAAAGACAGACAGCCCCACACCCACCCCACCCAACCCACCCCCACCCCCAACTGTCTCTGTCTCTTAACTAAAACTATTTAGACAGTGACTAAAATGAGAAAATAAGTTAAAAAATAGGTAAAAACATCTGGCTCTATGACACTACTACACTCATACTACATAGAATTAACATGATTCAGCTTACTTTGCTATGTATTTCAGATATCCCTGGTCCTCCAGAAGGCCCCGTGGAGATCAGTGACATTGACTCTGATGCTTGCTCCCTGTCCTGGAATAAACCCCTGGAAGATGGAGGCAGCAATATCACCAACTATGTGGTTGAGAAATGTGATGTGAGTAGGGGTGACTGGGTGACAGCCCTCTCTTCATGCTCAAAGACAAGCTGCAGGTTGGGAAAGCTTATTCCTGGGAAGGAGTATGTGTTCCGCATCCGGGCTGAGAACCGCTTCGGTGTGTCAGACCCCATCCAGTCTGACAGGATGGTTGCCAAGTTCCCATTCGGTAGGTTTAGGTCAAATGAGCCAATTGTGGACCTTGATTCCTATTGATGCAAACTTGTGTATTTTGCAGCACATTATATTAATTTGTATTGATTTGACAGATGTTCCAAGTGAGCCTCTCAACTGTCGCATCAACAAGACCAATAAGGACTGTATGTTTGTTGCCTGGGATAAGCCTGAGAATGATGGTGGCAGCCCCATCACCGGTTACTACATTGAGCGAAAAGAAAGGAACAGTCTTCTGTGGGTCAAGGCCAATGACACTGTTGTCCGGAATACTGAGTATCCATGTGCTGGCCTCATTGAGGGTCTGGAATATACATTCAGAGTGTCTGCCATCAACCGTGCCGGTCAGGGTAAACCGAGCAAGAAGACTGACTTTGTAACAGCCAGAACACCTGTCGGTAAGTTTTACACAAGCAGCTGGGACCTTCTTGTCTTGTAATGGAGGCTTTTGCTTACTCTGTGTTTGTATCACAGACACGCCGGGTAAACCTGAGATCCTGGACGTAACCAAGAACTCGGTCACATTGGTTTGGACCCGTCCAAAGAACGACGGTGGAAGTAAAATCATTGGCTACTATGTGGAAGCCATGCGGGTGCCTGGAGACACTTGGATACGCTGCAACACCAGCAGTCAAAATGTCCCAAGAGAGGAGTATACTGTGACTGGCCTGGAGAGAGACCTTCAGTACCAGTTTAGAGTCATTGCCAAAACTGCGGTCAACATGAGCAAGCCCTCTGAGCCCACGGACCCAGTCCTGGTCTCTGCTGAGAATGGTGAGAGGTTTTCACATTCGTCTGATACACCAGTGAGTTATTCTCTACAGTTTCATCATGTATTTCATCTTCTCTAAACACAGTACCTCCAAGGCTGGAGCTCAATGCTAAGATGCAGAAGGGTTTCAAAGTTAAAGCTGGAAGCACAGTCCTCCTGGAGGCTGAAGTGTTCGGTAAGCCCATGCCCAAAGTCACATGGAAGAGAGGCGATGACAGCCTGAAGTCAACTGAGGGTCAGGTCATCACCCACCAGAGGCATCACTTTCAGCTGGAAATGACAGCTGTCACCAAGGAGCACACAGGAATCTACACCGTGTTGGCTGAGAATGCCAGTGGATCCAAATCTGCAGAGATTGAGATCAACGTTCTCGGTGAGCCCTTTCACATGTTGTTGGAATCATTGTAGAAGCTCCAAAAAATTTAGATTCACATTGAATTCTACTCAGCCATCAACACTGGCTTTATTTCTCCTTAGATGTGCCAGGACCTCCTGCCAGTGCCAAGTATGTTGAGGTGTTTGCTACCAGTATCAGTTTGTCCTGGGAGCCTCCTCTAAAAGATGGTGGTGCCGCCATCAACAACTACATTGTGGACAAGCGTGAAACCAGTAGAGCTAACTGGGCCCAGGTATCAGCCAAGATCAAGGGCGATGCCCTTCAGTTGAATGTGGAAAAGCTAATCGAGGGTCACGAGTACCAGTTCCGAATCCGTGCTGAGAACAATTGGGGAGTTGGAGACCCCCTCATCACCAACCCTGTCATCGCCAAGAACCCATACAGTGAGTCACCAGCAGCTGGAATGGTAGTACACTACAGGATATACTCATCCAGCATTCTTCCTGACAGAACGAGTCATTTTAGTAATTAGTTTTTAAACATTGAGATTGACTCTGATATCCATTTCAGGCGTTCCAGGCCCCTGTGATGCTCCTGTGATCACCAATGTGACCAAAGACCATATGACTGTGAGCTGGAAGGAGCCTGCTGATGATGGAAAGTCCACTATTCTGGGCTACATGCTGGAAAAGAAAGAAGCCAAAAAGATCAACTGGACCAGGATGAACAGGAAGCCAATGACAGAAAGGGCATTGGAAGTGACAGGATTAACAGAGGGAATGGAATATGAGTTCCGAGTCATTGCCGTTAATGTGGCTGGACATGGCAAACCCAGTGAGGCATCTGCTGGTGCCATTGCACAAAACCCCATCAGTGAGTCCAAATGTGGCTTTATCTGAAAACTCTATTTTTGTTTCTGCCAAACAGTCTAACATGGATCATTGTATTCTTTTCCAGCTCCTCCTGGACCTGTTGTGAACCCCTCTGTAACTGACACCACCCACAGCACCATAAGTCTAACATGGACTGCCCCTGCCAACAATGGTGGAAGCCCCATCATTGGATACCTGGTGGAATGCAAGAGAACCAACACCGCAGACTGGATTCGCTGCAATGTCCCAAGGAATCTGCAGGAGACAAGCTACATCATTCAGAACCTCATCGACAAGGCAGAGTACCAGTGTCGCATTACCGCTGTAAACAAAGTCGGTTTCGGCGAGCCGCTTGAAGTACCAGGCACTCATGTTGCCAAGGACATTGTCGGTAAGATTTCATTGAGTTGCTTTGACCTTGTCAGAAAAGTGCAACACTTTAAAATCTTAAGACATCTGCTTCACACAAACGAAATTCTAAAATGAAAAGTGTCAATAAAGTGTTGTCAACGTGATAAAATGTAGATAAAACAAGCTTGAACTCTTCAGTAGTCAAGGCTGGAAATGTCCACTGTGGTTCATGCATGTGTCCTCTGCATTTTTACTCAGTTCCTCCTGAAGCAGAGCTCAGTGCTGAGCTGAAGGAAGTCCTGGAGCTGCAGGCCGGTGCTACCATGAGACTGCAGGCCACCATCAAGGGTCGTCCCACTCCTAAGATCATCTGGGCAAAGATGAACACCAACATCAAAGATCGGCAGGGCATAGTGATCAAATCCAGCAGCACAGACACCCTGGTTGTTGTTGAGAATGTCAACAGATACGATGCTGGCAAATACATTCTGAACCTGGAGAGCTCTGCTGGCATGAAGATGTACACCATTGTTGTTAAAGTTCTTGGTTAGTGAAATATTAGATATTTTTATGTAACATCAACTCGTTAACGAGTTAATCTTTGTTTCTTGGTTCTGAAAACAGGTTAAATTCACTGATCACTGGACGTATTTCTAAATGTTTTCAGACACTCCTGGACCACCATTAAACCTGATGGTGAAAGAGACATCTAAGGATAGCGCTTCCCTCCTCTGGGATGCTCCTCTGATTGATGGTGGCTTTGAAGTTACCCACTACATTGTAGAGAAGCGTGACACAGAGAGAAAGGCCTGGTCCATTGTCTCAAGCAATTGCAACAAGACATCATTCAAGGTTCCAGACTTGGATGCTGGACGGTCCTACTGCTTCAGAGTGTCAGCCGTTAACCAGCTCGGTACTGGAGAGTGTTGTGAGACAGCTGACTCAGTTAGAGCAACAGGTGGGTTTATTAAGGAGAAATATTTTTAACTTGTTTGTATTCTGATGAATCTCATTCACGCCAATGATTTTGACTTTTTGCAGAGGAGCCTGGGCCAGTTATGGACTTCAAGACCCTACTGATAACCAAGGACTCTTGCACTTTAAGCTGGAAGAAACCACTCACTGATGGTGGCAGTCGCATCACCTGCTATGTGCTGGAAGTTCTCAACGGTGAAGATAAATACAAAGAGCTCATGAGGTCCAAGAATATGCAGTACAGTGCCAAAGACCTGGTGGAGGGCAGAGAGTACACCTACCGCGTCAAAGCCGTAAATGACTCTGGAGAAAGCTCAGCCAAAGAGCTAGCGGTGGTTGCTAAGGACCAGATCAGTAAGTCTACAAGTTTATGGTTATTCTTCTCAAAGAACTTGTACAATAGGCATGCACTATTTAAATGGGGATGGTGAAATATTTTATCTTCTGTTTGAAGTTTATCCAACCTGTGACTTGAGGGACCTGCCCAACATGTGCTACATTGCCAAAGAGGGCAGCACCGTCCGCCTGAAGATCCCCATCATTGGGAAACCTACTCCCAAGGTCTCCTGGAAGAAGGGGGATGATGAAGATCTGACAGACACTGGCCGAGTGTGTGCCGAGTCATCTGCAGTAAACACCACCCTCCTGATTAGAGACTGCCAAAGGACCGATGCTTCAAAATACACCATCACCTTGAGAAACAGTGCTGGCAGCAAGGAGTCTACCATCTTTATCAGGTCAGGCTTATGCAGCATGGTTTGCTAGTACCAGTCATATCTATACAGCATTGGCTATACAGTAATGAAAGCAAAGGTAACAGTGTTTCCTTCATGTCATCATAGGGTGGTGGGTAAACCTGGAATCCCAGCTGGACCAATCAAGTTCAAAGATGTGACTGCTGATGGTGCAACGCTTAAGTGGGGAGTTCCTAAGGATGATGGTGGTTCAGAGATCACTAACTACATCCTAGAAAAGAGGGATTCCATCACTAACATGTGGGTGACTGTGTCTTCCACTGTGGAGACAAATAGCTTCAGGGTTACTGGTCTCCATGAAGGCACAGAATATATATTCAGAGTGTGTGCTGAGAACAAGTACGGTGTTGGAGAAGGACTGAAGTCCGAGCCCATTGTAGCCAAACATCCATTCAGTAAGTAGTGTTCTGTGTTACATTAAGGTCTGGTTTAAGACAGAACTTTTTCAACTTTTCAACACTGATTCTTGTTGTTCGTATCCAGATGTTCCAGATGCACCCGCTCCTCCACAGATCATGAGCATGCGCCATGATTCTGCATACTTGGCTTGGTCTGATCCCAGGAAGACTGGAGGATCTCCCATCACAGGTGGAATGTGTTGGATGACATGTCCTGCTTGAACTATTAACACGTTATATGTGTAGCAAACTTTTTCATTTACAGTGCGTGCCACATTAGCTCACTGTGATTTGTTTTGGCTTCTGATGCAACATTTAGGTTACCACGTAGAGTTCAAGGAGAGGAACAGTATGTTGTGGAAGAGGGCCAGTCCAGCTGCCTTAAGGATGAAGGAACACAAGGTAACTGGGTTGACTGAAGGTTTGGAGTTTGAGTTCAGAGTAATGGCTATCAACTTGGCTGGCATCGGAAGGCCAAGTGCTCCCACTGATCCACAAGTAGCCTTGGATCCCATTGGTGAGTTCAAAAGGCACACAGTAGCCATCAGTATAAAAGGCTTAACCTTTATGCAGCAGTGTATTCATGATTTACATCTGTGTCGATAGATGCACCTGGTAAACCAGATGTAATCAGCATTACCAGAAGCAGTGTGACACTCAAGTGGACTGAGCCTCAGTTTGATGGTGGCCACAGACTGACGGGCTACATTGTTGAGAAACGAGACCTGCCTTCGAAGATTTGGGTTAAAGCCAACAATGTGAACATTGTGGAACCTGCCTTCACTGTTGCTGATCTGCAAGAGGGATGCAAGTATGAGTTCAGGATCAGGGCAAAGAATGCTGCTGGTGCCCTCAGCCCACCGTCCGAGCAGACGGATACCATTATCTGCAGAGACGAATACGGTGAGATGTGTTAAAATATCTTATCAAGATTTGTAGTTAAAAGAGTTTAACGCAAATGTAGAAACTGGGATTCTACATGGAAGGTTAAATATGTCCCTTTTTCTCCGACAGCTGCACCAACCATTATTATCGATGCTCAGGTGATGGAGGGTCTGACTGTCCGAGCTGGTGACACTATTGTCATTACCGCCACCAGTATTTTAGGCAAACCTGCACCGACCTCATGCTGGTCAAAGGGTGGAAAGTACTTCAAGCCCTCGGACCTTGTCCACATTGAAACCACAGCAACATCCTCCACTCTGTCTGTAAAATATGCAGGCAGAAAGGACTCTGGAGAGTACACCATCACTGCCAGCAACCCCTTCGGTGTAAAAGAGGAAACTGTCAAGGTGAAAGTTCTAGATGTACCCAGTGCTCCAGGACCCATTGAATGCAGCGGCATTTCATCAGAAAAGGTGACTCTCACATGGGCGCCACCTACTGAGGATGGAGGCTCTCCAATCAAATACTACACCCTGGAGAAAAGAGAGACAAGCCGTCTGCTCTGGACAGTGTTGGAGGAGAAGGTCATAGACTGTCACTATGTGGCCCACAAACTAATCCAGGACAATGAGTACTTCTTCAGAGTCTCTGCTGTTAACCAGTATGGTGCCAGCGAGCCATCGCATTCTGAAGCCGTCAAGATGGTTGATAGATTTGGTGGGTTATGGTTTCTCTCTGTCTGTCTATTTATTTGTTGATCTCTTTTTGTTCATGAGGGAACCTGGAAGGATATTTTTTAGATTCCTTTTTGTTTGTTGGCACCTGGTTTGTTTTATTTATTAGTTTTTTTTTGCCTGCAGGTCCACCTGGCCCCCCATCCAAACCAGAGACAGAGAAAGTTGATGGACATTCAGTAACTGTGACCTGGAGAAGACCAATTGAGGACGGAGGAAGTGACATTATTGGTTATTGTGTTGAAAAGAAGGAGAAGAAGGGTATGCGATGGGTACGAGCATCCAAGAAATCCATTGCTGAACTCAGCTATGAGGTTGTGGGTCTCACTACCGGTGTGGAGTATGAGTTCCGAGTGCTTGCTGAGAACATCGCTGGTTTTGGGGAACCGAGTGAACCATCTATGCCTGTCAAAACTATAGTTATTGCCTGTAAGTGAAAATAACAAATAAAACATCCAAACCAGCTATATTTAACACTATACATTGATTCTACACACAAAGATACGTCCAACAGTTGTTAAGACTATTCTGTGTTTACTTTGAGGGACACTAACCATTTCTTTTTTCTTTTCTATTAGACGTTCCAGGACCTCCAATGAATCCAAGAGTTACAGACACAACCAAGACAACTGCTACTCTGAACTGGGGAAAGCCTCTAGATAATGGTGGACTTGAAGTCACTGGGTATGTGATTGAGCACAAAAAGGATGGAACAGAAGATTGGGTTAAGGATACCCCATCATCCCCACTGAGGATCACAGAATTTGTTGTTCCTGGGTTGGAAACTGGTGCCAAGTATCACTTCAGGATCAGTGCTGTAAATGCTAAAGGGGCAGGTGAACCTGCTGAAACTCAAGAACTGGTTGAAATTGTGGAACATGCAGTTGAACCTGACATGGAGTTAGACGCTGAGCTGAGAAGAACCCTTGTTGTTAGGGCAGGTTGCTCCATTCGGCTCTTTGTGCCAATCAAGGGTCGTCCAGCACCTACAGCTACTTGGACCAAAGAGGGTGGCGCTGTTCCACGTGCAGTCATTGACAGCACAGAGTCATTCACAATGCTGCTTATCCCTGAGAGTTCAAGGATCGATGCTGGAAAATATGAACTTACTCTTGAGAACTCAGCCGGAAAGAAGACTGCAGACATCCATGTGAGAGTTCTGGATTCACCTGGACCTCCACTCAACCTAAAACCCATTAAGATTGATAATGAAAGTATTACACTTCAGTGGGAGATGCCGCTTATTGATGGTGGAGCCAAGATCACTAACTACATCATTGAGAAGAGGGAATCAACACGCAAGGCTTTCGCTACTGCTATCACAAAGTGTCCAGCTACTTCGGTCAGAATTGGCGAGCTGGGGGAAGGTTGTGAGTACTACTTCAGAGTATCTGCTGAGAATGAATATGGAATTGGTGAAGCAGTGGAAACTGCTGATCCTGTTCGTGCGTCCCAGGCACCAACTCCTCCAGAGAGCATCATCCCCACTGATATAACAAAGAACTCTGTAAGTCTGGGTTGGACCAAACCCAAGCATGACGGTGGAAGCAGAATTACAGGATATGTTCTGGAGGCTCAGAAGAAGGGAACTGATCAGTGGGCCCATGTTACAACAGTTAAGACCATGGACTTTACAGTGAAGAATCTCAATGAGAGTGAGGAATACATTTTCCGTGTCATGGCTGTCAACAATTCAGGTAGAAGTGTTCCACGTGAGAGTAAACCTATCACTGTCAGGGATTCTACTTCTCTCCCAGAGTTTGACCTGCGTGGGGTTTGTCAGAAGACTATTATTGCCAAAGCAGGAGATGACATCAAGGTTGAAATTCCAGTCATGGGACGACCTAGACCAACGATCTCTTGGCAGAAGGATGGAGCTGCCCTAAAGCTTACGCAGAGAACCAACGCAGAAACCACAGCTGCCACGGTTGTTCTCAGTATCAGTGAATGCATCAGAGGTGACAGTGGTGTGTACACCATGACAGGGAAGAACATTGTTGGATCTGTGACAGACAACATTATTGTCAAGATACATGATGTACCGGGGCCACCCAAGGGTCCTGTTAAGATAGTGGAAATATCTCGCACCCACTGCATCTTTTCATGGGAAACTCCTGAAAATGATGGAGGCGTTCCCATTAACAACTACGTAGTTGAGATTAGAGACACCACTACCCAAACATGGACCGAGCTGTCTACCACTGTCATACGTACAATGTTCAAAGCCATTCGGTTAACTACTGGATCAGAGTATCAATTCAGAATAAAGGCTAAAAATAGATATGGTGCTGGACCTCCCATCACCTCAGAGGCAGTAGTGGCTGCCTATCCATTCAAAGCACCAGGGCCACCTGGAACGCCAAGTGTTGTTGATTTTACCAAGGACTCGATTACCATTGGCTGGAATGAGCCTGTGAATGATGGTGGAAACGAAGTAATTGGTTATCATGTTGAGAGGAAAGAAAGAAGCAGCATTGTGTGGCATAGGATCAGCAAAGGAATTGTAAAAGGAAATATCTTTAGGTCCACAGGACTTGAAGATGGAGTTGCGTATGAGTTCCGCGTCATTGCTGAAAACATGGCTGGAATCGGCAAACCCAGCAAGGCTTCAGAAGCAATACTTGCCTTGGACCCTGTAGACCCACCAGGCCAGCCTGTGCCAATATTTGTTAACAAGAATGTCATCACTATCCAGTGGACAAAACCGGAGTATGATGGTGGCTTTAAAATCACTGGCTACACAGTGGAGAAGAAAGAGCTGCCTAATGGTCGCTGGATTAGAGCTAATTTTACCAATATCATAGAAACAATGTTTACCGTCAGTGGACTAACTCAGGACGCCTCCTATGAGTTCCGTGTCATAGCCAGAAACTCAGCAGGTGCAGTGAGCATGCCCTCTGACCCTTCAGACCCAATTACCTGCAAAGATGACATTGTTGAACCACGCATTATGGTGGATGCCATATATAAAGATGTTGTTCTGCTGAAGGCCGGAGAGTCCTTCAAGCTTGATGCTGATATTGCTGGTCAGCCAACCCCTTCAATGGTTTGGACCAAGAATGGAAAGGAGATTGAAAACACAATGAAACTGGAGGTTAGGTTCACCGAACTGACAACTACACTGACCAACAAGGACTCCGTCAGATCAGATGGTGGAGAATTTATTTTAACTGCCACAAATGTTGGTGGATTTGTAAAGCACATCTTTAATGTCAAGGTGCTTGACAGACCTGGACCACCAGTTGGACCTCTCAAAGTGTCTGATGTAACAGCTGACAACTGTGTAATTGCTTGGGCTCCACCTGCAGATGATGGTGGAGCCAAGATTGAAGGATATGTCATTGAGAAGCGTGAATCCAGCAGACTGGTTTGGACCAATGTTGCTTCAGACCTGCAAGTCACTGAACACAAAGTGACCAAACTTCTCAAAGGAAATGAATACATCTTCAGAGTTATGGCCATGAACAAATATGGACTTGGTGAGGCTCTTGAATCAGAACCCACTATTGCAGACAATCCATACATTATTCCAGATCCTCCAGAAAACCCTGAGGTCACAGCTATCAGTAAAGATTCGATGGTTATCATGTGGCAAGCACCAAAGAGTGATGGTGGAACACCAATTACCACCTACAATATTGAAAGGAAGGACAGAATTGGTCTTCGTTGGGTTAAATGCAACAAGAGGAAGGTAAAAGATCTACAGTTCAAGGCTACAGGCCTTGTTCCTGGACATGAATATGAATTCAGAATAACTGCAGTGAATGCTGTTGGAACAAGTGCACCTAGTGCTTCAAGTCCATTCTACAAGGCTAGTGATGCACTGTATCAACCAGGTGCTCCATGCAACCCCAGAATCTTGGATACAACCAAATCTTCAATTACTGTTGCCTGGAACAAACCTGTGTATGATGGTGGCTCTGAAATCACTGGCTACATCGTGGAGACATGTATCCCATCTAAAGAGGAGAAAGAAGAGGAATGGACCATTGTGACACCCAAGGAAGGTCTCCTTGCAACCTCTTTTACTATTATCAATTTGAAAGAGAACCAGGAGTACAAGATAAATATCTCTGCCATGAACAGTGAAGGAATTGGAGAGGCAGCATCTGTACCTGGAAATCCCAAAGCAGAAGACAGACTCCTCCCACCTGAGCTTGATTTGGATGCCGAACTTCGTAAAGTGGTCAGTCTACGAGCTTGCTGCTCTCTCCGACTGTTTGTACCTATCAGAGGTAGGCCAGCTCCTCAGGCTAAATGGACCAAGGGGGATGGAGAGCCTGTGGAGAGGGCAACCATTGACAGCACAACATCCTACACATCTCTTGTAATTGAAAATGTAAACAGATTTGACAGTGGAAAATATAATCTTACTGTTGAAAATAGCTCTGGTTCCAAGACAGTCACAGTCCATGTTAGGGTTCTTGACACACCAAGTGCTCCACAAAATCTAAAGATTACTGCTGTCACAAATCAAGCTGTCACTCTAACATGGGATCCACCCATGAACGATGGTGGGGTCAAGATAAAGAACTATATAGTTGAGAAGCGTGAGTCTACAAGGAAAGCATATGCCACAGTTAATGCCAATTGCCACACTACCACCTTCACAGTTGACCAGCTCTTGGAAGGATGCAACTATTACTTCAGAGTTTTGGCTGAAAATGAGTATGGCATTGGTTTGCCTATTGAAACTGGTGAATCAATTAAAGTTTCAGAGAAACCCCAGCCACCCGGTAAAATCACTCTTAAGGATGTTACTAAAAACAGTGTGACACTCTGTTGGGAGAAGCCTGAACATGATGGTGGCAGCAGAGTGGGCTGCTATGTTGTTGAGATCCAGCCTAAAGGTGTTGATAAGTGGACCCAGGCTGTGATTGTAAAAGAAACAGAAGCTACTATCAGTGGACTAAATGCAGGTGAAGAGTACATGTTCCGTGTAGCAGCAAGAAATGAAAAGGGAACCAGTGACCCTCGTCAAATTGGTGTCCCAGTAATTGTGAAGGATCTTGTGATTGCACCTGTTGCTAAGATTTTGTTCAACACATTCAGTGTTTTGGCCGGAGAAGATCTGATTGTTGATATTCCATTTGTTGCACGTCCCAAAGCAGTCGTCTCTTGGATGAAAGACAGTCAGCCTATGAAGAGAACTACCAGGGTTAACTTTAGTTCAACAGAAACAATGCTGAACCTCAGCATTAAAGAAGCTACTAAAGATGATGTTGGACAGTATGTAATTACTCTTACTAACACAGCAGGAGAGACAACTGCAAATATTGGCATTGTTGTTCTTGACAAACCTGGCCAGCCTAGTGGTCCAGTAAAGGTAGAGGAGGTTACATCTGATAGTGTAACTATCTCCTGGAGTCCCCCAGAGTATGAGGGTGGTTGCACCATCAAACACTATATTGTAGAAAAGAGAGACACATCTACCACTAACTGGATGGTGGTGTCTGCCAACCTAGCAAGAACCAAAATTAAGGCTGGCAGGTTGAAGACTGGTTCTGAGTATCAATTCAGAATCACAGCTGAAAACAGATATGGAAAGGGCCCAACCCTTTTATCAGAATGCATTGTGGCTCAGTACCCATACAAGCTCCCTGGACCCCCAGGAACACCATCCATTGCAGCGTGCACCAAGGACACGATGCTTGTAGCCTGGAATGAACCTGTGAATGATGGTGGAAGTGCTATCCTGGGCTATCATCTTGAACGCAAAGAAAGAAACAGCATCCTATGGGTTAAACTGAACAAGTCTCTGATTACTGACCAGACCTTCAAGACCACAGGTCTGGAGCCAGGAATGGAGTATGAATTCAGAGTTTATGCTGAAAACATTGTTGGAATAGGCAAAGTAAGCAAAGTATCTGAAGGGCACATTGCTAGAGATCCTTGTGATCCTCCTGGTACTCCAGAGGCAACAAAGATCAGTAAGGACTCTGTGACCATTATCTGGACCAAGCCAGAATATGATGGTGGTGCAAAGGTGACTGGTTACATTGTGGAGAAAAAGGAGCTTCCTGAGGGACGTTGGCTGAAGGCTAACTTCACTAATGTCATTGAGACAGAATATGTTGCAACTGGGCTTGTGCAGGACAATCAGTACGAGTTCCGTGTCATTGCCAGAAATGCTGCTGGTGTTTTCAGCCTTCCCTCTTACAGCACTGGTCCTATAACTGCCAAAGATGAGATTGAACCACCACGCATCAGCATTGACCCAGAGTACACACAAACAATTGTTGTTAATGCCGGAGACAATTTTAAAATCGATGCCGATGTTCATGGCAAACCATTACCCTCTATCCATTGGATGAAGGCGGAGCAAGAACTGGGCAACACTATTCATAGAGAAATCAAGAATACACCCACCAAAGCTTTTATATCTGTGAAAGAAGCTAAACTCTCAGACGGAGGCCAGTACACTCTACTGCTGAAAAACCCAGGAGGAGAAAAGGCTGTAAAAGTCAATGTTGTGGTCTTGGATAAACCTGGAGAACCACAAGGACCGCTTGTTGTTACGGGAATAACCAAAGAGAGCTGCAGCCTTGCCTGGAAGCCACCACTACAAGATGGTGGTAGCAAGATCTGTCACTACATCGTTGAGAGGAGAGAGACAAGTAGACTTGTCTGGACTGTTGTTGACCCAAAATTGGAAAATACTTGTCTAAAAGTTACTAAGCTGCTGGAAAAAGATGAATACATCTTCAGAGTTCGTGCTGTCAACCAGTTTGGAGTAGGTGCATCATTGGACTCTGCTCCTGTGATCATCAAGGATCCATATTTGCCACCTGGATCACCTAAGAGTGTTGATGTCTCAAACATTAAAAAGGATTCAATGGTGCTCAGCTGGGAGGCTCCTTCTGAAGATGGTGGCAGTCCTATTACTGGGTACATTATTGAGAAGCATGACAAGGAGGGTGTAAGATGGACAAGATGCAACAGACGAACAGTAACTGATTTGACATTCAAAGTCACTGGACTACTGGAAAGCCATATCTATGAATTCAGAGTTGCTGCTGAAAATGCTATTGGTGTTGGAGAGCCCAGCTCACCAACCCTGTTCACCAAAGCTCTTGATCCAATCTTCAAGCCTGGTCCACCGCACAATCCAAAAGTTACTGATACAACAAAAACATCTGTATTCTTGTCATGGGGGAAGCCTGCTTGTGATGGAGGCTGTGAGATTCAGGGGTACATTGTAGAGTGCTGTGTTGCCAAAGAAACAGCAGAGACAGTTGAAGCCACAGAGGGGGATGGAGCTGCCACAGATGCACCTCCTGAGGACTGGAAAATGAGCACACCACCAACAGGCATAAAAGAAACTAAATTTGAAGTTGGAGCCCTGAAGGAAAACCAGGCATACAAGTTTAGAGTTTGTGCTATCAACAAGGTGGGAGTTGGCGAGCATGCTGATGTCTCTGAAGCTATTGTTGTGAAGGACAGGACAGAGGAGCCAGACCTCGACATCGATCCAGAGTTGAGAAAGATTGTAAGCATTAAAGCTGGAACTTCACTTAGACTGTTTATCCCGATCAAAGGAAGACCCACTCCTACTATCAAGTGGGACAAAGATGAAGGTGTCCTTAAAGAGACAGCTCAGGTTGAGACAACCAGCAGTTATACATCACTTGTAATTGATAAGATGAACAGATATGATAGCGGAAAATACAATGTCACTGCGGAGAACTCCAGTGGAACTAAGTCAGCGTTTGTTGTTGTCCGTGTACTTGACACACCTAGCGCTCCTGCTAATCTTAAAGTGAAGGAAGTTACAAACCAGTCGGTAACACTGGCATGGGAACCACCTCTGTTGGATGGTGGATCCAAGATCAAAAACTATATTATTGAAAAGAGAGAAAGCACACGTAAAACATTTGCATCTGTTGTAACAAACTGTCATGCTCTGACATGGAAGATTGAGCCACTCCAGGAGGGTTGCAGTTACTACTTCCGAGTTCTTGCTGAGAATGCTTATGGCGTTGGTCTCCCTGCAGCAACAACTGATCCTCTTAAGGTTTCAGAGGTGCCTCAGTCTCCAAAGAATTTGAGTGTCACAGATCAGACCAAAACAAGCATCTCTTTGGCATGGGAGAGGCCAGAATACGATGGCGGCAGCAGAGTTATGCAGTATCTGCTTGAGGTGCGGCTAAAAGGCCAGGACAAATGGTCTGGCGTAAACACATTTAGGACAATGGAGGCTACCGTTGCTAACCTAAACCCAGGTGAAGAGTACCTGTTCAGGATTACAGCAGTCAATGATAAGGGAAAGAGTGACCCCAAAGTTCTTGCTGGTCCAGTAATGACCAAGGACTTGGTCTTTGAGCCTGATGTCCGTCCAGCATTCAGTAGTTACAGTATTCATGTAGGCAAGGACATGAACATTGACATTCCCATTTTTGGACGCCCTAAACCAACAGTCTCATGGACTAAAGATGGAGCTCCTTTGAAATTTACCACCAGAGTCAACATTGTCAATACCCAGACACATACAACGCTAAGTATCAAGGAAGCAACAGGGGATGATGGTGGTATGTATAGCATCAATGTTGCTAACTCCGCAGGAAAGAAGGAAACAACAGTTGAAATTATTGTGCTTGACAAGCCCGGCCCTCCATCTGGTCCTGTGAGATTTGATGAAATAACAACACAGAGTATCACTTTTTCATGGGACCCACCAAAACACAATGGTGGATGCCAAATCTCAAACTACATTATTCAGAAGAGAGATACTACCACAACTACATGGGAAAATGTGAGCATCAACTGTGCCAGGACCAGCATCAAAGTGGCCAGACTGAAGACTGGTGCTGAGTACCAGTTTAGGATCATAGCCCAGAATCGCTATGGCAAGAGTCCTGGTCTGGATTCATCAGCTGTTATTGCTCAGTACCCATATAGAGAGCCAGGACCACCAGGCACACCTTTCATCGCTTCTCTCTCCAGGGACCACCAGGTTGTTGAGTGGCATGAGCCTGTCTCAGATGGAGGCAGTACTGTTCTTGGTTACCATCTTGAACGCAAAGAGAGGAACAGCATTCTCTGGGTCAAGATCAATAAAACACTTATTCATGAGACTACGTTCAAAAGTTATCCCTTGGAGGAGGGTACTGAGTATGAATACAGGGTTTATGCAGAAAATATTGTTGGTATTGGCAGAAGCAGTAAGGTCTCAGAGGGTTGTGTTGCCCGTGACCCATGTGATCCTCCTGGTACACCAGAGGCAAGCCATGTGACCAAAGATACTATTGTCATTAGGTGGACTAAACCAGAATATGACGGTGGCAGCAATATCACTGGCTACATAATAGAGAAGCGTGATCTCCCAGAAGGCAGATGGGTAAGGGCAAACTTCACTAATGTGATTGAGACCCAGTTTACTGTTACTGGTCTGACTGAAAATGCACAGTATGACTTCAGAATCATTGCTAAAAATGCTGTGGGCACAGTCAGTAAGCCATCATACAACAGTGGACCAATTACTGCAAGTGATAAGATAGAGGCACCCAAATTCTCAGTTGACCCTGCATTTACCAAGACTGTTGTCATCAATGCTGGAGAGACATTTAAGCTAGATGCAGATGTCCACGGCAAGCCACCACCTACAATCCAATGGTTCAAAGATGAAAAGCCAGTTGAGAATACACTTAGACTAGAGATCAAAAACACAGAAAATCATGCGATGATTGTCATTAAGGACTCTGTAAGAATTGATGGTGGAACCTACACAATCCTGCTGACAAACGAAGCCGGCAGTGAAACGATTCCTTTCAAGGTTGTCGTCCTGGATAAGCCTAGCAAATGTGAAGGACCCCTCCATGTCACTGGAATAGCTGAAGATAGATGCACCCTGGCATGGCGTGCCCCTCTCCATGACGGAAGTAGTCCTATTACACATTACATAATTGAAAGAAGAGAGACAAGTCGATTAGCTTGGACTGTTGTTTCTAACAGCTGTGACACAACATGCTACAAAGTCACCAAATTACTGGAAGGTAATGAGTACATGTTCCGTGTCATGGCAGTTAACAGTTACGGTGTCAACGAGCCACTGGAGTCTGATCCAGTGATTATGAGGACTCCATTTGTTCCACCTGGTTCACCTCACATAGAGGATGTGTCCAACATTGCTCGTGATGGCATGACCATCACTTGGGCTGCCCCTGAGAGCAATGGAGGCAGTGAGATTACCAACTACATAATTGAAAAGAAGGATAGGGCCGGAATTAAATGGACTAGATGCAACAGACAGAAAGTCACTGATCTCTCCTTTAGGGTTACAGGACTTACTACAGGCCATGAATACGAGTTCAGAGTGGCTGCTGAAAATATAGTTGGTGTAGGAGAGCCAAGCCTTCCCAGTTCATATTATAGGGCCAGTGATCCCAAGTACAAACCTGGTCCCCCAGCATATGTCAACGTTACAGATTCTACAAAAACATCTGTCACACTTTCATGGGGTAAGCCTCTGTCTGATGGTGGCACTGTCATCCAAGGTTACATTGTTGAAATATGCAAGGCTGAAGAGGAGGAATGGACTATGGTTACTCCTCCTACTGGTCTGCGTGTCAACAAATATGAAATCACAAAACTAAATGAGGGTCAAGAGTACAAGATTCAGGTGTGTGCTCTGAACAAAATGGGAGTTGGTGAACCAGCTGTTCTCTCTGGAACGGCTAAGCCAGAAGAAAGAGTGGACCCACCCCAGATCCATCTGGACTCAGAGCTGAGAAAGGGCATTATTGTGAAGGCTGGTGCATCTGTTAGAATACATATCCCATTCAAGGGCAGGCCATTACCTGAGATTCAATGGACAAAGGATGAGGGAGAACTAACTGAAAAAGCTGTGGTGGAGAAAACTGTCAACTTTACACAGCTGACTATTGACTCATGTGATAGGAACGATTCTGGAAAATACAGCTTGAGCCTGACAAACAGCAGTGGCTCTGTTTCTGAGATTGTTTCTGTAAAGGTCTTGGATACACCTGGGGCCCCACAGAAACTTCTGATTAAAGATATCAAGAAAGATTCTGTCACTCTTGTTTGGGAAGCCCCACTGATTGATGGAGGGTCCAAAATCAAGAACTATATTATTGATAAGCGTGAATCAACCAGGAAAGCGTATGCCAATGTTTCCACGAAGTGCCCCAAGACCACATTCAAAGTTGAGAACTTAATTGAAGGTGCTATGTACTACTTCAGAGTCATGGCTGAGAATGAATATGGAGTTGGCCAGGCGATAGAAACGAAAACTGCTTCAAAGGCCTCGGAGGTACCACTGCCAGTTGGAAAGGTTTTCCTCACTGATGTAACAAAAACCACTGCTACACTGGCATGGGAGAAACCAGAACATGATGGAGGAAGTAGGATTGGTGGCTACCTGATTGAGATGCTCCCTAAAGGTACAGACAAATGGGGAGTTGCAACAAATACAAAGACATGCGAGGGAAGTGTTACAGGCCTCACAGCAGGAACAGAATACCAATTTCGTATTATTGCTTACAATGAAAAGGGAAAAAGTGAGCCAAAGGCACTTGCTGCACCAGTGATAGCCAGCGACATGACCATGGAACCAAGCATTAAGATCCAATTCAACACTTACAGTGTATTAGCTGGAAAAGATCTGAAGTTGGAGTTCCCTGTGATTGGCAGGCCGAAACCTCGAGTCTCCTGGATGAAGGATGGACAGGCTTTGAAAGTGACATCTAGAGTCAATGTACATAGCACTCCATCAACAACTGGCATCCAAATTACTGAGGCATGCAAAGAGGACTTCGGCAAATACTCCATTACTGCAACCAGTACTATGGGCACTATCACTGAAGATGTAGCTATCATCATCCTTGACAAGCCTGGGCCACCAAAAGGTCCAATCAAAGTTGTTGAAGTGAGTAACACCTTTGTTCACCTTTCCTGGGAGCCACCAGAGTACACTGGTGGATGCCAAGTAAAGAACTACATAGTGGAGAAGAGGGATACAACCACCACCACATGGCAAACAGTTACTGCACAGCTGGCTAGAACAGCTTTCAAAGTAACCAAGCTGAAGACTGGCGCAGAATACCAGTTTAGAATCATAGCTGAAAACAGATATGGCAAGGGCACGTCACTCGACTCAAAGGCTATTGTAGTGCAGTATCCATACAAACCACCAGGCCCTCCAGGAACACCACATGCCAAATCTGCAACTAAGGAAATGATGATCATTGAATGGAATGAGCCAGTCATTGATGGTGGAAGTTCAGTCATCGGTTACCATCTGGAAAGCAAGGAAAGAAACAGCATCCTGTGGAACAAACTAAATAAGACTCTTATCACTGATACTCAGTTCAAGATCTGCAATCTTGAGGAGGGCATTGGGTATGAATTTCGAGTCTATGCAGAAAATATTGTTGGCATTGGCCGATGCAGCAAAGTATCTGATTCATTTGTTGCTCGTGACCCATGTGATCCTCCTGGCGCTCCTGAGGCTGTATCAATTTCTAAGAATCTAATAAAGATTCAGTGGACCAAGCCTCAGTATGATGGTGGCAGCAAAGTGAATGGATATATTGTGGAAAGAAAAGATCTCTCATCCCCTGATGGGCGCTGGGTAAGAGCTAACTTTACCAATATTATTGAGACTGAGTATGTCGTCACTGGCCTTACAGAGAATGAACAGTACGAATTTAGAATTATTGCAAGAAATGCCGCCGGGGTCTTCAGTGGGCCATCTGACAGCTCTGGACCAATCACTGCTACAGATGAAATTGAACCACCAAGGGCTTCAATGGATCCCAAATACAAGGATGTTATTGTTATCAATGCTGGAGAGAGTTTGCTTCTTGATGCAGACATTTATGGGAAACCACTTCCTGATGTTGTCTGGCTGAAAGAAGGCAAGGAAATGGATAAAGCCTTGCGCATTGAAGTAAAAACCACACAGAAATGTGCCGCCATGACCATCAAGGATGTTACAAAACTTGATAGTGGCCACTATGATCTTGTTCTAAAAAATCTTGGTGGTACAAAAGCTTTCCCCATTACTGTCAAAGTTCTTGATAAACCAGGTCCACCCATTGGACCCCTGAAGGTCACTGGAGTCATGGCTGACAGATGCATTCTTGCCTGGGCTGAGCCATCTCTGGATGGTGGAGCCAGTATCAGTCACTATGTTTTGGAGAAGAGAGAGACTAGTAGGTTGTCCTGGACAGTAGTTGCACCAAATGTCAAGTCTCTGTACCACAAAGTGATGAATTTACTCCCAGCAAATGAGTACATTTTCAGAGTGAGGGCAGTTACCAAATACGGCAATGGTGATTATCTCGAGAGTGAACCCATCATTGCACACAATCCATACAAGCCGCCTAGTTCTCCTGGAACTCCAGAAGCAAGTCAGATCACAAAGGACTCTATGGTTCTGTCATGGACTGCTCCAGAAAACATAGGAGGAGCTGAAATCCAAGGTTACCATCTTGAAAAACGTGACAAGGACAGTGCAAGGTGGACAAAATGCAACAGACAAAAGCTGACTGATACCCACTTCAAGGTCACGGGCCTAATGACAGATCATTTCTACGAATTCCGTGTTGCTGCTGAGAATGAGGCTGGCATCGGAGATCTCAGTGAGTTGTCCCTGTTTTACAGAGCGTGTGATGCCACAACACCACCTGAACCACCACACCACCCCAAAGTGATAGATTATACAAAGTCTTCTGTGTCTTTGTCCTGGGGTAAACCAGCTTTTGATGGTGGAGCCTACATCAAGGGATACATTGTGGAAATTAGGGAGTATACACCAATGCCTGAACTGGCAGAGGAAGCAGAAGTAGCACCAGCAGTAGAAGCACCTGTTGAAAAAGAATGGATCATGTGCACTCCACCCACTGGCATTCAAGCCACTAAACTCACTATTCCAGACCTGAAGGAGGGTGGAGAGTACCAGTTCCGTGTCTGTGCTATTAACTCAGAGGGAGTGGGAGAGGCTGCTAATGTCCACGGCACAGTGATTACTTCTGACAGGGCAGAAGCACCAGAGATGGAGCTGGATGCTGAACTTAGAAAGGTAGTATCAGTTCGTGCAGGTGGAACTCTACGTCTTTTTGTCACTATCAGAGGTAGACCTGTACCTGCTGTGAAATGGGAGAAGATTGAGGGTACTCTAACAGAGCGTGCTGCAATTGATAATACTAGTTCATACACCATGCTTGTCATCGACAATGTTAACCGCTTTGACAGTGGCAAATACTCACTAACGCTTGAGAACAGCAGTGGAGCAAAGTCTGCAGTTATTGCTGTTCGAATTCTGGATACTCCAAGTGCTCCACTAAACTTTGCTGTGAAGGAGCTGAAGAAGGATTCAGTGACTCTTGGCTGGGATGCTCCACTAACTGATGGTGGTGCAAAAATAACCAACTACATTGTAGAGAAGAGAGAGTCTGTCAGAAAGGCTTACACTACTGTTACCAGCAACTGCACAGCCAACTTCTTTAAGATTGAAGAACTCCCTGAGGGTGGAATGTTCTACTTCAGAGTCTGCGCCGTCAATGCATATGGCCAAGGACAGACAGTTGAAACCAAAGAAATCAAAGTATCTGAGGTACCTCTGCCACCAAACAAAGTTACTCTGGTAGATTTGACTAAAACCAGTGTGTCATTGTCCTGGGACAAACCTGCTCATGATGGTGGAAGCAAAGTGATGTGCTACAATGTGGAATTTAAGCCTAAAAGTGGGGACAAATGGGGCACAGCATGTACAGTCAAAATACCAGAAGCAACTATCCCCAACTTGACTCCAAATGAAGCTTATCTGTTCAGAGTTGTTGCAATCAATGAGAAGGGAAAGAGTGAACCAAAGGATTTTGGCTTGCCAGTAGTTGCAAAGGATGTTGAAATTGAACCTTCAATAAATTTGCTGTTTAACACATACAGTGTGAGGGCTGGAGAGGACCTCACTTTAGAGATCCCTGTAAGAGGTAGACCAAAGCCTGTTGTGTCCTGGAAGAAGGATGCCCTTCCTTTGAAGCAAACGTCATCAGTTACCATCTTGAATACGGCATCTTCATCCAAAATTGTCATCAAAGAGGCTAGCAGAGACCATGTTGGCAAGTATGAAATCACTCTGGCCAACACTGCAGGAACAATCACAGCAGATATTGGAGTTGTTGTCCTTGACAAACCCAGTCCACCTAAAGGAATTAAAGTAGATGCCGTGACCTCGGATAGCATTACACTATCATGGTCCCCACCAGAATATGACGGTGGATGCTCCATCAGCAACTACATTGTGGAAAAGAGAGACACAAACACGCAGGAATGGCAGATGGTGGCAAGTAATGTTGCCAGAACATCTTTTAAAGCTGGACGTCTGACGCATGGAGCAGAGTACCAGTTCCGCATTTATGCAGTTAATCGCTATGGAAAGAGTACCTATCTGGATTCACCTGGAATCACTGCTGAGTATAACTTCAAGCAGCCTGGACCTCCATCTACACCTATCGTTAAACTTGCCACCAAGTCTTACATGTTGGTGACTTGGAATGAACCAGTCATGGATGGTGGCAGTCCTGTTGTGGGTTATCATCTGGAGAGGAAGGAGCGTTCTAGCATTCTCTGGACAAAGATGAACAGAGGAATGATCAAAGACACAGAATACAAAGTCAATGGTATTGAAGAGGGATTGATGTATGAATACAGAGTCTATGCTGAGAATATTGCTGGTATTGGTAAATGCAGTAAGGCCTGTGAAGCTGTAGCAGCCAGAGATCCATGTGATCCTCCAGGCACACCTGTGGTCATGGCTGTTACAAGATCCTCTGTCTCCCTGTCTTGGGATAAACCAGAGTATGATGGTGGAGCCAAGGTTTCTGGCTACATTATTGAACGTAGAGACCTTCCTGAAGGACGATGGACAAGGTGTAATTTCACCAATGTACCTGAGACCTACTATGATGTGACTGGTCTCACAGAGAACAGTCAGTATGATTTCCGTGTCATTGCAAAGAATGCAGCTGGACTGTTCAGTATACCATCTGATAACACCGGCCCTATCACTGCCAAGGATGATGTGGATCCACCACGCATCATGATGGATGTCAAATTTAGAGAGACTGTTTGTGTGAAAGCAGGGGAAACACTGAAGATTTATGCTGACCTTGCTGGACGTCCTGCCCCTGTCATCTCCTGGACAAAGGATGGCAAGGAGATTGAACTGAGAGCCAGGATCCAGATTCTTTCCACAGATACCAGCACCTCTGTTATTGTGAAAGACTGCATCAGAAGAGATTCTGGACAGTACGTCCTAACTCTACAGAATATTGCTGGAACAGTCACCATGCCAATAAACTGTGTGATTCTGGACAAACCAGGGCCATCAGCAGGACCTCTTCAGATCACTGGCCTTGCAGCTGAAGAGTGCACCCTGTCATGGGGTACTCCTCAGGAGGCAGGAGGTGCTGCAATCACACATTACATTGTTGAGAAGCGCGAGACCAGCCGCTTGGCATGGACAGTAGTTAAGGGAGATGTCACCAAAACCTACTTAAAGGTCAAAGGTCTGCTCAAGGGCAATGAGTACACCTTCAGGGTTTTAGCTGTCAACAAACATGGATCTGGTGAAGCTCTGGAGAGTGATGCTGTGAAGGTTATAGATCCCTACACTTTACCCTCTGCTCCAGCTGGTGTCGATGTAACATCCATAACTGGAGATTCAATGACCCTGACTTGGTGTAAGCCTGCAAGTGATGGAGGCAGTCCCATAACTGGATATGTTATTGAGCGCCGTGAGAAGACAGGTATGCGCTGGGTCAGAGTTAACAGAGATTTAGTTGTTGACTGTACTGCAGTAGTGACAAAACTTCGCAAGAATTGTGAGTATGACTTCAGAGTCTTTGCTGAAAATGCAGCTGGCCAGAGTCCTCCCAGTGAACAATCTGCAACATTCAGGGCTCTTGATCCTCTGGTTGTTCCTTCTCGCCCAACCAAACCAAAGGTAATCACTTCAACCAAGGGCTCTGTCTCCATTGTCTGGAAAGCACCAACAAATGATGGTGGTGCATCCATCTTGGGATACAGTGTTGAATACAGAGACTTTATTCGCAAACCAGAGGCAGAGGTTGAGGAAGACGAGGAAGAATATGAGGATGAGGAGGAAGAGATTGAAGAATCACCCGAAGAGCTAGCAAGATGGATTGAAGCCATTCCTCTTACAAAAAGCTTGGAATTCACCATTGCTGGATTAAAAGCAGACACAGAATATGAATTCTGTGTTAAGGCAATAAACAAAGTTGGCAGCAGTGCACGCAGCTCATATTCAGATCCAGCTGCAGCAATAGACAGAACTGCAGAGCCGTCGTTTGATGTGGACATTGATATGCGTAAGGTGCTTGTTGTGAAGAGTGGAACAGCATTTACACTGAATGTACCATTCAAGGGAAAGCCTGCGCCAACTGCTGAGTGGACCAGAGAGGGTGTTGATCTAAAAGTCAGAGGAACAGTTGAATCGACAGAATCTAGCACCTCACTGACTCTTGAGAAATCAACTAGAAATGACTCTGGGGAATACAGTGTTACAATTGAATCGCCACTGGGCAAAGCAACTTTGGTGATGTCTGTAAAAGTGTTAGACTCCCCTGGACCTCCAACCAACGTTAAAATTTCAACAGTGACCAGGGATTCTGCAACCCTCACATGGGAGGCCCCAGAAAATGATGGTGGTGATGCAGTAAAAGCCTACCATGTTGAGAAACGTGAGGCCAGCAAGAAGGCCTGGGTGTCTGTGACCAGCAACTGCCATGCTCTGACATACAAAGTGGAGGACTTACAAGAGGGAGCCATCTATTACTTTAGAGTTATTGCAGAAAATGAATATGGTGTGGGCGTACCTCAGGAGGCCAAGGCTGGAACAAAGATTACAGGTAATCTATGAACCGACTAATAATTACCTGATTTTGTTCAAATCTGATTTCAGTATATAACAAATTCATTCTGTGTCTTACAGAGGTCCCAAGTCCACCCACGAAGCTTGGAGTTGCAAATGTTACCAAGGACAGTGTTACTATTGCCTGGACCAGACCAGAATATGATGGTGGCAGCAGAGTCACCGGTTACCTGATCGATGCTGTAGAGAAAGGACAAACCAAGTGGGTGAAGTGTGCTACTGTGAAGACCCTGACCCACACCATCAAAAGTCTAAAGGAAGGAGCAGAGTACTTCTTCAGAGTCTGTGCTGAGAACCATGCTGGACTCAGTGAGCCTAAGGAGATGATTGTTCCGGTTATTGTCAAGGAAATACAGGGTAAGAGATTCACTCTTACATTTGAATGATTATAACTGCTGGTGACATGTAGTGGGAATCTATATTATTGACCCATTGTGAATAGTGTTTTCTACAATTAATTTACTTTAAATTCCTATCTAAATTTTTCAACAGAGGCCCCAGAATTCAACCTGCAAAACTACCCAAAGAACACAGTATATGTGAAAACAGGATCCAACCTGACCTTTGAGATTCCCCTCACTGGCAAGCCCATGCCCAAAGTGTCTGTGTCCAAAAACAATGTCGTCATCAAGGGATCCAAGAGGCTCCTGACTGAAGTAACTCCGGACAGTTTAATCATCACCCTGAACGAAAGCGTTTCAAGTGACGCGGGCAAGTACGACGTCACTGCCTCTAATACAGGCGGTACAACCAAAATCTTTATTATATTTGTTGTGCTGGACAAACCCGGGCCTCCTATTGGCCCAGTTCAGATTGGGGAGGTTGGGGAGACCACCGTATGTCTGAAATGGGATCCTCCAGAATATGATGGTGGTAGCCCTGTTACCAATTACATTGTTCTGAAGCGTGAAACCAGCACTCCCACTTGGGCAGAGGTGTCAACTAACATCGCTAGAAGCTCAATCAAGGTGACTAAGCTGACCAAAGGAGAGGAGTATCAGTTCAGAATCAAGGCCCAAAATCGCTATGGTGTCAGCGACCATATTGACAGCAAACCAGTCATGATAAAGCTTCCATACAGTAAGTAATTCACTCTATTTGATGATGATCCTGTTATTATTTTCCCCGTGACAACACTGTTACCCTACTAATGTCTTTAAATTAAGACTAACATAAATGCTGTTTACAGCCATCCCTGGACCACCATCCACACCATGGGTTAGCTTTGTTTCCAGAGAGAGTCTGACAGTCTGCTGGAACGAACCAGTCAATGATGGTGGAAATCCCGTATTTGGATATCACCTTCAGATGAAAGAGAGGAGTAGTATTCTATGGCAGAAGGTCAATAAGACAGCAATACCAGGAAACCAGTGGCGTGTCACCAACATCTGTGCTGGACTCATCTATGAATTCAAGGTGGCTGGTGAAAATGCTGCTGGTGTTGGAAAGTTGAGTAAGACCTCTGAGGAAGTGCTTGCGATTGATGCTTGTGGTAAGTTTTTATTTAACAATTTTATCAGTTTTAAGCCATTCGGAGCTGAAATTGTCATTAAAGCTGAAATAACACGAGCCTCATAGAAAAGTAAATAATTTACAATATATTCAGAAATTTTAACTTCGGATTATTTTACTTCATGTCAATTTCCTATAAAGTGTTTAAATTAACATGTGTTTAAATTAAAGTGTTTAAATTAACATGTACTGTTCAGTTTTAGATTCCCTGTTAACAAAGAACAATGAGAGCTAATTATAATAATACATTTAATTTCTAATCACCTTACAAGAAACTTTATGACAAAACAAAGGAAAACAATAATAAATCAAATCAACCTAGAATAAAAGAATTGAAAAACATGATTTGAGTTAAGCAGCTTTTTCCTTTTATTTAAATAACCTTGAGTGTTTATCACTTTTTAATGTCCCAGAGCCTCCAGCTAATGTCAGAATTACAGAAACCACCAAGAACTCCGTCAGCCTGTCCTGGCAGAGGCCTCCATACGACGGTGGTAGCAAGATCACTGGCTACAGCGTGGAGAGGAGAGAGGCCTCCAGTGGCAGATGGGTGAAGGCCAACTTTACCAACATCATTGAATTAGGCTTTACAGTATCTGGACTGAACCAGGATGAGTCTTATGAGTTCAGAGTGTATGCCAAGAATGCTGTCGGGTCTGTCAGCAACCCATCTCTTATAGCTGGACCGGTCACATGTGTTGATGCCTGCGGTGAGCTTTGATATCCACCTGCAGATTTTCATCAGGTCAGCTTTTATTCTATAAGTATCATTAATTCATATGTTAAATCCTCTTTTTTTGCAGGTGCTCCAGCCATTGATCTTCCTCCAGAGTATCTAGATGTGGTTCAGTACAAGGCTGGGGCTTCGGTGAAGCTCAGAGTGGGAATTATTGCCAAGCCTCTGCCAACAATTGGGTGGCTAAAGGATGGAAAGGAGCTAGTAAAATCTTCCACTGTGTCCGTCGAAAGCACAACAGACTCCTCTGCTGTTCTTATCAAGGATGCAACTCGCCTTGACACTGGCGCATATGAGCTCAAGATAAGAAATGTCTTGGGGTCAGCTTCATCAACCATCAGGATTGAAATCCTTGGTATTTTACCTTCTGACAACAGATTGACTTAATATTGTCTTAAACCACCTGTCATAGTTTAATCTGCATTTGGTATCAATAGTGGTATCAATATCTCTTTCATTTCTTCTTTCAGATAAACCTGGACCCCCTGCTGGAAATATCAGTTTTAACTCCATTACAGCAGACAAGATCATCTTCAGCTGGGAACCAGTTCCTGAGTCTGACCAGGGAGGTTCCAAAATTACCCACTACATTGTTGAAAGGCGGGAAACCAGCAGAGTGGTCTGGTCAACCGTTTCAGATAAGCACGAGCAAACACACATCACTGTTGGCAAGCTGGTACGTGGAAATGAGTACGCGTTCCGTGTCATGGGTGTTAACAAGTTCGGAGTTGGAGAGGCTCTGGAGTCAGAGCCTGTAATTGCTAAGAATGCTTTCGGTAAGTTTTAGTCTTTTCAAGTTCCTTTCCAAACCATCGCATAAAATATCCTGCATATTTCTTCTGTTTTTTTAACATATCCATTATGTTTTTCTAGTTACTCCTGGTCAGCCTCGTACTCCTGAGGTGAACACCATCACCAAGTCAACCATGTTGGTAGAATGGGACAAGCCGGGTGTTGACGGCGGTAGCATCGTGACAGGCTACTATCTGGAGAGACGAGACAAAAAGAGCTTGCGTTGGATCAGAGTTTATAAAGACCCCGTCACCGACATTAAACAGACTGTGTATCACCTCACGGAAGGAAGCGAGTACCAATATCGTGTCTGTGCCATTAACAAAGCTGGGGAGGGGCCATTCTCTGATGCATCAGACTACTATAAGGCAGCTGACCCAGTTGGTAAGTCCACTAACACTAACACAGATTAAAAAATAAACATTATCTGCCTTCTCCTTACCAATCTATTTTCTGCTCAGATCCACCAGATGAGCCTTGCAAGCTGAAGGTGGTGGACTCCACCAAGACATCCATCACTTTGGGCTGGTCTAAACCAGAATGGGATGGAGGCAGTGAGGTCATAAGTTACATGGTGGAGAAGCTTGTTGAAGGAGAGGAAGAATGGGCCATGATTACATCTAAGGGAGAGGTCAAGACAACAGAATACACGGTTCACGACCTGAAACCAGGTATTAACTACTTCTTCAGAGTCTCTGCAGTCAACTGTTCCGGCCGTGGAGAACCTCTGGAAATGACTGAACCTGTTCAAGCCAAAGATATTTTGGGTAAATTAAATTCTCACCATTTTTCAAAGTTTGTTTCTTGATATGTTCTTGGCTAGTTCAGTCTGAGTATCATGTGTTTATATCTTCTGACATTTACAGAGGAGGCCCAGATTGACTCGGACGTTGCCATGAGAACTCATTACATCATAAAGGCCGGCAAAGACGTGGAGCTGTCTGTTCCCCTGAAGGGCCGACCTGCGCCAAGTGCTTCCTGGAGCAAAGGAGACGAATGTATTGATCGCAATCCCAAATACGAGTTCCATCACTCGGATACGACCACAGTGCTTGTCATGCGTGAGGTCACCAGACTTGATACTGGAAAGTACACAGTCAAGATAGAGAACGGTGTGGGAGAACCCAAGACACTGACACTTTCTGTTAAGGTCCAGGATAGTCCAGCTCAGTGCAGGAACCTGGTCTTAAAAGATGTGACACGTGGGAAGGTCACTCTCTGCTGGGAACCTCCACTCCTAGATGGCGGTGCTGAAATCACAAACTACATTGTTGAGAAGAGGGACTCCTCCAAGAGATCCTACTCTGCAGTGACAAACAAATGCACTGATACAACTTACACCATCGAAGATCTCTCAGAAAAGACATCCTTCTTTTTCCGTGTCTTAGCAGAGAATGAGAATGGTTCTGGTGATCCATGTGAAACACTTGAACCGGTAAAAGCTACAGAGACTCCAGGGCCAGTCAAGGAAGTCTCCATGAAAGACTCATCCAAGACCTCTGTCACCCTTCAGTGGCTCAAACCTGATTACGATGGCGGCAGCATCATTTCTGACTACGTTATTGAGAAAAAGCTGAAGGACGAGGAGTGGTCGTTGGCAGGAAACAGCAGACAATGTGAGTTTGAAGTTAAGAAACTTAAGGAGCACTCTGACATGTTGTTCAGAGTTGCAGCTAGGAATGAGAAGGGGCAGGGTGACTTTGTTGAGACGGGGGTTATCAAGGTAATTGACTACATTATCACACCTGAGGCTGACCTGGGAGAGTACCCAGACGGTCGCATCAGTGTTCGCCTCGGTCATAATGTACACATTGAGCTGCCATACAAAGGGAAACCCAGACCAGCTGTTCTGTGGTTGAAGGACAGCCTGCCTCTGAAGGAGAGTGATCAGTTGCGCTTCAAGACGACACAAAGCAAAGCCACGCTGATGATTAAGAATGTCAAGAAGGAGAATGAGGGTAAATACACTCTGACCCTTGACAATAAGGTCAACAGGAGATCCTTCCACATCCATGTCATCACTCTTGGACCTCCATCGAAACCTGTCGGACCCATCCTCCTGGATGAGGTGAGAGCTGAGAGCATCATGATCTCATGGGAAGAACCTAATGACGATGGTGGTGGAGATATCACATGCTATAGTGTTGAGAAGCGTGACACATCCCAGAATGTCTGGAAGATGGCCTGCTCCACTGTACAGGGTACTCAGTTCAAGGTCCCCAACTTGATAAAGGGTGTCCAATACCAATTCAGAGTCTGTGCTGAAAACAGGTTTGGTGTCAGCGAGCCTTTGATCTCACAGATGGTTATTGCTAAGCACCAGTTCAGGCCTCCAGGTCCACCGGGCAAGCCTTTTGTATACAACGTGACCAATGATGGCATGACAATCCAGTGGGAGAAGCCCATCTATGATGGTGGAACACCAATTCAAGGATACCACGTGGAGAAGAAGGAGAAGAACAGCATTATGTGGCAAAAGGTGAACACAATGCTGATCAAGGAAACAGATTTCAGGATTTTGGAACTTATTGAAGGCCTTGAGTACTCCTTCAGAGTGTATGCTCAGAATGATGCTGGCTTCAGTCGAATGAGTGACGAGAGCAAGTCCACAATGGCTGTCAGTCCTGTTGGTAAGTTTTGATTCAGACCAGTACTTTGCTCTGATTGCTTGTTAAATATCAAGCTGACGGAAATGTGGTTTCCTTTAGATCCTCCTGGCCAGCCTGACTACACTGATGTAACCAGTGACTCCGTGGCACTGAAATGGGATGCACCTAAACGCGACGGAGGCAGCAAGATTACCAGCTACAGCATTGAAAAACGTCAAGGACACGGCCGCTGGTTCAAGGCCAATCTGACTGACGTGCACGACTGTCAGTACACTGTCACCGGGCTGGCGATGAATGAGCGCTACGAGTTCAGGGTGATTGCCAGAAATGCCATTGGGGTTGTCAGTCCTCCATCCAACTCCTCCGGCCTGATTGTTGTCAGAAGTGAAAATGGTGAGTATGGAAACGGCAGCAATTTAAGAGAAGTTTAATGTTAATTTACAGATTTGTTCACAAATTTGTTTTCTAACTTTGCGTGACTTCACAGTGTCTCACTGAAATATTATATACTCTTTCATAATGTCATTTCTCTGAAATCTAGCAACTCCAAATATTGAGTTTGGTCCAGAATACTTTGAGGGTTTGACAGTCAAGGCAGGAGACAACATTAGACTGAAAGTTACCATCACTGGACGCCCGGTTCCTAAGGTTGTCTGGTACAGAGATGATGTGGAGGTCACCAAAAAGATGATGGACATTATCACTGTTCCTGGATCCAGCACTTTGTTTGTCAGGGATGCTGATCGTACACACCGTGGTCTCTACACTGTGGAAGCTACCAATGGATCAGGATCCAAGAAGGAGAGCATTCTTGTCCAAGTTCAAGGTATGCAGTTTAGATAAATTTATCTGTTTTAGAGCTGCATTCCACATAACTGTATTTATCTTTCTCATGTCTGTGCACTGCAGACACACCCGGAGAGCCAGTGGGACCCATTACCTTCAGCAACATCTCAGAAGGCAAATGCACTCTAACTTGGAACCCACCAGAGAATGACGGCTGCTCTGAGATTTCACATTACATCCTTGAGAAACGGGAGACTGCCAAGATCTCCTGGGCCTTGGTGTCAGATGAATGCAAAGAGTGTACATTTAATGCAACCAAACTCATCAAGACCAACGAGTACCAGTTCAGGGTCTCTGCTGTAAACAAGTTTGGGGTTGGCAGACCCTTGGAATCCAGCCCTATCATTGCACAAATGCAGTATAGTAAGTGAAACAATAAGAAGGTCTGAATATTGGTTAAGTTTTGAATTATTTGTACGTATCAATTTGTACTAAACTATCAAAACTATTTCCCATAGCCTCTCCCGATGCTCCAGGAACCCCTGACGCCACGGAAGTGACCGGAGAAAGCATCACCTTGTCCTGGACTCCTCCAACATCAGATGGAGGAAATCCCATTCAGTACTACATCCTAGAGAAACGGGAGAAGAAGACTGTTCGGTTCTACAAGGTCATTACCAAAAAGCCCATCATCGAATGTGCCCACAAGGTTCAGAACCTGACAGAGGATATGGAATATGAGTTCCGTGTCATGGCTGTCAATGATGCTGGAATTGGCACTCCAAGCAATATCTCTATGCCTATTAAGGCTGCTGAGCCTAAAGACATTCCTAGTGCTCCATCTGTGGTCTGTGTGTCAGACTCCACCAATACCTCTATTAGCCTGGAATGGACAAAGCCTGCGGATGATGGAGGCATGGAGATTCTTGGCTACATTGTTGAGATGGTGAAAGGAGATGAGACTGAATGGAAGAGAGTAAATGATGAGCTTGCTACAGAAACAAATTACGTGGTAACGGGTCTGCAGACAGGGGCTGAGTACAGTTTCCGAGTTGCAGCTGTCAATCATGTGGGAAGAGGCGAAGAGAAGGAGATTTCAGAACCTGCTCAGGCTTTGGATAGGGTAACAGCACCACAAGTCGATATTGATGCCAGCTTTAGGCAGACACACATTGTCAAGGCTGGAGGTTCAGTGTGTTTGGGAGTGCACTTCAGAGGGAAACCCATTCCCTGTGCCACATGGGTGAAGGAGGAAGGTGAGCTGGGCAGCATGTCAGAGGTCATCACAACCGACGGCTACAGCTCTCTCAGTATTGAGAACTGCTCAAGAAATGATACGGGCAAATACACTGTTAACTTGGACAACTCCAGTGGCAGCAAATCCATTACATTTGTGGTGAAAGTGATGGACACTCCTGGGCCGCCTCAGTCTGTAGCTTTCAAAGAGATCACCAGAGGCTCGGTCACACTTATTTGGGAACCTCCTGTCAATGATGGTGGAGCCCGTATTCACCACTTTATTGTTGAGAGACGTGAGGCTAGCCGGCGTACATGGCAGCAGTCTGGCGGCAAGTGCACACAGCATATCCTCAAAATCCAGGACCTGTTGGAGGGAGTGCCCTACTTCTTCAGAGTTTCTGCTGAGAACCAACATGGTGTGGGTGAGCCATTTGAGCTGACTGAGCCGGTCATTGCCACTGCAGAACCATCATCTCCTAAGCGACTGGACATCCTTGACACCACAGACAGCTCTGTTTCACTGGGCTGGACCAAGCCAGAGCACGACGGCGGCAGCCGCATCCAGTGTTATGTGATTGAGGCCAAGCCAAAGGGTACTGAAAAGTGGGTTGTGGTCGGCAACACCAAGAATCTGACTTATGATGTTGAAAAGCTCAACAAGGGTGATGAGTACGACTTCCGTGTGAAAGCCAAGAATGAAGCTGGATATAGTCAAGCAAAGGAAACACTGGCTCCCGTACTGGTCAAAGAGCCTCACATTGAACCTGCTGTTGACCTCAGCGAGATCCCCAACCAGCTCATCACATGCAGGTCTGGTAGCACATTCACAATCGATGTTCCCATCAGTGGTAGACCTGTTCCTAAGGTCACCTGGAAGCTGGAGGAGATGAGGCTTAAGAACTCAGACAGAGTTTCCATCAAAGTAACTAAGAACAGAGCCAGCATCTCAGTCAAAGAGGCCATGAGAGGAGATGGTGGTAAATACTACCTAACTCTGGAGAATGTGACAGGAACCAAGACCTTTACTATTGAAGTTAATGTCACAGGCAGACCCAGTCCTCCAACTGGACCCATTGAAATTACATCCATCACATCCGAGTCTTGCATGGTCAGTTGGCAACCACCTGAGGATGATGGTGGCACTGATATTACCAACTATATAGTGGAGAAACGAGAGTCTGGTTCTACAGCATGGCAACTGATCAACTCCAGTGTGAAACGCACCTCTCTCCACGTCTGTCACCTGACCAAATACATGCAGTACACATTCAGAGTCTCTGCAGAGAACAGATTTGGTGTCAGCAAGTCCACTGAGTCTGAGACGATTGTTGCAGAGCATCCTTTCAGTAAGTGCTAATCTTATAGCCTCAGCACATTCTAACTATTAAATATTTTAAGCATTTTACAATATTGAAAAATACAAATATTCTCTTGAACCATATTAAAAAAGTCAAAATTTTAATTACAGCACCTCCAGGTCCTCCAACCAGACCATCAGTCTTCAATGTCACAGCTAACACAATGACCTTGAAATGGGAGGAGCCCTACCATGATGGTGGAAGCAAGGTGACAGGCTACTGGATAGAGAAGAAGGAGAGAAACAACATCCTGTGGGTTAGGGAAAATAAGATCCCATGCTTTGAGTGCTACTGCAAGATGGAAGGTCTGGTGGAAGGCCTAGAATACCAGTTCAGGGTTTATGCCATGAACAGTGCTGGACTTAGCAAAGCCAGCGAAGCTTCCAAGGGAGCGGTTGCTCAAAACCCAGTTGGTAAGCTAGAACAAAGTTTAGTATCACACAATGTTTTTTACTGGATATGCTGTGAAACAAACATGTTTGAAAAACACTTTTGGTCCAATGTTTAGATCCACCAAGTAAGCCTGAAGTCACAAATGTCACCAGAACCACCGTCTCCCTCAAATGGTCGGCTCCGTTGAACGACGGTGGCAGTCCCATTATGGGCTACATCATCGAGCGGAAGCCCTACACCTTGACCGGTGAGGGCCGCTGGCTCAAGTGTAACTACACCAATGTGACAGACAACTTCTTCACCGTCACAGCTCTGGGAGAGGGAGAGCCTTATGAATTCAGAGTTATTGCCAAGAATGCCAACCAAGTGTTCAGCTTGCCCTCAGAGTCCACCGGATCTGTACAGTGCAAGACCGACTTTGGTAAGATTTAGGTCTTTAGAACAACGAGTCAGTGCACCAAGAGGCATGACTACTGAATGGCATCCACATATTAAACCTCTAGCCTGACCTGCTGAGTGTGAATACCCTCCAGTTTAAGTCAAGTTTATTGTCTTTGTATTGTTTCAACAGAGCCTCCAAAGGCCCAGCTGGACAGCAAACTCCTGTCTGAGACGGTAATGGTTCGAGCAGGTTCAGACCTAGTTCTGGATGCTGCAGTGGGAGGCAGGCCTGATCCCAAGGCATCCTGGTCTAAGGGCAACAGGGACCTGGATATGTGTGAAAAATACCACTTACAGTACACTCCCACCAGGGCCATGGCCATCATCAAATTCTGTGACAGAGATGACACTGGAAAATACATCCTGACAGTCAGGAACATAAGTGGGACAAGAACTGCCGAGGTCAACGTTAAAGTACTTGGTGAGTGTCTTTATTTAAACCAAATCATTATATTCTATACATATGTGCAGTGACTCAGCCTGAACATTGATTTTTACAGACACGCCTGGAGTGTGTGAAGGCAGCATTGAGATCAGCAAGATAACAGAGGAGTCATGCACGTTGAGCTGGAAGCCTCCTCTTGAGGATGGCGGAGACGAGGTCGTTCACTACATTGTGGAGAGACGTGACACCAACAGACTGAATTGGGTCATCATGAATGCTGAGTGCAAGGAGCTGACCTGCAACATCACCTGTCTGTTCAAGAACACAGAGTACCTGTTCAGAGTCCGAGGAGTCAACAAATATGGACCTGGCGTTTACCTCCAGTCACAACCAATGGTGGCCAGAAACACATTCAGTGAGTACAAAAAGGAAATTTACTTGGAATATGTAGAAAGTCACAAAACACTGAAAATGTATGTATACGTCTTTGTAATTTCAAACTGTGAGATTAAATTTTACGATATGACAAAAGTTACTGATGACCAGTGATGTGTAAGCTAGGTAGGCAGAGTAGGTACTGTAGGTAAGACAGGGTCGGCAGGTAAGACAGGGTAGGCAGGTAGGGCAGGGTAGGCAGGTAAGACAGGGTCAGCAGGTAAGACAGGGTAAGCAGGTAAGACAGGGTAGGCAGGTAGGGCCGGGTAGGCAGGTAAGACAGGGTCAGCAGGTAAGACAGGGTAAGCAGGTAAGACAGGGTAGGCAGGTAAGACAGGGTAGGCAGGTAAGACAGGGTAGGCAGGTAGGGCAGAGTCAGCAGGTAAGACAGGGTCAGCCGGTAAGACAGTGTCAGCAGGTAAGACAGGGTAGGCAGGTAAGACAGGGTAGGCAGGTAAGACAGGGTAGGCAGGTAAGACAGGGTAGGCAGGTAAGACGGGGTCAGCAGGTAAGACAGGGTCGGCAGGCCAGCCTGAGGCAGAAAGAAAATTAAAAATACAAACAATTAAATTAAATGATTTAATAATTCCTTTTTATACTTTATTTTCTTTTATCATGCTTTTTTATATCATCTTTGAAATGATCATATTCTACAGCCTGTAGTACCTGTCAGTTTGAAAGTAATGGCTCCACATAGCTTAGTATAATTCTCCAACAGTGCCTCGTCCTCGCCAGGTAGAGAAGTTACTCACCTGCGCTGTATTATGGTGTCGGTCACGTTTTATTAAAGGCACAGAGCTGCTCTGTGTGCTTGTGCATGTCCAGTCAGTTTCCCCATATAAAAACATTTATGTAAAAAGGCAGATTGCTATGCTGCCTTTCTACGTTACTGTACTATGCCGATATTTTATGTACATTTACAGAGCATTAGTGTTTTGATGCTTCACTCTCAAACTGTAACGTCTTTCTTTTGAGGAAAAATGTCAACTTCCACTACCGGTTGTCCTGACATATGAAGTTATTTGGGAGAGTCTGGGGACCACTATTGAATCATTTAGTTAGTTTTACAAGATTTTTAATATTGTACAAGCTTGATTTAGTTAGATTAAGCAGTAAACCTGCCTATTCATATAAATTATTACCAGTGGGTCCATCATAAGTTGTGACTGCCTGCTTACCTAACACTAGAGCTCTCAGTGCATGCTTGCGGGTGACCTATCTACACTTTTTTGTCTTCCTTCAGCTGTGCCCACTCCCCCTGGAGCGCCAGAGATCCTGGCATCAGGAAAGGACTTTGCCACCATTGAGTGGCTGAAACCAGAGAGCGATGGTGGCAGCCCATTGATCCATTACCTGGTGGAAAGGCGTGAAAGAAAGAGTGCCCGCTGGGTTAAGGTGAACAGGGATGGTGCTCACCTGGACACCACTCTGAAGGTTTCTGGTTTAACAGAAGGCAACATCTACCAGTTCAGGGTGACGGCCATCAACAAGGCTGGAGAAAGCGAGGCCAGCGAAGTCTCTCTGTATGTCGTCTGCAGAGTGCCAACATGTAAGTCCTATTAAATGCCCATAATAACATACATTACCACCTTAAGAACCACCGTGAATGTCTTTTCAGACCAGTAATATTTATATCCTGTCATTTCAGGCACCCCTGCTCCTCCTTCTATCCCTCGTATCACCGACACCCATGCTGACAGCATCAGCCTTGCCTGGTCGCGACCTGTGGAGGATGGAGGAGCTGATGTGATGGGCTACATCCTGGAGATGCAGGAAGCAGGAACAGAAGAATGGACCAAGGTGCATGAAAAGACCCTGCGTGCTACAGAGTATGTGGTAACTGGACTTTCTGCTGGCAAGAAGTATTGCTTCAGAGTGGCTGGCATCAACATCAATGGCACCGGAGACTTCAGTGAACCTTGTGCTGAAACTGAGCCTGTGGAGAGGATTGGTAAGCACAGTTAAAGTGGAAAATAACAAATTAGCTTCCTTTTCCATTTTCTGTTTCACCACAAAAAGTCATTAAATGCAACTTATTATAATCTGTAACTTCTAAACATCTTCAGAATGAACACACTAAACCAGGTATATTTCTTCCAACAGAAACTCCTGACTTTGAGCTACACGATGATCTGAAGAAGACAATTTGCCTACGTGCCAGCGGTTCCCTCCGTCTTTTCGTCAATGTCACAGGTCGTCCTGCTCCTACCATTACTTGGAGCAAGCTAGGCGTTGACCTCCAAAACAGAGGCTTCATTGAGGTCACCAGCACATCTACCACTCTTATCATCGACAAGGTCCACCGGTACGACGCCGGCAAATATACCCTTGTTGCTGAAAACTCTGCAGGGAAACAGGAAGTCAGCATTCTCGTCAAGGTCTACGGTGAGTTTATGACAACATGCAGAGTGAATCTTCAACTTAAGAAATTCTGCTGCGGTTAAATCTGATGGCAAAATGTGGTTTTCTTTTTAGATACTCCTGGACCAACTGGGCCCATCAAGATCAAAGAGCTCACTAAGGAGTCTGCAACCATCTCTTGGGAAGCTCCAACTGTGGACGGCGGTGCTCCTGTCAACAACTACATTATCGAGAGACGTGAGGCTTCCATGAGAGCCTACAAGACGGTCACGTCCAAGTGTGGTAAAACATCCTACAAGATCGATGGCCTGATGGAGGGCATGCTATACTACTTCCGGGTTCTTCCTGAAAACATCTATGGCGTCGGTGAGCCCTGCGAGACTCCTGATGTTGTCCTGGTGTGTGAGGTGCCTCCTCCACCACACAAGCTGGAGGTGATTGATATTACTAAAACCACAGTCACTCTGGGCTGGGAAAAGCCAGAGCATGATGGTGGCAGCAGGCTCACCGGCTACATTATTGAAGCTTGCAAGTTTGGCACTGACAAGTGGATGAAGGTAGCCACACTGAAACTTACAGACTTTGAGCACACCATCGAGAAGCTGACGGAGAATGAGCAGTTCTTGTTCAGAATCAAAGCCGTCAACAGCAGAGGAGCCAGCGAACCTAAGGAGCTTGTTTCTGCCGTCACCGTTCAGGAACAGAGAGGTAACATAAACCTACAGAAAATATGTTTAAAAAGCCCAAAGTCAAGGAAAATGTTAAACTTCTTTTCTGTTTTTTGTTGCAGTCATGCCTGTGGTGGACTTCTCCAGTATTCCTCAGAAGTTTGTCAATGTCCTAGCTGGTAAAACCCTGGAACTAGACCTCCCTATCATTGGCAGGCCTCCTCCTGTATGCTCTTGGTACTTTGGCGACAACAAGATGAAGAACACCGACCGTGTAAAGATCAAGAGCACCGGAAAGTTCTCCAAGCTGACTGTTTCCGACACAACCATTGATGACACCGGTGACTACACCCTGGAAGTGAAGAATGCTGTTGGTGTTGTCACTGAGTTCATCAAGGTCATCATTCTCTGTAAGAAACCATTTTAAACTTTTTAGATTAACGGGATCACAGTTAATAAAAACCCACTTGTTTATTTAAAAATATCTCTTCTTTTGCTACTTTCACCAGCTAAACCTGACGAGCCAAGTGGACCCTTCAAGTTTGATGAGATTGATGCCACCACTGTCACCTGCAGCTGGAATCCTCCTCTTAGAGACGGTGGAGCTCCAGTCAGTGGTTATATGGTGGAGCAACGTGATGCTCACAGACCCGGCTGGGTGCCCGTCTGTGACTCTGTCAGCAGACCAACATTCAAGTTTGAGAACCTCATTGAAGGAGATGAGTATGTCTTCCGTGCCGCTGCCACAAATCGATACGGCACTGGAGAGTTCCTGCAGTCTGAGATTGTCACATGCAAGAGCTTGAAGAGTAAGACTTTGTCATTTAGCTCACATTTAATCTAAACTTATGGTACAAGAGCAGAACAATGACACGTTTCGCTTCCCTCACAGATGTGCCTGGACCACCTGGCCGTCCAATCATCTTTGATGTGTCTCGTGATGGTATGACTGTTGCCTGGGAACCGCCAGAGGATGATGGAGGTCTTGAGGTTTCTGGATACATCATTGAGCGCAAAGAAGTTAGGTCTGACAGATGGGTGCGTGCCAACAAGAACCCCATAACCATGACTAGGTACAGATCTACTGAGCTGACTGAAGGCCTGGAGTATGAACACAGAATCACTGCCATGAACGCCAGAGGCCTGAGCAAACCAAGTCTGCCATCCAAACCAGCTGTGGCAACCGATCCTATCGGTAAGTGAAAGCTTTGGTAGGATGCTTAGAAAACTTTAAACTGTCAGTAATTATGTAGTTGACATGAAAAACCACATAGAAATAGTGGGGTATTTTAAATGATATTTCAGTAGCAGCTGGAACCGCTGACATGTAAATTTTTGCTGTGCAGATCCACCTGGTTGTCCTCAGAACCCTAGGATCACAGATACAACCAAGTCCTCTGTGTCACTGGCCTGGAGTCCCCCTGATGACGAGGGAGATGCCAGGGTGGATGGTTATCTGATTGAGATGCAGAAGGTGGGAACAATGGCCTGGATTAAGTGCAACACCACACCATCCATGATCTGCGAGTACACTCTAACCAACATGCCACAAGGAGAGGAATTCAAGTTTCGGGTAATGGCCTGCAATGCGGGTGGCTCTGGGGAGCCCGCTGAAGTACCTGGAACTGTCAAAGTTATTGAGATGCTTGGTAAGGACAATAAAAAAAAATTATGTGAATGTGGGACTCAAATGTGTTTAGAATCAACATAACTTTCGTATCATTGTTCTTATCCAGAATCTCCTGACTATGAGCTGGAGCTCAAATACAAAGACGTGTACGTGGTACGCTATGGAGGAGTGCTTCGGCTCTCCGTACCTATCAAAGGTAAACCTCAGCCAACCTGCAAGTGGTCCAAGGATGGTGACACTGTTTCCACCAAAGCTATGATTGCCTCCAATGAAGATGCCAGCGAGCTGGTGATCAAGGGAGCAGAGAGGAGTGATTCTGGTCTGTACAATCTTCTATTAGAGAATAAGGTTGGTAAGAAGAAAGCCCAAATTAAGGTGAAGGTTATTGGTCGCCCGAGTGCTCCAGAAGGACCAATGGCATTTGAGGAGATTCAAGCCAACTCAGTAAAGGTTTCCTGGAAGGCACCCAGTGATGATGGAGGCTCAGAGATCCTGGGCTACATTGTAGAAAGACGTGAGGCAACCAGAAATGCCTGGTATACAGTGGACTCTAGAGTGACTGAAACTCAGCTTGTTGTCAAAGGACTGAGGGAGGGAACAGAGTACCATTTTAAGGTCACAGCGGAAAACTCCTTTGGTATCAGCGCTTCTCTGAAGTCTGACCAGCCAGTGGTACCCAAGACTCCTCTCTGTAAGTATTTTGTTTATATAGAAACAACTTTAAACATCCTGTTATATCTCAAAAATGCCTCCATGATCTGTCATTCCAACCAGGTGTCCCTGAGCCTTCCAGCACCCCACCAGAGATTATGGATGTCACAAAGAGCTCAGTGGCTCTTTCCTGGTCAAGGCCAAAGGATGACGGTGGTTCTGCCATCACCGGTTACTTTGTTGAGTACAAGGTCACTTCTGCTGAGACATGGTCCCGCCATGGCACCAAGATAACTTCTACTATGTTCACTCTTCCTGGACTTACCCCTGATACCGAATACCAGTTCCGCATCATCGCTGTTAACAATATAGGCGAGAGCGGGGCTGGTCCTGCATCTGACCCTGTCACATGCAAAGATCCATTTGGTGAGTGTTAATACTGGATTGATATGATACAACCTATTTCAATCACATATTCTCTTTTGGTTTGACATTCTGTTTGGCTCATACTTTCTCTTTCAGTTTTACTGGCAATTATTTCAGAATAATTAAACACAATATGAATGGACTTTTCATTTTTTCCCCACCAGACAAGCCTAGCCAGCCAGGTGAGATTGACACAGTGAATGTGAGTAACAACTTTATCACCATCCGTTGGCAACCTCCAGAATGTGATGGTGGAAAGGAGGTCCTGGGCTACTGGGTTGAATACAGGAAGTCAATTGAGAGCACATGGAAGAAGTGCAACAAGCAGAGAGTGAAGGAAAAGGAGTTTACCATGCCAGGACTGGCTGAGGCCACAGAATACGAGTTCAGAGTATTTGCAGAGAATGAAACCGGAATGAGCCGACCTCGTAGGACTGCCACATGCATCAAGACTAAACTGAGTGGTGAGTATGGCCAAATGTCATGAGACAGGTATGAAAGAGCTGACCAGAGTGGCTTAGCTCACATTTAAATACAATTCTTTTCTTGCACCTACAGTTGAAAGTAAACCAAGCCTGAGGAAGGAAATGGATGAAGTAACTGCTAAGCTAGGCCAGCCTGCAGTCATGAAATGCCAGATTATTGGCAGACCTGTCCCAGAAATTAAGTGGTATCATGCTGGCAAGGAGATCGTCGAGTCCCGCAAGTATGAGATAAGCTCTGATGGCCGCAACCACTCTTTGTCTATAATGACTGACCAGCAGGAGGATGAAGGAGAATACATCTGCAAGGCCAATAATGATGCAGGAGAAGCTGAGACCTCCGGGGTTCTGGTGTTGGAGGCTCCTCCATCCTTCCACCCTGACTACCCACTGAAAGATACCTACTATGCAGGACTCGGAACAACTCTGCGCATCCACGCTGTTTACATTGGTCGTCCTGAGCCGAAGATCATGTGGTTACATGGAGCAACAACACTGGAGAATACAGAGGACATTAGCATCGAGACCACTGAGCATTACACACACCTGGTCATCAAGAATGTCCAGCGTAGAGTACATGGAGGAAAATATAGGATCAGACTGCATAACCACTTTGGCAGGGCAGACACTGCATTCACTGTTGAAATCTATGGTATGTTCTGTGAATGAACTTCTCAGAAGGCATCTGTGTAGGTGATATCAAATATGAAAATAAAAATGTATTGCCTTTGTTTTCAGACAAACCTGATATACCACAGGGTCCCATTATCCTAGAAGCCCTCCTCAAGAACTCTGTCATCATCAGTTGGAAGCCACCCAAGGATGACGGAGGCTGTATGATCACCAATTACATTGTGGAGAAGCGTGAGGACAAAGAGGGCACCGACTGGGAACTGGTTTCCTCATCCATTAACGGCACTTCCTGTCGTGTGCCCAACCTCATCGACAGTGCTGGGTACTTCTTCCGTGTATATGCCCAGAATCGCTATGGCAACAGTGAACCCCTGGAGCTGACTATTCCTATTCTAATCAAGAGCCAGCTGGGTAAGCGTAATATCCTGTAGTGGGATGTTTCATGAGGAATTCCCATCCTCAGACCTCTAAATAGAGAAGAAATACCCAAAAACCCAGTGCAATGGTCCTGACAACAGCTTTCTATTTCTATTTTCTTATCCACAGAGAAACCATCACCACCTCTGTCACCAGTTGTTTCTGGAATCACCAAGGAATCCTGTGTAGTCTCCTGGAAACCTCCACTCAGCGATGGAGGGTCCAAGATTAAGAGCTATTGCCTGGAGGAAAAGCACATGAAGGACAAGAAGGAATGGACAGACTGGACTCCGGTGACCACAGACGACATCAAACAGACAGTGTTCTCTGTCAAGCGCCTAATGGAGGGCATGCAGTATATCTTCCGTGTGAAGTGCGAGAACCTCGGAGGACAGAGCGACTATAGCGAGGAGACAGCTCCCATCGTTCCAGCAACAGCTGTGGAGGTGCGAGCTCCGGCCTTTAAGGAGGAGCTGAGGAACATGAGTGTCAAGTACAAGAGCAATGCTACACTAGTCTGCAAAATCACAGGACAACCCAAACCTGTCATTAAATGGTTCAGACGAGGAAAGGAGATCCATTCAGATGGAAAGAAGATCAAGATCCAGGAGTTCAAGGGAGGATATCATCAGCTGGTCATCACTGAGGCTGATGAGGAGGACTCCACTGTATATCAGATCAGGGCTACCAACCAGGGAGGCTCCATCTGTGCTACAGTTTCTCTTGACGTTGAAAGTAAGTATCCAAGTTTTCAATTTCTGCACCATTGTCTCAAACTTTTTCAGAGGTTTAAACACATTTAAATCAAAACCAACCACTTACCAGAAATATTTCTTTCATTTCTAGTCCCTGCTAAGATCCATCTGCCAAAGAACTTGAAAGACAAGGAAGCTATCCCTGCCCTGCGTGGGGAGATAGTCAACATCAAGATTCCTTTTGGTGGTAAACCAGATCCTGTCATCACATGGCAGAAGGGACAAGATCTCATTGACAGTAATGGCCACTATCAGGTCATCGTTACCAGATCCTTCACTTCCTTGGTGTTCCCAAGTGGAGTGGAAAAGAAAGATGCTGGTTTCTACATCGTCTGTGCCAAGAATAGGTTTGGCATTGACCAACAAACGGTTGAGCTGGATGTTGCTGATGTACCTGATCCACCACGTGGTATCAAAACCAGTGACATCTCCAGAGATTCAGTCACTCTTAACTGGGTGGCCCCAGCAAATAATGGCGGCAGTAAAGTAGTAAGCTACATCATTGAAAAGTGCCCCACCACTGCTGAGAGGTGGCAGCGTGTCGCCCAGTCCCGTGACACCCACTACACAGTCACCAATCTGTTTGGAGGAACAAGTTACCAGTTCAGAGTAATCGCTGAGAACAAGTTTGGGCAGAGTGCCCCATCTGAGAGTAGTGGACCGGTCATGACCAAAGAAGACAAATCTCGCATCTTGCTTTATGACAGGGAGGTTGATGATACTGGCCGTGTCTCCAAAAGCAAGGCCCCACATTCAGATTCGAAAAATCTGCATAACAAATATGCCATTGCAGAGGAACTGGGCAAAGGTCAGTTTGGTATTGTCCATCGCTGCGTAGAAACCAAGTCTGAGAAGACGTACATGGCTAAATTTGTCAAAGTGAGAGGTGCCGATCAGGCAATTATCAAGAAGGAAATAGCAACACTAAATCTGGCCAAACACACCAACTTCCTTCTCCTTCATGAGTCTTTCGACAGCCCAGAGGAGCTGGTGATGATCTATGACTTTATCTCTGGAGTTGACATCTTTGAGCGCTTGAGTACATCTGAGTTTGAGCTTAGTGAACGTGAGATTGCTAACTACATCAGGCAAGTGTGCTCAGCTCTGGAGTTCCTGCATGATCAAAGTTATGGACACTTTGATATCAGACCTGAAAACATTGTGTACACAACTAGAACCAGTTCTAATGTGAAGATTATTGAGTTAGGACAGTCCAGACATCTAACTCCCGGAGATCAGATCAAGATTCAGTATACCACCGCAGAGTATGCTGCCCCTGAGATCCACCAGTGTGACATGGTTAGCACAGTCACTGATATGTGGTCAGTCGGTATCCTTGCCTATGTACTCGTTAGTGGAATTAATCCATTCACAGCTGAAACCAATCAGCAGATGATTGATAACATATCCAATGCGGCCTACAGTTATGATGATGAGTCCTTCAAGCAGGTCAGCGTAGAAGCATTAGACTTCACAGACCGCCTGATTACAAAGGAACGCAAGCACCGCATGAAAGCAGCTGAGGCTCTGCAGCATCCTTGGCTCACAAAACCTGCTGAGGAGGTCAGTGCTAGAGCAATCCCGACTGGCAGGCACAAGCGATACTACCAGGCGATGGTGAGGAAAGAATGGAACACAGTTGTTTCCGGTGCCCGTGTGGCCAGCGGTGGCTCCATCAGGTCACAGCGTGGCGTCTTCATTGCCAAGGTGAAAATTGCTCCGTTTGAACACGGCCCAATTGCAGGCCAGATTACCCATGCTGTGGCCAGTGATGGAGACAATGTAAAGTTCATCTGCAACATTGAGAACTATGATAGCAGCACTGAGGTGACATGGTACTGTGGTGTGCGCCAGCTAGAGGCTGGAGACAAATATGAAATTGAGTATGAGGATGGTCTGGCTGTAATTACCATAAACAAGGTAACAAGAGTAGATGATGGCACTTACAGATGTAAGGTTGTGAATGAGTATGGAGAGGACAGTTCTTATGCAGAGCTGTTTATCAGTGGTGTTAGATCCTACCGCGACTTCTTCACAAGCCGTGTTGTAAAGAGAACAAAGCGCAGAGTTGACACTGCCAGAATGCTTCAGAAACCACCGGAGTTCACTCTGCCCTTGGTCAACCGCACAGCCTATATTGGTGAGGATGTGCGCTTCGGTGTCACCATCACTGTTCACCCTGAGCCTCGTGTCATGTGGCACAAATCTGGACAAAAGCTCATCCCTGGACAGGATGATAGAAAATACACCTTCATCAGTGACAAAGGTCTGTACCAGCTTGTTATCCACAAACTGGAGACGGAGGATGATGCTGAGTACAGCGTTGTAGCCCGTAACAGGTACGGTGATGATAGCTGCAAGGCTCGTCTCACTGTCGTTCCCCGACCTAAACCAGCGGACCTCACTCTGAGGCCCATGTTCAAACGACTGCTTGCAAATGTGGAGTGCAGGGAGGGTCAGAATGTCCGCTTTGAGATTAGAGTTTCTGGCCATCCAACACTGAAATGGGAGAAGGACGGCACACCTCTAGCCTTTGGACCATCCATTGAGGTTGTCCATGAAGGTCTGGATTACTTCATTCTTCATGTGAGAGACACTCTGCCTGAGGACTCTGGTGTGTATAGAGTTACAGCAACCAACTCTGCTGGATCTGCCAGCTGCCAGGCAACACTTAAAGTCGAGCGCAGCACTCATGTAAAGAAGGCCTATGAGACCAGTGAAAAGGAGAAGGAAAAGACAGCTGGACAGGAAGAGTTGGACAAAAAAGTAAGGCTGTCTCAGATTTTGTCTGGCACTGTTGTTACACCCCTACCACCTGCAGCGGTGCAGGCAGTCCGGGAAGCAGCCACCATGTTCAAACCCGCCGTCACAACCAAGAAGGGCGAGAAGACCGAGGCTGAGATACAGAAAGAAAAAGAAGAGAGGAAGAAGCGGGCAGATGAAAAGAGGCTGCGTATGCCTTATGTTGTCCCCACAGCACGTGTTATTAACCCAGCTGTTCTTGAAGAGGATGTAGAAATAAAACACTTCCAGCCACTCTCTGACATGAAATGGTACAAGACGCTGAGGGATCAGTACGAGTTCCCTGAGCCAATGGATAAAATCAGCCAGAAGAGAATGAAACGCATTCGCCTCTCCAGGTGGGAGCAGTTTTATGAGGTACCCGTCAGGATCAAGGAACAGTACAAGCCAAAGTGGCGAATCACCTCCATGACTCAGGATGACTTGGAGACGGTGAGGCCTGGACGGCACCGCACTCCTTCCCCTGACATGGAGGCCTACCGCAGAATCCGGAGGAGGTCCTTGGGGGATCTCTCCGATGAGGAGCTGCTGCTGCCAGTGAATGAGTATCTGTCTATGAAGAGAACGGAGGAGGAAAGGCTTCGCCTGGAGGACGAGCTGGAGCTGGGCTACTCTGCTTCTCCACCTAGCCTCAGTCCAGTTCGCTTTGAGCTGTCTGCTTTACGTCCTTCATCTCCAAGAAGAGCCTACAGTGATGATGAAGAGGACAAAGATGTCCAGAGATACGACTCCTACAGGATTCCATCTAAATACGAGGCTGGCCCAAGCTTTGTTGACCTCCGCCAGCGTCATGACAAAGCTACGTACAAACCTCCGAGGCAGAAGCAGAGGGTGTACGAAGAGAGGGAAGATCAGGAGCTGCTGCGTCCACATACAACCACCCAGAGAATCTCCTCTTACAAGAGTGAACTCAAACGCATAGACTTTGAGGAGAAGACTCGCATCTCTAAGAAGGAAACGGCTGTAACAGTTTCAACGTTCTCTGATGCTGTTGAATCGGAGCATTTGACAACCTTCACCTCAGAATATATTCCTAAACCCATCAAGAAGCTGCCTACACCTGAACTTGAGGTAAAGACATTACGTGCTGTGGACAAGACCGCAAAGACAGATGTTACTCTTCCCAAAGTAGACTTCATTTCCAGATATGAGGAGAGGAAGCAGGCTCTCAGATCAGAGAGGAGCTCTATGGAAAAGAAGGTTGAGGTGGTAACACAGGCTCCCTTCAGCCTGGACCACGCTCCACGCATTACTGTCAGGTTGCGGTCTCACAGAGTCCCCTATGGCTGCCACACAAAGTTCACCCTGAATATCCAAGCCAAACCTGAGCCACAGGTCCAGTGGTTCCACAATGGAGGAGAGATCCATGAGAGCAGGAAATACCACATGACCAACGTAAGTGGAGTCCTGACTCTACAGATCATTAACTGTGTGACTGAAGACTCTGGTACCTACCGTGTAGTCTGCAAGAATGCTAAAGGAGAGACTTCTGACTATGCTACACTTGATGTAGCAGGAGAGGAATATGCTGCTTACTCATTACTCCGCAAAGAAGAAGAGCCTCCATCTGTCCACCTTCCAGAAATGACCCAAACAGACGTCTACCACGTTTCATCTTCTACAACAATTGTAAAAGAAACTGTGACTGAAATGGCTACAGAAACCACAACTGTTGTTGAGTCTGCTACTGAGGATGTAAGAGACAAGCCAAGTGCTCCTGCTAAGATCCTGACAAAACCTCAGTCCTTGACTGTGGACGAGGGAGAAAATGTTAGGTTTGAATGTGATGTGGATGGAGAACCGACACCTTCAATCACCTGGTTACATGAAGGAGAAGTTGTTGGTCCCTCTGCCCGTCACCACATTGTGTCCACTCAGTACAACTCCAGCTTTGAGATCTCTGATGTGGAAATGTCCGATGAAGGAAGCTACACTATTCTGGTGGAAAATGCTGGAGGAAAACAAGAGGCCTATTTCACTCTGACCATCCGTAAGTCTGAGTCGAAGGAAAAGGTAACATCCAGAATCACTTCTCCGGAGGCCAAATCACCTCTCGCCAAATCTCCGGAACCAGTCAAGACCCCCGAAAGAGTAAAGTCCCCAGTGTCACCAAAGTCTCCAACGTCAAAGTCTCCAACTCCAAAGTCTCCAACGCCAAAGTCTCCAACGCCAAAGTCTCCAACACCAAAGTCTCCAACACCAAAGTCTCCAACGCCAAAGTCTCCAACACCAAAGTCTCCAACACCAAAGTCTCCTACTCCCAAATCCCCAACGCTATCTGGGAGGGAGCAAATGGTTTCTCCAATCAAATCCCCAAAGAGAGTGATGTCGCCACCTCCTGCGGAGAAGCCAGGCTTCTCAGTTGGGCTTTGTGACATCTCTTCTAGCTCTGACTCTATTATCAAGCTGTCAGTGAGAGTGACTGGAGAACCCAAACCTGCTATCACCTGGATGAAGGATGGACAGGTAAGGTGTTTAAAAATATTTCTTTCTTTGACAAGAAATTAAATGTTACAAAACAGCTGCCTGACATTTTTCTGATCAACAGATTCTGTCTCAGGGTGGGAAGTATGAAATATTTGAGGATTATGGCTCAGCTCATCTGGAGATCTATGAGTCTGAGGTCTCTGACAGTGGCATGTATATGTGCACGGCCACTAATGGTGCTGGAGCCACGTCAACAACCTGCACAGTTACAGTAGGAGGTGAGACGGGTTGTGAAGGTGACTTTGTTTAGTGTGTGTAGCTGCAGCATGTATTTACATGTTCATTCCTGTTGCAGAATTAAAGAGCTCCGAAACAAAAGCTGCAATTTCAGAAGAAGTCCTCAAAAAGGAGGTTCTGTCCTCTGCGAAGGAGGTCACCACAGCGCCCTTCTTCCTTCTGCAGCCCAGGTCCCAAAATGTTACAGAGGGACAGCATGTTGAACTCACCTGTGAGGTGGCAGGAGAACCTTCACCTGAAGTGGAGTGGCTGAAAGACAACATGGCCGTGAGTCTTTTTGCTGAGTCAACATTAGCTACAGAGGTTAATGAGAAACACGCTGACCTCTGTCTCTCTGCAGATATCTGTGACGTCCAACGTCAGACTGAGACACTCTGGCAACGTCTACACGCTGGAGCTAAGCGAAGCCTCAGCTGCAGACAGTGGGAAATACACGATCAAAGCCACAAACCAGTTTGGACAGTGCTCTGCCACGTCGTCTCTCAGTGTCCTCAGTAAGTCTTGTCCATGTTTCAGTTGGACATGCTAACCTGGGACCTGTGATGTGCTGCATGTTAGAATCTGTCATGCTAAATATGACTTGGATCGCTGGCAGTCTGCTGCAGCATTCAGACATGTTCAGGGAGTCCGGTATGGTACGGTATGTCTGTCCGCTTGTGGTCTGAAGGTTTGCTTGTTGTTCTCGCAGCTCTGAGCGAGGGTTCAGCAGAAATGGCTGCTGTGGATGTCAGAGCATGTGCTGGCGGCGCTGTGAGCATGGTTCATGTGGAGGCCGCCAGCCGCTTTTCCTTTCAGAGCATGTCTGCAGCCAGCATGACCGCCATGATGGCAGGGTCAGGGGTGTCCTCCAGCAGCCAAACTGTGGACATGTCAGCCCGCTCGCATGTGGAGGCTTCCTCTTTTTCCTCCTTTTCTTCCTCTTCCTCCTCACGGATGACCACTGGGCTGAAAACAGGTGAGATCTGACAGTGTTGGTGTGCACGTGAAGTGAAAGTGCATGTGTGAAGAAGAGGAAAACTGGAGTCTCTCTGCAGTCCACATGTTGTTCTAACTAATATCACCATTCAGATGCTAAACCAGAACCAGATCCAAAGTCCAGAACCAGTTCTGCAAGTTCAGGATCCATCAGAACAGTAAATAAATGAAAAGGTAGCGCGGTTGGTTAGCACTGCGGTCTCACAACAAGGAGGTCGCTGGTTCGAGCCTCGGCTCGGTGGAGGTCTGAACAGTTCTCCCCGTGTATGCCTGGGTTCTCTTCCTTCCCCTCTGGGCGAGTGAGGACTGTTTCAGATACCTGGCTGCTGATAGATGTCCCGTTTGGACCTCAGCTGATCCAGTCTGTGCTCCTGTCCTGACCGATGGACCCTTACCCTCACTTCCCAAGGACCTCCT
>JBAMHV010000013.1:302630-312721 GCA_037177535.1 Pseudomugil gertrudae
TTCACCTTTAGACCTGTTTACCTGTTCAACTTTAGATCTGTTTACCTTTACACCTGCAGACCTGTTCACCTGCAGACCTGTTCACCTTTAGACCTGTTTACCTGTTCAACTTTAGATCTGTTTACCTTTACACCTGCAGACCTGTTCACCTGCAGACATGTTTACCTTTACACCTGCAGACCTGTTTACCTGTACATCTGCAGACCTGTTTACCTGTACACCTGCAGTCCTGTTTACCTGTACATCTGCAGTCCTGTTTACCTGTACACTTGCAGACCTGTTTACCTTTACAGCTGCAGACCTGTTCACCTGCAGACGTATTTACCTTAACACCTGCAGACCTGATTACCTGTACACCTGTTTACCTTTACACCTGCAGACCTGTTCACCTGCAGACGTGTTTACCTTTACACTTGCAGACCTGTTTACCTTTACAGCTGCAGACCTGTTCACCTGCAGACGTATTTACCTTAACACCTGCAGACCTGATTACCTGTACACCTGTTTACCTTTACACCTGCAGACCTGTTCACCTGCAGACGTGTTTACCTTTACACCTGCAGACCTGTTTACCTTTACACCTGCAGACCTGTTCACCTGCAGACCTGTTTACCTTTGCACCTGCAGACCTGTACACCTGCAGACCTGTTTACCTTTACACCTGCAGACCTGTTCACCTTTACACCTGCAGACCTGTTCACCTACAGACCTGTTTACCTTTACACCTGCAGACATATTTACCTTTGCACCTGCAGACCTGTTTACCTGTACATCTGCAGACCTGTTTACCTGCAGATCTGTTGACCTGTACACCTGCAGACCTGTTTACCTGTACACCCGCAGACCTGTTTACCTTTACACCTGCAGACGTATTTACCTTTGCACCTGCAGACCTGTTTACCTTTACACCTGCAGACCTGTTCACCTGCAGACCTGTTTACCTTTACACCTGCAGACCTGTTTACCTTTGCACCTGCAGACCTGTACACTTGCAGACCTGTTTACCTTTACACCTGCAGACCTGTTCACCTTTACACCTGCAGACCTGTTCACCTACAGACCTGTTTACCTTTACACCTGCAGACATATTTACCTTTGCACCTGCAGACCTGTTTACCTGTACATCTGCAGACCTGTTTACCTGCAGATCTGTTGACCTGTACACCTGCAGACCTGTTTACCTGTACACACGCAGACGTGTTTACCTTTACACCTGCAGACCTGTTCACCTGCAGACCTGTTTACCTTTACACCTGCAGACCTGTTTACCTGTACACCTGTAGACCTGCAGACCTGTTTACCTGTAGACCTGTTTACATGTACACCTGTAGACTTATTTACCTGTACACCTGCAGACCGGTTTACCTTTACACCTGCAGACCTGTTTACCTGTACACCTGTAGACCTGTTTACCTGTACACCTGTAGACTTATTTACCTGCAGACCTGTGTGTAGACCCTCTTTGCTTAGTTCCCGGTGTGTTTGTTGTGTTGTAGAACCTCAACATGGCGTCCAGCCCTGGTTCATCACTAAACCCAAAGCGGTCAGCGCCATGGCGGGTCAACATGTCCTCCTTTCCTGTGCCATCGCCGGAGATCCATTTCCTCAGTACACCTGGTCCAGAGGAGACCCGGTTCTGAGCTCTGGAGGAGACTACGAGTTGCTGCAGAAGGACGAAGTCATCTCGCTTCTTATCAGGTCTGATATCCTACAGGAAGTGACATCACAAAGGAAGTCAAAGAAACAAAGTGACATCACAGACTCTGTCTTTACAGGCGGGTTAAAAAACATCACGCAGGAGAATACCTCATCCACCTCAGGTACGCCTACACACTGATCAATAACAGCTGATACTGAAATAATCCTCTATGATTCTAAGATTCATCTGAACCCGCCCCCATCCATCCCATAATTTACCATGGGGTGTGTGTGTGGGTGTGGGTCCATCATCAGAACTCAACCTGAGCTCAGAAGCTGCAGCCGAGGTCACGTTAGACTTCCATAGAATACACACATCAGCTCATCTGCTTCTGTGTGTGTGTGTGTGTGTGTGTGTGTGTGTGTGTGTGTGTGTGTGTGTGTGTGGGTGTGTGCGGGTGTGTGTCAGGAACCCAGTAGGGGAGTGCAGCGCAGTGGCTCGTTTGTCCATCACATGGAAAGAAGACAGGAGTGGAACAAGAGGACAACCAGGAGGACAACCAGGTGGACAAGCAGGAGGAGACAGCAGGTGGGGACCGAAGAGAAAATGTTCTGATCCTGGATCTGTTTGTAGATGAACCGACATGTTTATGCAAAACAAGGACACAGAACCATCCACCCATCCATCCACCCATCCACCCACCCACCCATCCACCCACCCATCCATCCATCCACCCACCCACCCATCCACCCACCCATCCATCCATCCACCCACCCACCCATCCATCCACCCACCCACCCATCCATCCACCCACCCATCCATCCACCCACCCACCCATCCACCCATCCATCCATCCACCCATCCATCCATCCATCCATCCATCCACCCGTCCGTCCATCACAGGCTGTTTTCTGTTTTTTTTCCAAAGCAGAAACATTTTGCATTTTCAAACCAAAACACCAAAGAAGAAGAAGAGGAGGAAGAGGAGGATGAGGAGGAATGCATGAAGAAGAACGTTGTCATGTATAATGAGAAAAGCTGGATTGAAATGAGGAGCAGAGTGGCCTTAGAGTGCTGTGTTTATATCTGTGTGTTTAGTTGGTTCATGTCCATATAAGGAAAGTTGACTCACTTATGATGTAACATCAACATTCTGAGTTGAGGTCTTCCTCCTCATCCTCCTCCTCTTCCTCCTTCTCCCCTGGCTTGAAGTGGGCGGAGCTTGTTGATCCAGAGGGGCTTTAACCCAGCTGTTTACTCTCTCTCTCTTTTTTCCTCCATCTGTCCCTGTGCTCGTTCGTCCAGAGCGGCAGCAGCAGGAGAAAGAGGAGGAGCAGATCTGAGAGGAGGTCCCGCAGGAGGAGGAGACAGCAGCAGTCGGCAGGAGGCCGTCCGGGAGCAGGAGGAGAACCATCAAGTTCTGCAGCAGGAGAGGAAGCAGCAGGAGGAGAAGAACCATTCTGCTTCTGGAGGCCTCCTAAAACGGCGTGTGGAAACCAGGAAGTGCGGCGAGGAGGAGCTGCGACAGAGGAAGGCGCAGCAGCTCGACTTCCGCTCGCTGCTGGGACGCCGCGCGCTCCACGCCGAGGAGACCGTCCAGCACCTCCACATGGATCTTAAGTCCAACCTCAGGGGGGTCAAACCCAAGATGGAGGACAAGGTGAGCCCCCCCCAGCAGGTGGACTTCCGCAGCGTGTTGGGGAAGAAGGGTGGCAACAAGCTGCCGCAGGCCGACACGTCGCCCAAGAACGCCGCCGACTTTCGCTCCGTCCTCGCCAACAAGAAGAAGATGGCCGACAAGAACGGGGGCAGCGAGAAGGTCAACAACTGCTTGGATGGAGGGATTCACGAGAAGAACGGAGGAGGAGGAGGAGGAGGGGCGGCGCCGGAGTTTGTGGAGAACCTGAGCGATGTGACGGTGCTGGACGGGCAGCGGCTCCGGCTGCAGTGTCGCCTCGTCGCCACCGGCGACGTCTCCGTCGCCTGGACGCTGGACGGGAAGACCGTCAAACCGTCCAAGTTCATCATCCTCGCCAATGAAGGTCAGAGGTCATGCACACACACACACACACATGAGGAGGAAGAGCAGCAGGAGCAACTGCTGATGGGACAGATGCGCCGTTTCCATGGAAACGGGTCACTTTACACACCCGGCATTACCTGGACTCACCGTGTCCATCATGTCCCCCCGCTTTCCAACAGGTTCTGCTGGGCCTTCAGACCCAACACAAGTTCTGGTTTCGATTAATGCCCTGGTCCAGTCCTGGTTCTGATCCTGGTTTCCATGGTTACGTCTGTAAAGGGAACAAATAACTGAGATGTTCTAGAAACGCAAAACGTCTGTCCGATACGGCCGGTTCTGATCCGGTCCGTCATTCGCTGATGTTGCTCTTTAAATAAACTTTATTGGGACAGAGGAATGTTGACAAACATGTTTTTATTTACTCACAACTCGCCGATAAGAACACATTCTGACCCGAAGTCGCCTGACCGGGTCAGAACCTTTCAACTGGAATGCCGGCATGAGACATTTTACCCGTCAGTGTTACACATGTAAACATGGTGGCTGTGTGTGTGTGTGTGTCTGTGTGTGTGTGTGTGTGTGTGTGCGCGCACAGTAATCCTTTCATCTCGATGTTCAGTGTATCCAGGTCAGGAGTCTCATGTTAAAGGTCACATAGGACACACTGGAACGTAGTCCACACCTGTACACCCAGTCACTGTCCTCTAAACCCAGTCCCTGTCCTCTAAATCCAGTCCCTGTCCCCCCAAACCCAGTCCCTGTCCCCCCAAACCCAGTCCCAGTCCCCCAAACACAGTCGCTGTCCATCAAAACCCAGTCCCTGTCCCCCATACCCAGTCCCTGTCCTCTAAGTCCAGTCCCTGTCCTCTAAACCCAGTCCCTGTCCTCTAAATCCAGTCCCTGTCCCCCAAAACACAGTCCCTGCCCCCCAAACTCAGTCCCTGTCCCCCAAAACACAGTCCTTGTCCCCCAAACACAGTCCCTGTCCCCCCAAACACAGTCCCTGTCCCCCCAAACCCAGTCCCAAACCCCCAAACACAGTCCCTGTCCCCCAAAACCCAGTCCCTGTCCCCCATACCCAGTCCCTGTCCTCTAAACCCAGTCCTTGTCCCCCGAAACCCAGTCCCTGTCCCCCAAAACCCAGTCCCTGTCCCCCATACCCAGTCCCTGTCCTCTAAACCCAGTCCCTGTCCCCCAAACCTAGTCCCTGTCCCCCAAACACAGTCCCTGTCCCCCAAACCCAGTCCCTGTCCCCCAAACTCAGTCCTTGTCCCCCAAAACCCAGTCCTTGTCCCCCAAAACCCAGTCCTTGTCCCCCGAAACCCAGTCCCTGTCCCCCAAAACACAGTCCCTGTCCCCCAAACCCAGTCCCTGTCCCCCAAAACCCAGTCCCTGTACCCCAAACACAGTCCCTGTACCCCAAATACAGTCCCTGTACCCCATACCCAGTCCCTGTCCCCCAAAACCCAGTCCCTGTCCCCCAAAACCCAGTTCCTGTACCCCAAACCCAGTCCCTGTCCTCTAAATCCAGTCCCTGTCCCCCAAAATCCAGTCCCTGTCCCCCGAAACCCAGTCCCTGTCCCCCGAAACCCAGTCCCTGTCCCCCGAAACCCAGTTCCTGTCCTCTAAACCCAGTCCCTGTCCTCTAAACCCAGTCCCTGTCCCCGAAAACCCAGTTCCTGTCCCCCAAAACCCAGTCCCTGTCTCCCAAACCCAGTCCCTGTCTCCCAAACCCAGTCCCTGTCCCCCAAACCCAGTCCCTGTCCCCCAAAACCCAGTCCCTTTCCCCTAAATCCCAGTACCTGTCCCCCAAAACACAGTCCCTGTCTCCCAAACCCAGTCCCTGTCCCCCAAACCCAGTCCCTGTCCCCCAAACACAGTCCCTGTACCCCAAATACAGTCCCTGTACCCCATACCCAGTCCCTGTACCCCATACCCAGTCCCTGTCCCCCAAAACCCAGTCCCTGTCCCCCAAACACAGTCCCTGTCCCCCAAACACAGTCCCTGTCCCCCAAACACAGTCCCTGTCCCCCAAACCCGGTCCCTGTCCCCCAAACACAGTCCCCGTCCCCAAAATACAGTCCCCTGTCCCCCAGACGAGGATGGATGGTTCCAGAACTAGTTCAGAGCACCACCATCAGTCCTCATACATGTGCTGTAAAGCATGCTTTGTGTCAATAAAGTTAGAAACAACAAACACTGGGACAGAGGCTGGACAAGGCCTTACACGTCTATGTCCATCTGCATCCAGTTGCCTGGCAACCAGCTGGTGTTGGCGTCCCAACATGTGATGAAAGCAGAACCAAGTCTAGTACTAGACTAGAATTTAGTTCTACGTCTGGGCACACTGGTTTAATGTGAACATGGTAAACTGGTGAAACTGGTTTCCCTTCACTGACCAGTGTGATGTGTTTGACAGGAGGTCTTTGCTCTCTGACCATCGACAAAGCGCTGCCCGAGGATGAAGGTCAGTACCGATGCCGAGCTGAGAGCGAAGCCGGCAGAACCGAGACTTCCTGCATGGTTCTGGTGGACGGTAAGAACCCGAAACCTCATATCTGCTGCTGGGGGTTGTGATGGTGATGATGGTGGTGGTGGTGATGATGATGGTGGTGATGATGATGATGGTGGTGGTGGTGATGATGGTGGTGATGATGATGGTGGTGGTGATGATGATGGTGGTGGTGATGGTGGTGGTGGTGGTGATGATGGTGGTGATGATGATGATGATTAAGATGATGGTGGTGGTGGTGATGATGATGGTGGTGGTGATGGTGGTGGTGGTGATGATGATGGTGGTGGTGATGATGGTGGTGGTGATGATGATGGTGATGATGATGATGGTGGTGATGATGATGGTGGTGGTTGTGATGGTGATGATGATGATGATGATGATTAAGATGATGATGGTGGTGGTGATGGTGGTGGTGGTGATGATGATGGTGATGATGATGGTGGTGGTGATGATGATGGTGATGATGATGATGGTGGTGATGATGATGGTGGTGGTTGTGATGGCGATGATGATGATGATGATGATGATGGTGGTGATGATGATGGTGGTGGTTGTGATGGTGATGATGATGATGATGAAGATGATGGTGGTGGTGATGGTGGTGGTGGTGATGATGGTGGTGATGATGATGATGGTGGTGGTGGTGATGGTGATGATGATGGTGGTGGTGGGGATGGTGATGATGGTGGTGGTGGTGATGATGGTGGTGATGATGATGGTGGTGGTGGTGATGATGGTGATGATGGTGGTGGTGGTGGTGATGATGACGGTGGTGATGGTGGTGGTGATGATGATGATGATGGTGGTGGTGGTGGTGGTGATGATGATGGTGGTTGTGATGGTGATGATGATGATGAAGATGATGGTGGTGGTGATGGTGGTGGTGGTGATGATGGTGGTGGTGATGATGGTGGTGGTGATGATGATGGTGGTTGTGATGGTGATGATGATGATGAAGATGATGGTGGTGGTGGGGATGGTGATGATGGTGGTGGTGGTGATGATGGTGGTGATGATGATGGTGGTGGTGGTGATGATGGTGATGATGGTGGTGGTGGTGGTGATGATGACGGTGGTGATGGTGGTGGTGGTGATGATAATGGTGGTGATGATGATGATGGTGATGATGGTGGTGGTGATGATGAAGATGATGATGGTGGTGGTGATGATGGTGGTGGTGATGATGAAGATGATGGTGGTGGTGATGATGATGTCGATGATGATGATGGTGGTGATGATGATGATGTCAATGATGGTGGTGGTGATGATGGTGGTGGTGGCGGTGATGATGATGATGATGATGGTGGTGATGATGATGGTGGTGGTGGTGATGATGATGGTGGTGGTGGTGATGGTGGTGGTGGTGGTGGTGATGATGATGGTGATGATGATGATGGTGGTGATGATGGTCTCGTCCTCGTCCCTCCACGTCTTCGTGTCCCTGAAGGCAGGAACACTGTCTCATGTCTCGTCCTTCTCGTGTCCCAGGATTCCTCTCTGCTCGCCGCTTCCTGTAATTAGAACCAATCAACACAAACAAACATTTCCTAGAAACGGACCCGACAGACTGGAACCCAGATGCAGGTTCAGAGTACACATGGAGGCTCTCTGAGGGACCTGGTGGGTGCAGGTCCACAGGAGGACTTGTGTCTTACAGATATAATGTGGACGAAGCCTGCAGTGATTGCTGGATCCGTCCCAGTCCAGCAGGGTCCAATTTGGTCTGACTCAACCAGCTGCAGGACTGAAGGATTTCAGTCCTGAACACTCCATGTTGGTTCTGGTGTGAAAACTGGATCTGCAGGACTTGGAGAACTTGGAAGACTCAAAGATTGTCGAGTGCTGTAAGGATTCCCAGGACTTAAAGAACTGGGAGGACTGTGTAGGGGTAGTTCGAGTACTAGTGGGACTCAGTGGAAGCTTGAGGGATTAGAGGGACTAAAAAATAAGGACATGAAGAGTTTAAATCTTAAACAATGAGGACTTAAGACTCGGAGGATCATCGGGACTGTCAGTACTCAAAGGGCTTGCAGGACTAGGTAGACTTGAGGGACTAGGAAGACCTGCGGGACTAGGGGGATATACAGAACTAGGAGGACTTGCGGGACTAGGGAGACTTGCAGGAAGATGGGGACCTGGGGGACTAGGAAGACCTGCTGGACTAGGGAGACCTGTGGGAATAGGGGGACTTGCAGGACTAGGGGGATATACAGAACTAGGGGCACTTGCGGGACTAGGGAGACTTGCGGGAGTAGGGGGACTTGCGGGACTAGGGGGACTTGCAGGACTAGGGAGACTTGCGGGAGTAGGGGGACTTGCGGGACTAGGGGGACTTGCAGGACTAGGGAGACCTGCAGGGCTAGGGGGACTGGTGGGACTAGGGAGACTTGCAGGACTAGGGAGACCGGCGGGACTAGAGGGACTTGCAGGACTAGTGAGACCGGCAGGACTAGGGAGACCTGCGGGACTAGGGGGACTTGAGGAACTAGGAAGACCTGCAGGAATAGGGGGACTAGAGGGAATTGCGGGACTAATGAGACCTGCAGGACTAGGGGGACTTGCAGGACTAGGGAGACTTGCAGGACTAGGGGGACTTCTGGGACTAGGAAGATCTGGGGGACTTGCAGGACTAGGGAGACCTGCAGGACTAGGGGGACTTGCAAGACTATGGAGACCGGCGGGACTAGAGGGACTTGCGGGACTAGGGAGACCTGTGGGAATAAGGGGACTTGCGGGACTAGAGAGACCTGCGGGACTAGGGAGACCTGTGGGACTAGGGAGACCTACGGGACTAGGGGGACTTGCGGGACTAGGGGGACTTGTGGGACTAGAGAGACCTGCGGGACTAGGGGGACATTCGGGACTAGGGGGACTTGTGGGATTAGGAAGACCTGCAGGACTAGGGGGACTTGCGGGACTAGGGGAACTAGAGAGACTTGCAGGACTAGGTAGACTTGTGGGACTAGGGAGACCTGTGGGAATAGGGGGACTTGCAAGACTAGGGAGACCTGCAGGACTAGGGGGACTTGCGGGACTAGGGGAACTAGAGAGACTTGCAGGACTAGGGGGACTTGCAGGACTAGGGGGACTTCCAGTACTAGGGAGACCTGCAGGACTAGGGGGACTTGCAGGACTAGGGGGACTTGCGGGACTAGGGGCACTTGTGGAACTAGGGAGATCTGGGGGACTTGCGGGACTAGAGAGACCTGCAGGACTAGGGGGACTTGCAGGACTAGGGAGACTTGCAGGACTAGGGAGACTTGCAGGAGTAGGGAGACTTGCAGGAGTAGGGAGACCGGCGGGACTGGGGGGGACTCTTTGGGGTCCTGGGCCCTACACACTGCCGGCCCTGGATGGGGGGTACCCGGCAGGTCCTAGGACCTTTCTGTGCTTCTGGCAGTGTGCAGGCTGGGTTCGGTGGTCTGATGGGGTGTAGGGGTCCCGTGACCTCATCTCTAACTTTAGCACAGACATGATCACACTGAAGTCGTCATGCTGACACATTGTGTGTGTGTGCGTGTGTGTGTGTGTTGTTGTTTGGTTCTCCTGATCACTGCTTCCTGTCCACCTCTTACGGTTCTGTGTAGCAGAACATCAGCTGATTTTTCCTGATGAAGCTGTTTGTTACACTGTGGTTGTTTTTAAATAAAGCTGGATTGAATTAGACCAAACAGAGAACACTGAGGATTCCATGTGGAAGAGTCCAGATGTTTACTGCAGTCCAGATGTTTACTGGCTCAGCTGGAACTATTTTCAGGTAGAAATGTAAACGTTCAGTCCAGATGTTTACTGGCTCAGCTGGAGCTTTTTTCAGGGGGAAATGTAAACGTTCTACTACAGTCCAGATGTTTACTGGCTCAGCTGGAACTATTTTCAGGTAGAAATGTAAACGTTCAGTCCAGATGTTTACTGGC
>JBAMHV010000013.1:387610-399236 GCA_037177535.1 Pseudomugil gertrudae
GCCACCAACAAGTTTGGAGTGGACCAGACCTCAGCCACCCTCATCGTCAAAGACGAGAAGGGTCTGGTGGAGGAGACGCAGCTTCCCGAAGGCAGGAGGGGAGCGTACCGGATTGACGAGATGGAGCGCATGGCTCATGAAGGCGGACCTTATGGAGTCACAGCTGAAGAAGAAACAGAGAAAACAAAACCCGAGATTGTCCTGCTACCTGAACCCGCTCGAGTCCTGGAAGGGGATGTTGCTCGGTTCCGCTGCAGAGTGACCGGTTACCCTGCTCCCAAAGTCAACTGGTACCTCAATGGACAACTCATCCGCAAAAGCAAGCGATACAGGCTCCGTTATGACGGGATTTACTACCTGGAGATAGTTGATGTAAAGTCCTACGACTCTGGCGAGGTCCGGTTGGTTGCTGACAATCCACTGGGCACTACCGAGCACACCGTGAAGCTGGAGATCCAGCAGAGGGAAGACTTCCGGTCTGTCCTGCGCCGTGCTCCAGCAGAACCTAAACCTACAGAGATCCCACATGACTCGGGCAGAATTGGATTTGACGTTGTGAAGATGGATCGACCTGGTGAGACTGCACAGGACCGAGAGGTGGTCAAACTGCGAAAGGCCCAGAGGATCGTTCACGAGAAAACCTCAGAGGAGTCAGAGGAGCTGAAGAGCAAGTTCAAACGCAGGACGGAGGAGGGCTTCTACGAGTCCATCTCCGCCGTGGAGCTCAAGTCCAAGAAGAGGGATGACTCCTACGAAGACCTGCTGAAGAAGACCAAGGACGAACTGCTTCATCACCTGAAGGAGAAAGAAGAGGCTGAGAGGAGGAGGATGGAGGAAGAGGGAAAGCTCACCATCCCCACCTTCAAACCAGAGAGAATCCAGCTCTCCCCCAGCATGGAAGCACCAAAGATCCTGGAACGCATTGGAAGCAAGACTGTGGCTCCATCCGAGGAGGTTCGTTTCCGAGTCAGAGTTGTCGGTAGACCAGAACCGGAGTGCCAGTGGTTCAAGAATGGCATCCAGCTGGAAAAGTCAGAGCGGGTCTACTGGTACTGGCCAGAGGACCACGTCTGCGAGCTGGTGATCCTGGATGTGACGGCCGAGGATTCAGCCAGCATCATGGTGAAGGCGGTGAATGTTGCTGGAGAGTCCTCCAGCCACGCCTTCCTGTTGGTCCAAGGTAAAGTCCAGGTCCTGTGGAACCAGAACATTCTGGTCCACAAACAGGTTCTTGTTCAAAGCCAGGCTGAAGTCCAGAACTTAGGTCCAGTCTAACTTCTTCTCTTGTTGCAGCCAAGGCAGCCATCACCTTCACCCAGAAGCTGGATGATACCTCAGCCAACGAGAAGGATACCATGGTGACCTTTGAGTGTGAAACCAACGAACCCTTTGTCAAAGTGCAGTGGTTCAAGAACAACACTGAGATCTTCTCAGGAGACAAATACCGGATGCACTCGGACAGAAAGGTCCACTTCCTGTCAGTACTGATGATTGGCATGATGGACGACGCAGAATACACCTGTGTGGTCATAGATGATGATAATGTCAGGACAAGTGCCAGGCTTCATGTGGAAGGTAGATACATGACCTCTCATTTGTTTTATGGGTGTTGGTTGGTCGGTGTCTTCTGGATCTTCTGTATGTTCCAGGTGCTGTTCTGGAGCTCATCAAATCGATGGAAGACATTGAGATTCCAGAAAGTTATGCTGGAGAGTTTGAGGTGGAGCTGTCTCGTGAAGATGCAGAGGGCACCTGGTTCTTCGGAGACAAGGAGCTCTCTGCTAGCGCGAAATACGTCATGTCGTCCCGCCGAGGAAGACAAACTCTTTCAGTGAAGGACGTCCGGAAAGAAGACCAGGGGAAGTACACGTTTGTATGTGGAGACCTGAGAAGCAGTGCCTCGCTGAAGATGAAACGTAAGCTCAACACAAGAAAATCTTCATATTCATAGTGCTCCTGCCTCATCCAGAGAACAGAGAACGTCTTTAATACTCATAATAAATGGATGTTTTTACATACGTGTAAATCAATTTAGAAAACTAGGGGTGACACCCGGCTGAGCTGCAGAGCATCTAGCTTGCTGTCCAAAATATCTTCAGAAACAAAGTAAAGTTATTGAGTTTAAAGATGAAATATGATGTTTAGGGTGAAAGATGAGCCCCCGTCTGAACCTGATGGAGAATGTTCCAGACCTGATTGTATTTCCTCCTCCCCACAGTTCGCCCGGTGACCCTGATGCAGCCTCTGACCGACCTCACGGTGTGCGAGGGCGACATCGCCCAGCTGGAGGTTCGGTTCTCTCAGGAGAATGTGGAGGGCACCTGGATGAAGAGCGGCCAGGCTGTCTCTGCGTCGGACCGCGTCCACATCGTCATCGACAGGCTGGTCCACAAACTTCTGGTGGAGAACGTCAGCAGAGAAGACGCTGCTTCTTACTCTTTTGTGGTTCCATCTCACAACATCTCCACCTCTGGAAAACTCAACGTTCAGAGTGAGTGTGGGGATATTCCTGAGAAACGTCCAGCTGTGGACATCCCGTCCTTACTTATGTCTTCTCTCACAGCTATTGAAATTGTGATGCCGCTGAAGGACGTGTCCTCCATTGAAGGCAGCAAGACGGTCTTGGAGACCAAGATCTCTGCTCAGGACATCAGCTCTGTCAAATGGTACCACAACGACAAGCTGCTGATGGCCAGCGACCGCATTCAGATGGTTTCCAAGGGAACCAAACAGCGCCTGGTCTTCAGCAGGACCTTTGCATCTGACGAAGGTCACTACAAGCTGGTGGTGGGGAAGGTGGACACCAGCTGCAGCCTGTCTGTTGAACGTAAGACATCCCGTCTCCTCTTCTCTTCAGGTCTGCTTTCATGTTCTAACACAGCTGTTTCTGCAGAGGTCCAAATCGTGAAGCACATGGAGGACAAAGTCTGCTTTGAATCTCAGAACGTCACTTTTGACGTAGAAGTATCTCATCCTGGAATTGACCCAGTCTGGACCTTTAGAGGCCAGCAGCTCAAGGCTGGACCCAAGTACAAGATGGAGTCCAAGGGGAAGGTCCACTCTCTGATGGTGGTCGACACCATGAAGGATGAGGAGGGCCAGTACATGTTCCACGCCGGCGAGAAGATGTCCATTGCCGAGCTCACAGTCTCTGGTAACCCCACAGAAATATTGTAAACATGCACTGTTTGGTCCTGAAAGGATCCGGAACCAGATAAAGATGGTCTCTGTGTGCCACCAGGTGGAGCCATCACGCATCCCCTGCAGGACGTGACGGTGGCAGAGTCTCAGACCGCCGAGCTGGAGTGCCAGGTCGCCAATGCCGACACGGAGGGCCGGTGGCTGAAGGACGGCCAGCCTGTTGACCTGAACGAGAACGTGGTGAGCGAGGTTAAGGGGGCCGTCAGGCGCCTCGTCATCGTCATTACTAGACCCCAAGACGTCGGAGAATACACCTACCAGGTGGCCAACTCCAAAACCAGCGCCAACCTCCGGGTGGAAGGTGAGTGCCACAGTGCCTCTAACCCAAACATACTGGAGGGTCCAGGTTGGGTTAAAACCTCTGGACTGAAACATATCTTCATCGTGTTGGTTTCTGGTCATGTGACGCACCGTTTCCCTTCAGCCGTCAAGATCAAGAAGACTCTGAAGAACCAGACTGTGACAGAGACCCAGGAGGCAGTGTTCTCCCTGGAGCTCACCCACCCGGACGTGAAGGGGTCCCAGTGGATCAGGAATGGCGTAGAACTGCAGAACAGCGACAAATACGAGGTTGTGTCCGAGGGGACAGTCCACACCCTGAAGGTGAAGGGCTGCACCACGCAGGACGAGAACGTTTATGCCTTCAAGCTAGGAAAACTGTCGGCCAACGCCAGACTCAACGTGGAGAGTGAGTACCCGCAGGATTCCCGACTCTGTCCGCCGTTCGCTCCTAACCGTTCTCCTTCCTTCCCCTGCAGCCATCAAAATTGTGAAGAAGACAAAGGACGTGACATCCCTGCTGGACGGAACCGCCTCCTTCGAGATGAGCCTGTCGCACGACAACATCCCCGTCACGTGGATGTTCAATGGTGCCGAGCTGAAGCCGAGCAACAGGTGCAAGATCCTGTCGGAGAGGAAGGCCCACAAGCTGATTCTGCAGAAGGTGGAGGAGGGCGACAGCGGGGAGTACACGGCGGTGGTGGGACACCTGCAGTGCAGCGCCGTGCTCACGGTGGAGGGTACGTCACACCGAGTGTAGAAGACATGCAAAGAAGAACCCAAAATACAATTTTGCAAAAAAATTGTATAAATACAGAAATAAATAAAAAAGTATTTTAAAAAGAATCATAGAATCTTGTTTTTTTTTTTAGTTTAATTTTAATGATTCAGCATTAACAGATTGGAAGATTAAAGCTTTTATTTTATTGCTAATTAATATTTTAAAAATTAAAAAAAATATTTTATTGGGTTTGAGTGAATACATGTAGTTTTGTTTTATTTAAAATAATTTCAACTAATTTAAAATAATTTCCTGGTTTGTAAATATAAATATTGTTTCCGTGTTGTGACTGGATGTGATGCAGCGCTGCGAGTCACCAAACCCATGAAGAACCTGCAGGTCCCGGAGACCCAGGCGGCCATGTTAGAGTGCGAGGTGTCGCACTTCAACGTGCCGTCCACCTGGCTGAAGAACGGCGTGGAGATCGAGATGAGCGAGAAGTTCCGCATCGTGGTTCAGGGCAAACTGCACCAGCTGAAGATCATGAACACCAGCAGGGACGACTCCGCCGAGTACACCTTCGTCTGCGGGAACGACCGCGTGTCGGCCACGCTCACCGTCAACCGTAAGGCCCATCGCACCACCCAGAAGGCCTCGTTCCCGCAGAGCTGTCTAACATGTGCTTCTCCTGCAGCCGTCCTCATCACCTCCATGATGAAGGACCTGAACGCTCAGGAGAGGGACACCATCACCTTCGAGGTCACCGTTAACCACGAGGGCATCGCTTACAAGTGGCTGAAGAACGGCGTGGAGGTGAAGTCGTCGGACCGCTGCCAGGTCCGCAGCCGGCAGCTCACGCACTCGCTCAGCATCCGGAACGTTCACTTCGGGGACGGCGGGGAATACCAGTTTGTGTCCGGCTCCGCCGCCAGCGCCGCCAACCTGTTCGTGGAAGGTAACGACGGCAGCGCGTCGGCCAGGTTTGGGGTCGTCCGGGACTTCTCTGATTGGTCCGTTTCCCTGTTTTCAGCCCGGCTAATTGAATTCACCAAGAAGATCAAAGACATTAAGGTGACGGAGAAGAAGAAGGCCGTTTTCGAGTGTGAGGTTTCTGAGCCCAACGTCCAGGTGGTGTGGATGAAGGACGGCCAGGAGCTGGAGATGTCCGAGGACAGGTGAGTCTGTCTCCGTCTGAGCGGCATGTGTCCCGGATCAGGTCTCTAATCGCTTACTGCCTTCACAGGTACGTCGTAACCGCAGAGAAGCAGCTTCACCGCCTCATGATCCAGACGGTCCGCATGTCCGATGCCGGGGAGTACGCGGTGGTCGCCGGGTCCAGCGTCTCCAAGGCCCAGCTGACCGTAGAGGGACGTGATGTTCGGATCGCCGAACCTGCCGAGCGAGAGATCACGGTGAGCGATCGCGGTTTGGGAGTACACCCGAACTCTGATTCCAGACCCGACACATTCCTCTGTCCTGTCCCGCAGGTTCTTGAGACGCACCGAGCCACTTTCGAGTTTGAGGTGAACGAGGACGACGTGGAGGGCCGCTGGCTCAGGAACGGCGTGGAGATCCAGTTCTCGTTGGAGGAGAGGTTCAGCTACGCCACCATCAGGAAGCTGCACCGCCTCACCATCTCTGAGACCTTCAGGAGCGACGCCGGCGAGTACACCTTCATCGCCGGCAAGAACAGGAGCACCGTGACGCTTCGGGTCAACAGTGAGTCCCTTAGAACGGTTCGGCCTGAGTCCAGCTCATTGTAGACCCGGTTCCACATGGAGTCTCTAGCTGGACCAGTGAAATAATAACCCATAAATAACATTTCACCTTTATTACTCTTCATTTATTTTTATTTTATACAATATTTTTCCTCAATTCCAAATTCATATTTATTTCAATATTAATTTCATTCATTTTTATAAATTTAATTTAATATAAATTATTTTATTTTATATTATTGTTTATATTATATTATTTTATAATTTTTAAATTGTTTTTATATTCATAAAATGATTAAAATATTCCTCATTTATCTGTATTTTTAAATCTGTAACTCCATCCCGCGATCAGATCATTTTTAGAGGACAGACAGGTTTATCTGACGTCACGCTGTCCTCCTTCAGTCCCAGAACCTCCTCAGATCCTGCGTCACATGGAGCCTCAATCGGTGGAGGCCGGGAAGCCGGCCCGCTTCTCGGTCCAGGTGAGCGGCGTCCCCCAGCCCCAGATCACCTGGTACAAGAACTCCCAGGCTCTGTCTCCGGGCTTCAAGTGCAAGTTTCTCCGAGACGGCAACGAGCACACGCTGCTGCTGATCGAGGTCTTTCCCGAGGACGCCGCCATCTACAACTGCGAGGCCAAAAACGAGTCCGGCGCCGCCACCAGCACCGCCACGCTTAACGTGGAGGGTGAGTTCGGACCTGGTCCTGCAGAGTGGGTGGGGAGTCTTCAGAAGGTCCTGATCCAGGTCTGTGTGTGTTTTAGTCTCAGAGGTGGTCTCTCCGGACTCAGCGGCCCCGGTGGCTCCTCCTGTCGTCGTCGTGCCCATCGGCGACGCCTCGGCCCGGGAGGGAGAGTCGGCTCGGTTCCACTGCAGAGTCCGCGGAGACGGTGAGAGAACCAGCAACCCCCCTACGCCTCAGTTCCACAGAGAGGAGGGCGGACCAGAGTCTGATGAAGACTCTGCTTTTCTTCATCTGTGTGCAGACGTGAAGATCAGCTGGTTCTACCGAGACGAGGAGATCAAACAGTCGGACTTCTTCAGGATGTCTCAGTTCGACGACAGCTGTCAGCTGGAGATCTGCAGGGTCTACCCCGAGGACGAGGGCGAGTACACCTGCGTGGTCACCAACAGCGCTGGGAGGGTGTCCTGCTCCGCCACGCTGGTGCTGGACGGTGAGTGACCCGTACCTCCGGTGCCGGATTCACGGTCCAGATTCTGGGTCAGATCCACGAGTCGGCTTCAGTTTGATACATTTACAGCCTCAGATGGCTGGTCCGGTTCTTATGGTGGTCCAGTCCTTATGGTGGTCTGGTCCTTATGGTGGTCCGGTCCTTATGGCTGGTCCGGTCCTTATGGGTGGTCCGGTCCTTATGGTGGTCCGGTTTTTATGGTGGTCCGGTTCTCATGGTGGTCCGGTTTTTATGGCTGGTCCAGTCCTTATGGCTGGTCCGGTCCTTATGGTGGTCCGGTCCTTATGGCTGGTCCGGTCCTTATGGCTGGTCCGGTTCTTATGGTGGTCCGGTCCTTATGGCTGGTCCGGTTTTTATGGTGGTCCGGTTCTCATGGTGGTCCGGTTTTTATGGCTGGTCCGGTCCTTATGGTGGTCCGGTTCTTATGGTGGTCCGGTCCTTATGGTGGTCCGGTCCTTATGGCTGGTCCGGTTCTTATGGTGGTCCGGTCCTTATGGCTGGTCCGGTCCATATGGTGGTCCGGTCCTTATGGCTGGTCCGGTCCTTATGGCTGGTCTGGTTTTTATGGCTGATCCGGTCCTTATGGTGGTCCGGTCCTTATGGCTGGTCCGGTCCTTATGGCTGGTCCGGTCCTTATGGCTGGTCCGGTTTTTATGGCTGATCCGGTCCTTATGGTGGTCCGGTTCTTATGGTGGTCCGGTCCTTATGGCTGGTCCAGTCCTTATGGCTGGTCCGGTTCTTATGGTGGTCCGGTCCTTATGGCTGGTCCGGTTCTTATGGTGGTCCGGTTTTTATGGCTGGTCCGGTTCTTATGGTGGTCCGGTTTTTATGGCTGGTCCGGTCTTTATGGCTGGTCCGGTCCTTATGGCTGGTCCGGTTCTTATGGTGGTCCGGTCCTTATGGCTGGTCCGGTTCTTATGGTGGTCCGGTCCTTATGGCTGGTCCGGTCCTTATGGTGGTCCGGTCCTTATGGTGGTCCGGTTCTTATGGTGGTCCGGTTCTTATGGTGGTCCGGTTCTTATGGCTGATCCGGTCCTTATGGCTGGTCCGGTCCTTATGGCGGTCCGGTTCTCATGGTGGTCCGGTCCTTATGGCTGGTCCGGTCCTTATGGCTGGTCCGGTCCTTATGGTGGTCAGGTCCTTATGGTGGTCCGGTTCTCATGGTGGTCCGGTCCTTATGGCTGGTCCGGTCCTTATGGCTGGTCCGGTTCTTATGCTGGTCCGGTCCTTATTGTGGTCCGGTTTTTATGGCTGGTCCGGTTCTTATGCTGGTCCGGTCCTTATGCTGGTCCGGTCCTTATGGCTGGTCCGGTCCTTATGCTGGTCCGGTTCTTATGGTGGTCCGGTCCTTATGGCTGGTCCGGTCCTTATGGCTGGTCCGGTGCTTATGCTGGTCCGGTTCTTATGCTGGTCCGGTCCTTATGGCTGGTCCGGTGCTTATGCTGGTCCGGTCCTTATGGCTGGTCCAGTTCTTATGCTGGTCCGGTCCTTATGCTGGTCCGGTTCTTATGCTGGTCCGGTCCTTATGGCTGGTCCAGTTCTTATGCTGGTCCGGTTCTTATGCTGGTCCAGTTCTTATGGCTGGTCCGGTCCTTATGGCTGGTCCGGTCCTTATGCTGGTCCGGTTCTTATGGTGGTCCGGTCCTTATGGCTGGTCCGGTGCTTATGCTGGTCCGGTCCTTATGGCTGGTCCGGTCCTTATGGCTGGTCCAGTTCTTATGCTGGTCCAGTTCTTATGGTGGTCCGGATAAGATGCCACACAGGGAAAAAGTTGGTTTGTTATTGTATGGACGGGTTTGGATCCAGTTTGGTTCCAGTCTGTTTAGATGTGTTCTTTCCAGTTTGGACCGGTTTGTGTGATGAAAATCCTCCACATGCTGAGTGAACCTGCTCCCTTGCAGGAGGACCTGGTGGTCCAGCCGGGTCTCAGAGGACCACCAGCATCTCCGTCTCCAGCTTAAAGAAGCCTCCCATTGGCCAAAAGCCTCTCTTCATCCAGCCAATCACGAGCTGCGTGGTGCCACACGGCGAGGTGGCCCGCTTCCACGCTCTCGTTTCCGGCTTGCCGAGGCCGGAGGTCAGCTGGTTTCACAACCGCCAGCCGGTCCGGCCCACCAAGAACGTTGTCTTCCACTTTGATGAGACACTGAACGCAGCTACGCTGATCATCGTGGACGCCTTCTCCGAGCATGCGGGTCGGTACACCTGCAGGGCGGTGAACACCGCTGGGGAGGCGGTGTGTGCCGCCACCCTCACCGTTACCACAGAAGAAGAAGGTGACTTCCTCTGAAACCACATGGAGACCCCCCCACCACCTCCCCTCTTGCTGTAGGGATGTCCCGACTTCCTGTCAGCCATGTTTAAAATCCTTCCAGGTTATTGATCCACCAGGAACCAGGATGCAAAATTCCCCCGATGTGGTGAAAACATGGGATTAACCCGACCGATACCAGCAGGTACCAGAAGGGCCGGCCCTTGGTGATCTGGTGCCCTAGGCGAAGGTGTTTCTTCCCCCCTGGAAAAATTAACAAACAAAATATATAGTATTTAGTTTTTAAAACAGTTTTGACTTTGCAAAAACAGAGCAAAGAGCAAACACTTATACAAGACATTAATAACAGTTTACATTAAGATAAATAAAGAGGATAAATACTAATACTACTAGTACTAAATAAAGTAAACAAAAAATGTGCAAAGTTTACATGTTCAAGATATTAATACAAAGTGCAAATAAAATTAGATTAAAACTGCAATTAAACTACTCTTATTTAAAGTATTTTTGTCAAACACAAAGTGAATATGTCTAGTGACTAATAGTAATCACCATGTCCTAAATTAGCAAAATATATTTTTAGATATGTTATGCTCAAGTGCATAATATTATTAGTAGCAAAAAAAAAAAAAAATGCAGCCAACCATCTGCAGTTGACACTAATGGAATTAAATGCTATATTAAAAATGAAAATATATATTTTTTAAAAAACTGTTTTTTTACTTAATCAACTAATACTCACCTGGATGTTGTTTATGTGTCACATCAACAACAATGCTGCTGCTTACTCCAAGAACAGATGATGCTGCCTCTGTAATAACAGCAAATTCACTTTAGCATTGCAAGTATTGTTGCTTTGTTTATTTTTTGTTTGTTCATAAGTAAATAATAACTACAGTAGAATCAAAGCAGCACTTGACTATAGTTAGTCTAAAACCTAAAACGAAAATACTCACATGAGAGAAAAAAAGTAAATACTCACCTGTTGCAGCCTCTGCAGACGTTTGTTGTTGTGGCTGAAGATATTTTATTAAAGCATCTGAAGTGGACAAAGATGTTTACATGCAGCAGAGTAGCCTGTAATGTTCACTAGTCGGTAAGATTACGTGAAATTAAATTGTGCAAACAGGGACTGGCAGCCATAAATATTTAAAACAATGCGAAACTAACATATTTATTGGTGTAGTTGTGCAGTGACACTAAGCAACATGCTAAAAGCTAACACTGTTTTAATGCTTAATTTAAAACAATGATGCGCTACATACCTTTGGGCCCGTTTTTGCTCCGTCTCTTTTCTTCGTTTTCTGAAAGCGGCACCTGACGGCTTCGATTGCCTTTTCATGATAAAAGTTTGGAATAGCTGTTAAAAACACGGCGACAACGACGATGTCTATCGATCAGTTTACCTGTCTGGAACATGTGGACAGGTGTGAGCGCCCCATCCCCCCACTCGTCACTGTAAACAGCAGCAGCAGGTCACGCTCAGGGCACGCTCAGGTCACGCTCAGGTCACGCTCAGGTCACACTCAGGGCACATGCGCCCACTCACAGATTCGTGCATTTATGTGTCTTATTTTAAACAAAATATTTATTTAGTGTAATTGACACTACATGGATGAGAGTAAACATAGTATGTTGAAAACACTTAGTATTCAAGCACAATTTTTATGTATATATAATTTACAATATATATATATATATATATATATATATATATTTGAAATACACTTTGGCACCCTCTCCACTACATGGCGCCCTAGGCAACCGCCTAAGTTGCCTATGCTCAGGGCCGGCCATGCGAAGACATGTCAGCCAGGGTTTTTCTCACTTCTTCATTTTGGGTTAAAAATTAGCCTGGAAGTTTTTCTCACACCTTCTTTAAAAATATTTCATTTCCTAAAATGCATCTAAGAAGAGACGACGGCAGCTGAAGATTTTTACTTGATAACACGCAAACGTGTTTGAATTTTTTTAATGGTTTCAAAACAGACCAATTAAATTGGATATTAGTTGATACCAAAAAGGGTTTTAATGTTCATCAAAACATTCACAATGTTCGAATTGTACAATGAATATTGGCTTAAAATGCAAACTCCTGTTCTTTGGGGACACCTAAACTGTTTTAAGTCAAGGATTTATAAACTATATCAAAAAGTTGTCGTTAAAAAACATCCTTTCATTTGGATGTGAATAACTTTACTTACACCAGCAAATTCTGGTGACTTTACAGTTATTTAGAG
>JBAMHV010000013.1:399428-411437 GCA_037177535.1 Pseudomugil gertrudae
TATAGATATTTGCAATGCACTTTGGCGCCATCTCCACTAGATGGCGCCCTAGGCAACCGCCTAAGTCGCCTATGCTCAGGGCCGGCCCTGGGTACCAGATGTCTCCTGCATGGGACATTAACCTGTATAGTCGCAGCTTTTAGCGCTCTCTGGCTACCAGTAAGAAACAAAGCTGTACTGGTTCATGGTGGGTTTTTAAAGGCGCATTAATGACCTGGAACACCCGGAGGACACATGGTGGCGTTAAACTTTGAATAAAAACACTTCTATAACGCTCATCAAACATCCAGAACTGGGATTGGGACATCCCTCAGGTCCACTAACATCACCGTCCTACAGAGACCAACCACTCACCACTTCATCCTCCTCCTCTTCCTCCTTCCACGTGTGCGTTGCAGTGATCCCCCTTCAGGTTTATCTGCTCCTGTCATACAGGGGAAACATCTTCTTTCATCAGATGTGACGCTTGTAGATGTCAAAGACCTAATGTCTTTCTGTGTCTTTTACTGGAACGCTTTACCAGAACCTCACAAGTCCTGGTCCAGTTTTCATATTAGCATCAACATAACCCCGCTAGCTGCTGAAATAGCATCCACTGTAACATTTAGCAGCTATTTAGCAGCTAAATATTCTAGTTATCCAAACATATTAGCTACAGCGTTAGCCTAAACAAGATCAATCTGTTGCTCTTACGTTCGCTTAAAGAAAAAAATGCCTTCTGAGCTTGATGCTAGTTAGCATAAACATGGAAATGTCAGCTACTATATTAGCCTACTTGCAATCAGCTCCTGGATTAGCTTTATCACTGTTGCAACATTAGCATTAAAAGCTAACATAAGCCACTATGTTAGCATTAGCTGCTGAGTTAACGTAGAATGAGGTTAGTAACTAAAGTGATGCTGGAAGATTCATTTAACCTCAACAAGAGGATTTAGCTACTATATTAGCTTAGCAGCATTTTACTGCCTGAAGGATTCATAGTTGATATGAAACTGGTCAGGTCTCAGAAAAGAAACTGATCTGGTACCAAAACCGGTTCAGTACCAGAAAAGAAACTGGTCCGGTAGCAGAAGAGAAACTGGTCTGGTACCAAAACTGGTTCAGTACCAGAAAAGAAACTGGTCCGGTAGCAGAACTTGACTGGGACTGATTCTGTACTCTTGATCTGTGGATTGGGTCTCTGGATCAGATCTCTGGATCGGATCTCTGGATCGGGTCTCTGGATTGGGTCTCTGGATCGGGCCTAACGTGTGAACTAACGTCCTGCGTTTCTTCCACAGTGACTGATGTGAGACAGGAGACGGAAACCCGGACTGTGGAAGAAGTCAAAGGTATGTGGACGCGTCTCTCTGACCACATGTCTCCAGGTCTCTGTGGGACAATGGGACAGTTTGACCTGGTTTCAACTGTGGAAGCAGTCTGTCGGTGGGAAACTCTGCAGGTCCTGATGGAACCGATGTGCATGCCGAGCAGGTTGCTGGGTTGCGGTTGTCCCACGTCCACAGACAACTTCCAGAGCAATTAAATAAGTCCCAATGTCCAACTGTCCCTTTGACCTGATGTACTGTTGCATGTGATCTTCATGGTATTTTAAGAAAGCCTTTCTGCTGTACGGTGATGATGTGGTTTCCTCCAGCAGAGCTCTGATACAAACTGCTTGTACCGTTTGCATCCAGACGTTGGTTTCATGTTGGCATGAAGGGTCCTCTGATTTTTTCCCAGAAAAGTCGCAGGTTGTGAATCTTTAAAAGCTCTTTTAAAGATAAGAAATGCCCTTTAAAAGAGACGGAGGTCTGAACATATTTCCTGGCCTGGCTTGCAGATAGTGGGATGTGATTCCTGTGGTTTGCTTCCTAAATAACACCAGTCAAACTATATTAGTTCGAATAAACGCCTTCTCACCCAATTTTCCAACTTCATTGTTTAAACCTTGGAGTATAAGTTCTGTATTGAAGAGCTTGTGCATCATTCATCTCCTGTTAAGGATTAGAAAGGGCGTTTATTCTCCTGTCTGCAAGTCAGGTAAGGACTATTGTAGGACAAACTCTCAAACCCAGCGAATGTTGGCCGCCCACCTTGGAAAAATGCTTTTTAATAATAAAATAATTTATGTTTTGAAGAAATTTCCACAGACGAAGGATCAAAACTTCCTGCAGGTTTCTAATAAAAAGAATCAAGTCTTGCGTTTATTCGAACAAATATGGTGAGTGAAACTATTTCTTATGGCATTGTGACTCCCAGCATGCTTTAATATTTCCAGCAATGATTCAAATCCTTTTCTGAATTCTGCTTCTGGACATCCCGTGTGGTTCTGACCATGTTCTGGTTCTGTTCGCAGGGCTGTTTGATGGCAATGAAGCGGCAACACGGGCCGGCATCGAACTCTCCGGTGCCCGGCTGCTCCGTGGCGCCTTCTCAGACACCGAGGACTTCGTGGATCACGGCCTGGTGTCGGCTCAGCGCTGCTCCAGCAGGACCTCATCCATCAGCTCCTGGACGGAGAACCTGAAACCGTCGTTCACCAAGAAGCTCAAGTTTCAGTCAGTTCTGGAGGGCGAGTCGGTGGAGATGAAGTGTAAACTGATTGCATGTCCGCCACCGACCATCCTCTGGTTTCACAACAACAGATCTGTTCCTAAAGAGCGGCGGCGTAGAATCAGCACAGACAGCAGGATGCACATGCACACCACCAGCCTGGTTATTGATAGTATCCGGGAGAAGGACTCTGGCAGCTATAAGGTCATGGCCATAAACACGGAAGGTTCTGCCGAGTCCACGGCGTCGCTGTTGGTCTCGCTGAGAGAGGAGCAGTCCGCCAACTACCTCGGGTTTGCTCGTCGTTCCGCCAAAGTCCACGAGAGCGTGGACAGCCTGGCGGAGCAGAAGAAGGAGAGGAAGTTTCGGGTCGATCTCAGGTGCGTCGGTTCTCCGTTTGATAGGATGTCCAAAGTGCATCAGGGTCGGTCTCGGTCTAAGAACGCGTTGGTCCGGACTGTCTACTTCAAATCCGACTCTTACGCTAAAGAAAAGGAGACAGAAAAGGAATCCAAGCGTTTGGAGACGGCCTCTGAGCGCGCTCCGTCTCCTCCCCCGATGTTTGACAGGTCTGAGCGCTTTAATGACAGGTTTAGTGACATCTACTGCGACCGGCGAACCGGCAGCAGGTTCAGCGATAAGTTCAGTGATAGGTGCAGCGACAGGTACAGCGACAGGTTCAGCGACACCGAGAGCCTCCACAATGAGGTCCGAACAAAGCTCACTAGCCTACAGAAGGCGGTCAGGCAGAGAAAGAGGCTGTCCATTTCAACCATGTCGTCCTCCGAGTTCGAACTGGAGTCCGTCGCCAGTGAGTCCAGTTTCGCCGAGTACGTAGAGAGGCTCCGGGTCAAACCGGCTTCTCAGCCCGACGTCCAGAGCTTAAACCGACCCGATGCTTGTGAGGAGCTGGAAGGGAAACGGTCAGGCAGGGAAACGTCTCGGTCTCGGATCAGACATTCATTTGAACCGCAGTCCAGATCCAGGGCGATCCAGATCATGAGAGGTGAGCTGGTTGATACCATGATTCCTCAGGAAGGAGGGAAACCGGGCGAGCAGGAACCAGTGGAGAGGCCGGTCACGTCTCAGGTCAATGTTAGGCTTCACCAGAGGGTTGCTGACATGACGCTGGAAGCTGCGAAGACCAAGGTGCGCCCGAGTCCTGCAGAAGGTTCAGATGAGCCAGAACCTGACGGAACCAAGCCTGCTTCTCGAATAGAAGACATCTCGACCGAGCTGAACAAGGAAGAAGAAGTCGAAGGGTCTCTGAGGGCTCAGTATGAGAAGAGTCTGGAAGCCGATCGCAAAGAGTGTGAAGATAAACTCCTCACTCTTCGGATCAGGAAGTGGCAGCAAGGAAGCAGGATGTCAGAGGAGGAGGTGTTTCAGCCAGAACCTGGTCCAATCGAGGCTGCCGAGCCTGTGGGTCATGTTTACATTAAACAGGAAATGGTGAGCGAGGCCACGCCCACCTTAGTCCAGAAACATCCTGAAGCTGCACAATCAAAGTCTCCTAAAATAAAAACTAGAGAAGAAGTGAAGTCCACCACAGAAGAAGTCCAATCAGATGGATCAATACCTACAGTTATGGTCCCACCAATCCCCAAATCCCCCAGAACAGCAGCAAGACCACCGGGTGGAGATGTAAAGTCCGAGTCCCCCAGAACGAGGTCACTCAGGTCAGCCAAAGAGAGGTTCCTAAGCGACGCAGAACCAGCGGACCACCGGGCCGAGCCGTCGCTCAGGGCCCAGTATGAGAAGAGCCTGGATGCTGAGAGGATGGAGTGTGAAGAGAAACTTCTCGCCCTGAGGATCAGAAAATGGCAGCAAGGTGTCCGAATGTCAGAAGAGGAAACTTTTCATCCTGAAACCGATCTGCCGCTGCCGGCGGACACAGCCGAGGAGGTGATTCCCGCCCAGCCGGCGGAGGAGGAGGAGCAGACAGCCGTGATCCCGTCCGTTGTGATGACGCCTAGGTCCCATAAGGGCCAGAAAGAAGCAGAGCGGGAGAAAACGCCTGACACCATGAAAGAACTGGAACCGGAACCGAGAGCCATGCCAGCCCAGAAACCACCCAGAACCAAAGCAACAGGACTGGAATCGAAAAGCGAACCCAGAGAAGAGAAGATGTTGTTCGAGAAGACGAGCGAGGAGCGAGAGCTCCAGCTGTCGATGGAGAACCTCTCAGAGCTGAAGAGTGAAACCGAGAAGATGGTCAGCGAGGAGGAGGCCCTGACCCAGAGGATCATGAAATGGCAGCAGGACGTTTTATTGGAACCGGCCATAGAGCTGGAATCTGATTGGCTCCAAACAGACCCCGCCCTTCAGGTCGGACAACAGGTCCCTTCATCTGCGTCGGGTCATAGCAGGAAGCCTTCGCCTGGACAACCAGCAGAGGAGAAGCTCCTTCTGAGCGGCCCAGATGCTGCTGGCTTCCAGGACCGGGGGGACGATGAGGTGCAGTGGCCGCCGGCGGAGGGCCGTGAGACCCGGCTGCAGCGGGACAGCGAGTACTTTGTGAGTGAGGAGGAAGCTCTGGCTCAGAGAATCCTGAAATGGCAACAAGATGTGGTTGAACAGGACGACGTAGTTGAGCTGGAGTCAGAGTGGGCGGAGCTCTCTCACAGGTCATCACCTTCACAAACAGCAGCTGCAGGTGGAGCTTCTCCATCAGCGAGACCTTCGCCAGCACCACCTCCCCTGGTAGCTCCTCCTGGAGCAGGACATCTACCTTCACATGGTGGTCTGGGTGGGGAGTCGGAGAGGAGGGCAAGCAAAGAGGAACTTGTGGTGGATAAATGGAGTAACCAGCGCTTCCAGACCGATGTGAGAGAGAAGAGAGGGATGAAAGAGGAGATAGGAGCTACCAGAGAGAGCATAGAACAGAAGGTTTCAGAAGGTTTGAGGAAAGGCGACCGATCCAGAGAAGCCGAGGCCATGAGGAGCGCTGAACCAGGAGCTACGAAGGAGGAGGTAAACGTCCACCAGGAGTCAATGGAAACTGTGTCTGAGAGGAGGAAAGGAAGAGGTTCACAGCCGGTGTTTGTGAAGGAAACTTCTTCTTTGGTGGTAAAAACCGGGGAGATGTCTGAATTTATCTGTAAGTTTCAGGGAGACCCTCTGCCCACCATCAGCTGGCTCAAAGACGGACATCAGCTGGACAACCACCCGGACTACGACATTGTAATCAAAGCAAACGAGTCAAAGCTCACCGTCTTCTATCCAACGACTGACCATGAGGGGACGTACGACTGTGTCATCATCAACAGACATGGAAGATCCACCTGCAGAGCCACGCTCCAGCTCGCCGATAAACAAAGAAAGACCAGCGTTGCCCAGGAAGTGGTGGTTACTGGGGAGGCAGGGACAGAGGAGGAAGACCATGAGAGTTTGTTAGAGGAAGAACTTCAGCTCTACATGGATTTAGGAAAATCTCTGCTCAAGGTGCCCCAGGCTGTGGTCCACAGACGCCAGTCTTCTGATGAGTCCTTCAGCTCCTCCCCGGTTGAGATCCGGATTACCGCTGCGACTCCCGTCCCTGAGATGTGTGAAGAGAGCGGCGAGGCCAGACCTGAGGTGTCAGACGCACCGAGCGAGGATGGAGCTTCTCAGACTGTCAAACATAAGTTCACCTTCTCCTTCGATGTGGTTGGAGAAGCTCCTAATGTAGTCACGCAGCTGGAAAACATCAGCTACTCCGAGGGCAGCACTGCCGTACTGGAGTGTGTCGTTTCCGGCGAACCCTCCCCAGAAGTCACATGGTACCATGGCGATGTGCGTCTTGACATGACGGCGGGTAAATACAAAGCTGAGGCTGATCTGAAAGTCTTCAGACTGCTAATCAGCAGTTTCACCTCTGCTGATGCTGGAGTGTACATGTGTGTCGCCAGGAATAAACTCGGGGAGGTTTGCAGCATCTTGAATGTGTCTCTTCAGGATGGAGAACCTGAGAAGGGTGAGGCCATCAGCCTGTCTGGGAAACTAAGAAAGCCTGCGGTCGGTGTAACGGACCCCGTCAAGGAAGCTTCCACGGCCCAGAAAGCTGCCGAAGATGCACCTCATATCAGACAAACTCCATCAGATGTTGCCGTGAAACCTCCCAGATCCAGACATGGTCTATCTACAGAACCCATGGCTATCTCAGGATGTGGTCTCCAGGGTTCTGCTGCTGTGGTCAAAGTCTCCCAGATCAAACAAGCTTTTGAGTCAGACTCACCGGTTACTGTGACACCTCTTTATCCAGATGATCAGAAAAAGGATTCTAGGTTCCCAGAGGAGTTCATACCTGCTGTGGACATTTCTCCTGACCAGCAGGAGTGGCCTGTCGCACACATGTACGGAGACCAGGATGGTAACCCGCTTCCGGTGGCATTTGAGCCCGTCCCCACTGAGACCTTCCAGTCTTGTGATGCCGCTGAAGGCACAACAGAGACCCGTGATGTCATTCAGGAGTTTGTGGAGGAGGTGCAGGAGTTGCGGTGGCCTCAGAGAGCTGCTGCTCTCCCTGAGCAGGTGGAGCCAGGTGAGGCACAGATAGCGAAGGAAGAGCCTGTACAGACATATGACAGAACCAGCAGCTTCATTCCTTTCAAGTCTGACAAAGGTCCTGCTGTGAAACACCCCGTTAAAACTTCAGGGACAACTAAAGAAGAAAGACACAGCATGGCTGAGGATGTCCAGGAGGACATCTCTGCTGGTCTAGATGGAACTTGTTTGGTCGAGGGGTTCACAAATACTGATATTCTCCTGAATCAGGAGATTAAAGGGTCAAATGAGGTAGAGGAGAGGAGCGAGGAGGCTGAACTCTGTGGAAAAGAGTTGCTTTCAATCCCAGAGCAGCCTATGGACAGTGGCGTCTTCGTCAGCATGCCGGATTCCCAAGCGGATATTCAGGACTTTTCAGCAGAAACGGTTCCTGCTTATGTAGCTGAGACTGAAATAAAAATGAAAGATGACATAATCAATGTTCAGCCTGAAGCTGAATCTGTGGCTCAGACTTTGATTCGAGCGCCTGACCTACCCGCAGATGCTACGGTTAGCCTGGACGGTGCAGCTAAAGCTGGGGGAGCAACAGCAGCTGGTGCCTCCTTGGAAGAAGAAGAGGTCACTTTTGGTGCTGTGTATGACTACTACAACCCTCCATCAGACTGGGGCAGGCCGCTGTCCCCCGAGTCTGAGATGTCCATCGAGATTGGCAGCACCATGAGCGAAGAGATTACTGAGGTAGCTGAGAGGTTCTTCACCCCAGGCTCCTCCACCGAGGTCTCACAGCCAATTGCAGAGTCCCTGCACACTCTTAAATCTCCCAGATCCTCCCACACTCCCAGTTCTGAGACATCGGTTGGGTTTACTACACCAGACGAGTATCCATTCTCCCCCATTGAACACAAGAGGCCCTCCACATCAGACTCCAGTGACATGTTCTCCTCACCAGTTCAGTTCCTGCCCTCTCCTCATGAGGGAGGTCCTAAAACATCTGGAGTAAACCCCACTGTGGGTAGAGGGTCTTTAGGACTGGTATCCCTTCAGGAGAAAGTGCAGGGAATCCCTCCGGCCTTCCTCAAACCTCTAATAAAGAAAAGAGTGTTTGAAAATGACTCGCTGACATTTTACGCTGAGGTGTTTGGACTTCCCTCCCCCGAGGTGAGGTGGTTCTGCAACAAAACCCAGCTGGTGGCAGACAGCCGAGTCACAATGAAGAGAGATGGCGACAGCATCTCTCTATCTATTCGCAATGTCACTAAAGCTGATCAGGGGGAGTACATCTGCGAGGCTGCCAACTATGTTGGCGAGGCCAGAAGCGTTGCTGTGGTTGGAGTTGTGTCGCAGGAGGTGAGGTACATGCCGGCTCCGCCTGCCGTCACCCATCAACATGTGATGGAGTTCGATGTGGAGGAGGACGACTCCTCCCGCTCTCCATCGCCGCAAGAGATTTTGCTGGAGGTAGAGCTGGATGAAAATGAGGTGAAGGAGTTTGAGAAACAGGTTAAGATAATCACTATTCCCGAGTACACGCCTGACAACAAGAGCATGGTTATATCTTTGGATGTGCTGCCGAGTATTTATGAGGAGGGCACCGTGGACTTTGTCACTCAGGAGCACGATGATTTGAAAATAGCTTTTGAGGTCACAGAGATGCCTCCGAGATTCATCAATCCAATCTGCGACATGGAAACCCCGGAGGGTACCACTGTTCTGTTTGAGTGCTCCCTGATGGGAATCCCATCTCCCATCGTGTCCTGGTTCAGAGGTGACAAAAAGATTCCACACAATAACAAAAGGTACCTGCACTCCTCCGATGGAGACAACCACTTCTTGAAGATCTGCAAGGTCACGACTCAGGACAGCGGAGTGTACACCTGCAGGGCAATCAACCTTGTTGGGGAGACTCTGTGTCGGGCTTCCTTGGTGGTTTTAAATGCCAAGGCTTTCTCTGGGAAGACCAGAGGCAGAGAGCTGACCGCCGTGTCGCTCGGAAGTGCCAAAGTTCAGCCGCAAAAGTTTGACCTGATGGTTGGGAACACATCGTTTGATGGCGAACAGGTGTCAGAAATTGAGCTGGAGTTTGAGTTTGAGCAAGAGGCCGATGAGTCGCAGCGAGCGGTCAGGTTGGTGGCCAACACCGATAATGAAACGAGCGAACAGGGAGAGAAGTATGTCAGCGTTAACTTTGATGTCTTTGCTGAACCGGCAAAGGACGACAAGGTCGAGTTCAAAGGAAAGTCCACCGATATCTGTAGCTTCCAGTTCCAGGTGACTGAAACGCCCCCTAAATGCATCATCCCGCTAGCGAACATAACGGCAGCAATCGGGACGCCTGTCATCCTGCAGTGTTTAGTTAGTGGGAAACCGAACCCCACCGCCCAGTGGTTGAAAGACGGAGAGCTGGTCACAGACAGTAGATGTATAATCCAGGAGAAAACTGCAGGCCATTTCAATCTGCTTATCACGAACGTGACCCAGACTGATGCTGGCGAGTACAAGTGCATGATCCAGAACCCTGCTGGCTGCACAGAAACCACCGCGCTGCTCAAGGTGTTTTAGGGAGGAAGGTTGTGGTTGCATGTCCCAGCTCATTTCTCTACCGTCCTTCGTTTAGGCCGATGCTAACTCATTTAATTCAGATTAGACTTTGATGTTTCTGGTATATACTCTCTTTAACCTCACATTTATGAAGCCGAACAGCTCCATCGTGTGACCAGTCTCATCATTACCACACTAGTAGGGGGCGCTTTAGAAACCGCTAAACCTTACGCGGCTCGACAATGGGGAGTTTGTCTCGCTTATTTAGCCAGTGCAAGAAACCAATGCTGATAAAAACTCTGATGTTCGATACGTATGACTGACATCTAACATAGCAACTTGTCCAACTTATCAGTTTGGATGTCCCGGGTCCTCCACTGCATAACTGCCGCTTTAACAGCTGTTGCAAATGGGACATTTAACATCTGGAGACGCTTTGAAATGCAGTCATATCTTAGGATACGAGTTTAATTCATTCCGTGATCTCGATCTCTAACAGGCGTTAAGATGCACAGGAACAGTTTTGTCTCGTACGTACACTTACTGTACAGAGCGAGCTAACCGAGGCTGGAAACGCACACCTTGCATTGCCAGCTCGGATGCTCGTATCTTTGTTTGTACGTCCAGGTCTGGTCGAATCACAGCTCGTATCTAAAGATTTAGGATGTCAATGCACTTGTATGTAGAGGTATCGCTGTAATGCCGAACCCTGTGAACAAGCCCTCCTGCAAGCTCGTTGTGACGCAAAGGGCGACACAGTTTGATGATGGAAGTGTGCGCCAGTAGACGTCTACATTAACGTTAGTTTCAGAAATGCAGAGGCAGCATATTAATATTTTAAAATATGCTTTATTTCAGATACAAAAGAAAGGTCTATATAAACCGGTAGACATTACAAACACCCTGTGTGGACGGTTCGGGTGATTAGTAACGCTCCCGTTATTGTGACGATTACATTTGTGTCTTTGTGATATTACAGTTGTTGCTAATTTCACTGTTTAAATCTTAATTTTTATGTGTGGACGCTGTAGCGCTACGTCATACGCTGACCACTGCCGGTTGCCCTCGAACACGTAGCATTTAGGCGAGGACGTGGACGACCCTCGGGTTGAAGCAAAGCCGAACACGCGATGTGGAAGATGTTCTTAAAGTGTGAACCTACGTAGTGATGTTAGAAGTTGTGTGATCAGCTTGCTGCTGTGGAAATGTTCGTCACGTCTGCCGTGAGTTTATATTTACTGGTTGAAGCGTAAGAATGTATGAAAAAGCTAAAGATGCTTTTAGACGTGTGAGCAAACAGCGTGAAAACACAAAGCCGCCATCTCTGTGATTATCCAATGCCGTTGTTTGGAGATTACAACTTTATTATTCTGTCATTTTGGGACAATTTCATGAAAAAAGGTCCTTTTCTGTTTTTGTGGTCATGACATGAAATCCGCTTAATCTTCATCAATCTTCATCATCTCAGAAATCTGTGGTCGCTCTGGGCTTCCGTAGATCCGACGGAACATTTTGATTTCACCGTTTTGCATAAAAATCTAATTCTGTGTTAAAAATCAGATGTTAAATTAATCTGAAGCATTTATTGAACGAGGTCTGATTGATCTGTTTATTTCTGAGGAAACGTTGATCTGCTTGCTGCTTCGTCTTCATCGTGTTCAATAATCTGTGATCCATCAGAAATAAACCATGATGGAGACATTTTATTGATCACGTGTGTTGAAAAGATGTTTTTTAGGTCTGTGTGAGACGTTTGGGTGTTTTGTAAATATTTTTCATTTGATCGGCTGAATAATAAAAATCTGGTTTTGGGAGAAAATTTTGCTTATTTGTACAGTTTTTTGCTTTGTCTCTGAGCTTATTTAATAAAATATGTTAAAGCCTGACCTTGTTCTTTTAATTTTAATGTTTTGCTCTGGTGTTTTTGTTTTTACACACAAGCCGAGCTTCATCGTGATAAACCGTTAGCATTAGCAGCTGTTGCTAACGGTTTATCCCGATGAAGCTCAGCCTGTGTGTATTAATATTTATTCATTTGCTGCCATATTTCCATTTCAGAATGATTCCTTTGTTTTCTGATGCACAAAACAAAACTGCACGTGTGCGATGTAGCAGCTAGGTCTGCAATCAGCTGGAGGAAAACTCAGGACTGTGTGAAACCATCAGTTTGATGAGGACGCAACACCCGAAAGTCTCATTTCAATGACAAACAGAAGCAGATTGAATCACATCTGAATCTTAAACTTTCACATGAAAACTGAATAAATTTGTATTTACAGACATTAAAGCAGGAAACTCAAACCAGTTATCGTTACTCCTTCATTATCGTGAGCAGGTTAGCCCGTTTTATACCAAACTGCTGGCCATCCACATGTTCTATTCTATTCTATTCTATTCTATTCTATTCTATTCTATTCTACAGGCACTTAGCAGACGCTTTTATCCAAAGCG